>CM061919.1:191599239-191785490 GCA_031002005.1 Vandiemenella viatica
CGAAACACTTTAATTATCAAGAGAACAAAAATGCAGAACTATTTATAATGGTTGTTAAATGGTAATTGATGTAATTATTGATTTTATCCTATAACTCCGTATCTGATTGTTCGTAAGTGTGTTTCTTAGCAAGTTATCAATAATTAAAGAAATATTTCCATTCTCACAGAGAAGTTAATGTATTATACTCACCAAAAGAGAACCAGTGTTTAAATTATTATCTCTATGCATGACTATGACGATTTTGTTCCAAGTTTTGTGTCAAAATACTGCTACCTTATTGTATAAATCATCTAGAAAACCACGTCTGTGACTGAAAATTACTGAAAATCGACCAGTTAATCGGAATATTTGGAAATTTGTCAAATCGTCCAAACAGCAGTATTATCAAATATGTTGTGAAAATGAAACACTCGATAATTAAGTTCAAAAGAATCATTTTAAAGGTTAATATCATCTCTTGAAACTATGAATTTTTACCCTTGCGGGAAATTATATTTAACGTATTCCATCCATCTACGATCAGCCAGGTCAATCAGTAAATGATGTGTCCTGTGACAAAGGACAGACACATGAACTTCAACTACAGGACTTCGGTTTATGGAATTCTAAAAACTTGGAAGCTTAGAATTAATGCCGCAATTCAGGAAAAACCTTCATGTGGGAACAGCGTCAGAATGAGCATTGCGGGAATGTTGTGGAATGTTCACTGCATCCGGGATGTAAATACTGACAGGTTCCGCAAGGAGCTCACCCTTGCCCGCAACCGTTTAACTCCCAATCGAGCGCCCCTCTTAATATTCGTCCGCCGTAACCCCCCATTACCGCTCCAATCAGGGGGCCCGCTACTCGATTAAGGGCCCCGTTTTTTCAGGTCGGGACCCCGCGCTCATCACTTTTTTGCCCGCGAGTCATTCCGCGAGTGGCAACCTTGTTACCGGTTGCAAGTGTCTGCACTGCTACCCTCCCCCCACCCCCCACCCACCACCACTTCTACACGTATTTGTGCCCGCTCTATCTGCTCAGTTCGAAATCCTCATGTCCTGTATCTTCTCACAACGTAATCATCTGCCTATCTCAGAGAAAGAAGAATGATGCTGTAGGTATTGTCCATAAACCACGTAGCTCCAGTTTGGCCTCCTGTGATTTCCCCCCCCCCACGTAACCTAACGTGGCTTTTCTCTCTACCCCTCCCCCCCCCCCTTCGCGTAGCACGTAGCTTTTTCTCTATTGTTCCAGAAGACATTTTGTAATGTTTTCTCTTGTCAGATTATCGTAAATTACTCGTACATACTGAGATAATTAAATAACGGAAATAAATATTTACATGCTGTTTGTGTGTTCTGTACCTCATTTTAATAATATGAATTAAAAGCTACGTGGCCTGATACGGAACCTCCCCCCCCTCCCCCTACATAGCCGAACGTAGCTTTCTAGCCAACTCCTCCCTCCCACCCCCTAGACTGAGTCACGTAGTTTATGGACGCTCCTTTAGCGATAGTACCAAAAGGTGGATATTTTTTAAAATGTTTCTATATTTCCGTCATGCTGTATTTTTAGCTGTCTTCCATAACCCGTTTCAGCAAGTTTGTTGAGCTAACTCTGTGTTGAACTTCGGATACTATCGTATTGTCTTAGGTTTTCAGTTAAGGAGGATAAACTTAATTTCCTGGTCTTTTTGTTTTGCACTGTGAATTAATGTTAAAAAAAGCAGGCGAGAAACAAAACAAATTTGCAAGTGAATCTTGATAAGGAATAGCAAGTAACCTAATCTAAATGATCAATAACAGAAATAATAATTTTACCAGTCGAAAAATACAATAAGATGAGAGGCATTAGTAATTTAGTTCATTGACAGTAAATTATTTTAGCATTGTTTTACAGTTAATATTTTTTGATCAAAATTAACAGCTAACGTGGCTCACTTTCCTGAGGAACCGTGCAATGAATTTAAGAGGTACAACGGGATCGGGCACGGGCCATCCTGCCTGCGGTTTTTAGAAATGTTTTAAACTGTGTAAACTACTACCTATGTAATAACTGTACCTAAACAATATGATCCTTTTATGTTTAGGATTTATTAATTTATTCTGTCATGCATATGTTCGTAGCTGTATAATTGAACTTTTTAAATTTGTTTAAAAGTTCATAAAACGACGAGAACTTTTAAGATATTTGAAAAACGTTATTAGCTGTTAAATAATATCTTAACTGGTCCCGCGCTATTTTGGTACAGAGTTTCTCTTTTATTACATTCCATGGACTGCTGCCTACATTTACTGATATTAAACCTGTTGAATGGATTGCCTCTTTCAAGATTTTTTTTTTTTTTTTGCTTATGGCTTTACGCCTCGTTGACGTCGATGTCATTAGTGGCGGGAAAGGATTGGGAGCAAGCAACTGGAAGAAATGAAGAAATTCCGCCATGGTTTTTTGAAGGATCCATCCCAGCATACCCCTGCAGTGATATGAAGAATCCATGGAAAACCGAAATATGGGTGGTCGGATGGGGATTTTAACCCGCGTCCTCCCGAAAGCGAGGGCGGAGCCTTACAGTTCACCCACCACGCTCGGTACAAGATTACATCGGTGTTAAGTTCCTATGGTTCCAGTGTTATTTATACGAATAAAAAAAAATATCAATCAACTTGATAGAAAGTGAAAAACAGCCACAAAAAATTTCGACTGTGTTTATTGTATCTGTTTCATTAACCGTTCGTCGGTATCTGATGGCTTATGAAACCCTGTAGCTGCACTGGTGTCTTTACATGTTAAGGGAGTATAAAATTAAAAGCCTATAGAAGATGACGTCCAAGTTTCAAGGGAGACAGAGTCTCCAGGGGGTCCTTTTATGTAACAGGTATAGAGTTAATGGAAGGGTAATTACGGTATCGCTCATAAAGAGAGCGGAGTGGCTTGACGTGGCGCTTGCAGCAGGTAGCTACCGGCGTGCTCCTTTGAGGCCCTCTGCCCGTCATTACAGTGACGTTAAGAACCATTGATTGCGAGTCCCGGGGAAACAAGAAAACGCGTCGAGAGCACTTGCTGCCGGGAAAAACAAAGGCCCAGACATTAGGACGGCGCCGCGCCTTATTTAACGACAAGCCCCTCTCTCCGGGAAGAAGCTTTACTCTCACTACAGAGGGATTAGAACAACTTTTGTGTTGTCACAGAAAGCGACGGCCCGACTCCTCTCCCAGAACTTGCCGGCAGCTGAAGTGAGCAAAATTTATCTGCGCGGCTAACTAGACTGTCTTGCATGAAAAACTGAATTCAGTCTTTTACTTCAACAATACAATCTCTGCATTGACAGAGTGTAAGATTCTGTTTTATGTACGATGCCATATATTTAGAAACAAATAATAATATTATTTTATACGTATTTGTAGTTTACTATCAGTACTTCTGCCAGTAAAGTAGTATGTACTTTTATCTCTGTTATTTGTGTATAGGAATCTTTATAGTAATGTTAAGAGCAATGAAGTCAATTGTGTTATGGTTTCTATCAGAATGGTGGACTTGCATGTAAAATAAATGTTTAAATACGTGCTTTCCAAATGGAGATAGTTAGTGTTAATTTTATTTCTTAAGTAACCTTTTATTTTTAAGAGGTGAGAGGCAGTACGTAATTTAAAGATCAACAACAAATAGCCTGGCAGCATATTAAATTCAATTTTTTTCCGGCTTTACGCCTCGTCGACTTCTAAGGTCATTAGAGGCGGGATGGGACTGGGGATAAGGAGCGGAAAGAAATTCGGCCATGCCCTTTGTGAAGGAAGCATCCTGGCATTCGCCTGGAGTGATTTGGGGAAACCATGGAAAACCCAAATCTGGATGCCCGGACGGGGATTCGAAACCGCGTCCTCCCGAATGCGAGGCCAGAACATTAACCGTACACCCACCACGCTCGGTATTAAATTCATCTGGCGTAATTTATAAATGGATCCCAATAGAAGAAGCAACCAGGTAAAGAGAATAATGATTTTTACTCCAGACCTCTGATGTGGTTTTCTACCTAACTAAATAAGACTGTCCTCCTTAGAATCCGCTTCTAGTTTTCTGCTATTAATCTTCCTTAGGAACAAATCTGAAATAAGATGACAGAAGCCGAGCTTCGTTAGATACATAAATTAAATTAGTGAAACTAAAATCCACTTTTCAAAGCAAATATCTTGTTCTATAGATTATTTTGCTTGTGAAATACCCATCATCAAAACTCGTGGCACAATCGTTAATCTGATACTCTTTACACAATAAAAGCAAAACATATAGCAAATACAATTCAGACATGAAACTTTTTTTATCTCTCTCTACCACCTCTTTTAGCTCACGGTCCTTCTCAGGATCTAAATTTGTATCCCTTTGCAGCTGCTAACCAACGACTTTCTTCTACATGGTTCGGCAATATCAGCTATACATTCTGATTATCACTCTCGCTAAATACACTGCTACCAAAGAGTTTCTTCCACATGGTCCGGCACAGCCACTTTAATCTTTGCTTGTCACGCTTGCGAACTCTTTACGGGTTTAAAGCAAAATTCAATACAAATTCGTTGCTCCGATCTTCCCGTCAATTTTTAACGATAGCAAAAATGCGACGAACGAAAAAAAAAAAAAAAACTGTTTGTAAACAAACGCAAGCTGCACATGATCTAAGTCGTCCCGTCATCTATGGAGTTCCTGAAACTCATACCCGGCATATGGCGCTAAAGTTGTCAGGAAAAAAGATATGAAGAAAAATCGGCTGCGTTTGAGACAGACCTCTTATCCTGCTACCTACTTGATATAGAATACACTATTCGAATTATTAGAGATATTTAATCTAAAATACAGGTTTAATACGATTCTTACCTTAGAAAGAGATGGAACAATGTAAATGAAACTGGTAAGTAAAAACTAAAATTATATGCCATAATCTAAATACGCAAAGATCTCTTCTTATTCTTATCAAACTTTTTTTCGTGGTTCATTGTATCTACCTCTACTTCGAGATGATTGTGAGTAGGAACAGGAAAGTATGACCATGACCACAAGCCGGCACTGGATTTCAGGCACAAGGCTGTAGGAAGATTCTATTTTTTAGGTAAGGGTGTCAGGGATTGGAATAAGTTATCAAGGGAAATAATGAATAATTTACCAAAAAGTTTAAAGAATTTAAAGTTAAAATTTGTATAGGGCAAATTTAGACGGGTGCAGGAAAGGGGGATGGTGGGTGTTTATGGAAATTGCCACCGGAGCGTGTGCTCCATTGCAATTTCATTAAATTAAATAAAGCAAATCGGCTATCATATTTAGAAACGTAATATTCCGGCATTCGAGTGAAGAGATTCCGGAAATCCAGGATAAAGCGAATTATAGATAACTGGGCTTCGACTCTAATTCACCAGTATCGGTATTTTTTTTTTTTTTTAATATATGGTCTTCGTCTTTTATTGCAATTTAGCCAGCTTCACAACATTTCATTATTAAATCTACTAATGTACAATGACTCTTCAAGTCTACGTCATTTTTGTAACTGAACATGTATTATCTCTCAAATGTTTTTATTCACAATAGTATGGACAACACAAGACGGACACAACATTTAATTAAAACCACCCATTCCCGCGGCCGGACTCGAACCGGCGACCTCAGAAACTCGAGGCCAACACGCTAGCCGTTACGCTGCCAGGGTCGGCCACTATCGGTATATCAGGGATGTTACGTTTTCTTTTCTGTCCACTAGTAACATTTCAAGTCCTGAAGTTGATGTGACTTAACACGTATTGAAAAGATTGGTATTAGATTAGTGAATACAGTGATAAATCACAGGAATAGCTGTACATTTCAATTGGGTGGAGAAAATGTTATTGCCTCTTGAGCAATAATATTAGTGAGATAATTAACATTGATAATAATAACGGATTTTTTAAAAAAATATATTTGTCTCTATGATTGGCTTCTAAGCGGGTTACAACACTATCTTTCCTAAATAATGTTCAAAGCTTCAACATTTTGCAATTTATTCCAGTCTCTTACTTCATTACATACAAAAGAAAATTTTCCAACTCCCTTACTCCTGAAATCAATGTCCCTCTCTTCATTATATACGGAAAAATAAAATAAAAAAATAAAATAAAAAGAACCACGCAGTCTTCACTTGTCCGTTTGACCAGTATGACCAGTAGGAGCTGTCTTCCTCACTTCCTCAGTGCTTGGAGACAGTTCAAGTCTTTGCGAGCGTTCAGTAATTTGCCTACTCTATAGAAGTAATCAACGTTTTGACCCCTTTTTCCTGCTGTTTTATCCTCATTTGAGCTAGGAAGGGACTCTACCCTAGTTACATTTATAATTAACCTCTCCACTCATTCAGATTTAGCTATTTCACTAAGGCTTATTCTACAACCCGTTTTACATATCATTTCATTTATTGTGCTGCAGTCACAAGTTTTAATAAAGGCAGCGTTGCCTACCAGTTAGCCTTTCATTCTTATGCTTATTCCTACAATCTCACCGCGCCCGGTGGTTTAGTGGTAACGCTCGGGACTAGAATTCACGAGGATGCAGGCTAAAATTTTCGTCCCTCCATCCAGAGTTTGGTTTTTCATGGTTACAGTCGAATGACTGGATGATTCCTTCAAAAGGCGATGACCGAATTGCATCGGGAGGACGCCGGTTCGAATCCCCGTTCGGGCATCCAGATTTGGGTTTTCCATGGTTTCCCCGAAACACTCCAGGTGAATGCCGGGATGCTCCTTCAAAAGGACATGGCTGTATTTTTCCCCGTTCCTTGTCCCCAGTCCCATTCCGCCTCTAATTCCCTAATGACCTCGACGTCGACGAGGCGTAAAGTCATAAGTGGAAAAAAATTTCTTGTCCCAGTCCTCGCCCACCTCTGATGACCTAGACAAGGGGTAAAACACTAATTTTTATTTTAACTGCTTAACGTCTCTTAACAGGGAGGTCTTTAGAGACGGAAAAGGATGGGGGGCGAGGAATGTGAAGGAATTCGGCCATAGCCTTTTGAAGGAAGCATCCCGGAATTTGCCTCGAGTGATTTGGGAAACCATGGAAAACGCAAATCTGGATGCCCAGACGGGGATTCGAACCACCGTCCTCCCGAATGTGAGGCCAGAACGCTAAAAAAAAAAAGTTCCTGTACGACAGCAGTTTATGCGAAGGTTCCGAAGTACAGAGCAACACTGCTCAGCGTTCGCAAAAAAATGTACAACAGCTCAGCTGCTTGTAAACACGAATCTTCCGCCGGCGAGGCGCCAAGTTTTTGAGAGTTCTTGTTTCAAGGCAGCGAGAGTGGTGAGGAATTCACGGCAGTCCGTGAGTTGTCGCATGGCGGAGCCTCCCGCAGCGCGCGTTAATATTTCACATCCGGCCCGTAATCTAATTCGCCTAATGCAGCTCCTCTCCGCCAGAGATAAAACGAATGAAGATAAATTACTGCTGTGTGTCCTGGGGCGGGCGTGATACAAGAGGTAGAGCATGTCGTGCGCAGGGCTCCGGCCACAAAGAGAGTGCTGATAAGGCAGCCCGCGCTGATACGACGTCACCAACAGCAGGTAGGCGGCGACTGGTGACGTCACAACATGCTACTCAACGCGCTAGGCCAGTGGTTCCCAATTAGTGGTAGGCGTACCCCCAGGGGTAAGTGAAGTTGCTTCAAGGGGTACGCGCGGTAATCTATCGCTTGGCTAAGGTATCACTAAGAAAACAATATATATATATATATATATATTTGAGATTGAGATAGTCAAGATATGTGTGTGTAATTTACATTACAGGAAATTTACGGTTAGCTAAAAGACGTTTATCACGTTAGCAAAGCAGCAACAACATTTTTACTACCATCATGCACGATGTATTGCCAGAGCGAATTTTCGGCCATAACAAACATGAAAACCAAATATCGCCACCGACTTCCACTCGGAAATGATTTAAGGTTGAAGCTCGACAACAACAACCAAATTTCTCAGATTTGTGCAGAGAGAAACATGCAAATTTGTCTCATTAAACTTAAACAAACAATCGTGTTTTTCATTATTTAAAAAGAATTCTTGTATTAACACTTCTTTACATTTGTTGATTTTTTGTGACGTTTGTTATTGGATTAAAATTTAATCTAAAAAGAAATGGTTTCGTTTTTTATTTATGACTAGCTGACCCGGCAATGCTTCACTATTGCTGGACTTGAGTAGGCACATAGATTAAATTAAAAAATATTTACATATAAATTTTAAACTGCTGTTTCATTCATTTTCAGTTGGAAAGGGTGAGAGGGGATGCGCTTTGGAAAACATATGCAGGCAGTATTTTTCTGTTTGTTTCAAAGTATAAGTGTGCAAATTCCCATTGAAATCTGATGAAATATGTGGTTTTGTCTAAATTATGGGGAGAAGGGGTGGGATTTTTAATTTTTTTGACAGGAACCATTTTCGACAATTCACCATAGCTTCGCCGTAATCGGACGAACGGTTTGCGGGTTTGTTTAAATTATGGGGTGTTACGGGGAAGAGGGAGTAATTAAGGTGGTGGAAAGAGAGGAGAGGGATTGGGTTTTTGTGAAATTAATACTTATACTTTTTTAAAGTATAAGTGTTCAAATTCTTATCTAAATTGGATATAAAATGTGGTTTGCCTAAATTATGGGGTGAAAAACGTAATGGGGTTGGAAAGGGGGAGAGGGGATGAATATTCGGAAACCATACGTAGGCAGTATTTTTCTGTTTGTTTTAAAGTATAAGTGTACAAATTCTTATCTAAATCGGTTTGCCTAAATTATGGGGTAAAAACGTAATGGGGGTGGAAAGGGGGAGAGGGGATGAATATTCAGAAACCATATGTTGGCAGTATTTTTCTGTTTGTTTTAAAGTATAAGTGTACAAATTCTTATCTAAATCGGATAAAAAATGTGGTTTGCCTAAATTATGGGGTAAAAACATAATGGGGGGGGGTGGAAAGGGGGAGAGGGGATGAATATTCGGAAACCATATGTTGGCAGTATTTTTTCTGTTTGTTTTAAAGTATAAGTGTACAAATTCCTATCTAAATCGGATAAAAAATGTGGTATTGCCTAAATTATGGGGTGAAAAAATTATGGTGGTGGAAAGGGGGCGAGGGGATTAATATTCGGAAACCGTATGTAGGCAGTATTTTTATGTTTGTTTTTAAGTATAAGTGTACAAATTCCTATCTAAATCGGATAAAAAATGTGGTTTTGCCTAAATATGGGGAGTTATGGGGAATAGGGGGTGACTTTTTGGAATTTTTTTTTTCACAGGAACCTTCGCAATCGCACACTCGAAAACTCTCCAAAGTTTCATTGCAATCTGATAAATGGTATAGGAATGCATAGAAGACGAACAAACCCACAAACCCACAAACATTGATTTTTATATAAGAACGAAGTCTTTCTCGGCGTTGAGAATGTATAAACTGCTCTCGGGTGCCTAGCCGAGTCAAGAGTGCGTTGTCACACGATATTTCGGCGACTAGATTCATTGCCGCCAATGACGGCAATGAATCTAGTCGCCGAAATATCGTGTGACAACGCACTCTTGACTCGGCTAGTCACCCGAGAGCAGTTTATACATTCTCAACGCCGAGGAAAGACTTCGTTCTTATATAAAAATCAATGTTTGTGGGTTTGTGGGTTTGTTCGTCTTCTATGCATTCCTATACCATTTATCAGATTGCAATGAAACTTTGGAGAGTTTTCGAGTGTGCGATTGCGAAGGTTCCTGTGAAAAAAAAATTCCAAAAAGTCACCCCCTATTCCCCATAACTCCCATATTTAGGCAAAAACCACATTTTTTATCGATTTAGATAGGAATTTGTACACTTATACTTAAAACAAACATAAAAATACTGCCTACATACGGTTTCCGAATATTAATCCCCTCGCCCCCTTTCCACCACCATAATTTTTTCACCCATAATTTAGGCAATACCACATTTTTATCCGATTTAGATAGGAATTTGTACACTTATACTTTAAAACAAACAGAAAAATACTGCCAACATATGGTTTCCGAATATTCATCCCCTCTCCCCTTTCCACCCCCCCCCATTATGTTTTTACCCCATAATTTAGGCAAACCACATTTTTTATCCGATTTAGATAAGAATTTGTACACTATACTTTAAAACAAACAGAAAAATATGCCAACATATGGTTTCTGAATATTCATCCCCTCTCCCCCTTTCCACCCCATTACGTTTTTACCCCATAATTTAGGCAAACGATTTAGATAAGAATTTGTACACTTATACTTTAAAACAAACAGAAAAATACTGCCTACGTATGGTTTCCGAATATTCATCCCCTCTCCCCCTTTCCAACCCATTACGTTTTCACCCCATAATTAGGCAAACCACATTTTATATCCAATTTAGATAAGAATTGAACACTTATACTTTAAAAAAATAAGTATAATTTCACAAAAACCCAATCCCTTCCTCTCTTTCCACCACCTTAATTACTCCCTCTTCCCCGTAACACCCCATAATTTAAACAAACCCGCAAACCGTTCGTCCGATTACGGCGAAGCTATGGTGAATTGTCGAAAATGGTTCCTGTCAAAAAAATTAAAAAATCCCACCCCTTCCCCATAATTTAGACAAAACCACATATTTCATCAGATTTCAATGGGAATTTGCACACTTATACTTTGAAACAAACAGAAAAATACTGCCTGCATATGTTTTCCAAAGCGCATCCCCTCTCACCCTTTCCAACTGAAAATGAATGAAACAGCAGTTTAAAATTTATATGTAAATATTTTTAATTTAATCTATGTGCCTACTCAAGTCCAGCAATAGTGAAGCATTGCCGGGTCAGCTAGTCATAAATAAAAAACGAAACCATTTCTTTTTAGATTAAATTTTAATCCAATAACAAACGTCACAAAAAATCAACAAATGTAAAGAAGTGTTAATACAAGAATTCTTTTTAAATAATGAAAACACGATTGTTTGTTTAAGTTTAATGAGACAAATTTGCATGTTTCTCTCTGCACAAATCTGAGAAATTGGTTGTTGTTGTCGAGCTTCAACCTTAAATCATTTCCGAGTGGAAGTCGGTGGCGATATTTGGTTTTCATGTTGTTATGGCCGAAAATTCGCTCTGGCAATACATCGTGCATGATGGTAGTAAAAATGTTGTTGCTGCTTGCTAACGTGATAAACGTCTTTTAGCTAACCGTAAATTTCCTGTAATGTAAATTACACACACATATCTTGACTATCTCAATCTCAAATAATATATATATATATAATTGTTTTCTTAGTGATACCTTAGCCAAGCGATAGATTACCGCGCGTACCCCTTGAAGCAACTTCACTTACCCCTGGGGGTACGCCTACCACTAATTGGGAACCACTGGCCTAGCGCGTTGAGTAGCATGTTGTGACGTCACCAGTCGCCGCCTACCTGCTGTTGGTGACGTCGTATCAGCGCGGGCTGCCTTATCAGCACTCTCTTTGTGGCCGGAGCCCTGCGCACGACATGCTCTACCTCTTGTATCACGCCCGCCCCAGGACACACAGCAGTAATTTATCTTCATTCGTTTTATCTCTGGCGGAGAGGAGCTGCATTAGGCGAATTAGATTACGGGCCGGATGTGAAATATTAACGCGCGCTGCGGGAGGCTCCGCCATGCGACAACTCACGGACTGCCGTGAATTCCTCACCACTCTCGCTGCCTTGAAACAAGAACTCTCAAAAACTTGGCGCCTCGCCGGCGGAAGATTCGTGTTTACAAGCAGCTGAGCTGTTGTACATTTTTTGCGAACGCTGAGCAGTGTTGCTCTGTACTTCGGAACCTTCGCATAAACTGCTGTCGTACAGGAACTTTTTTTTTTTTTAGCGTTCTGGCCTCACATTCGGGAGGACGGTGGTTCGAATCCCCGTCTGGGCATCCAGATTTGCGTTTTCCATGGTTTCCCAAATCACTCGAGGCAATTCCGGGATGCTTCCTTCAAAAGGCTATGGCCGAATTCCTTCACATTCCTCCCCCCATCCTTTTCCGTCTCTAAAGACCTCCCTGTTAAGAGACGTTAAGCAGTTAAAATAAAAATTAGTGTTTTACCCCTTGTCTAGGTCATCAGAGGTGGGCGAGGACTGGGACAAGAAATTTTTTTCCACTTATGACTTTACGCCTCGTCGACGTCGAGGTCATTAGGGAATTAGAGGCGGAATGGGACTGGGGACAAGGAACGGGGAAAAATACAGCCATGTCCTTTTGAAGGAGCATCCCGGCATTCACCTGGAGTGTTTCGGGGAAACCATGGAAAACCCAAATCTGGATGCCCGAACGGGGATTCGAACCGGCGTCCTCCCGATGCAATTCGGTCATCGCCTTTTGAAGGAATCATCCAGTCATTCGACTGTAACCATGAAAAACCAAACTCTGGATGGAGGGACGAAAATTTTAGCCTGCATCCTCGTGAATTCTAGTCCCGAGCGTTACCACTAAACCACCGGGCGCGGTGAGATTGTAGGATGGTAGGCAACGCTGCCTTTATTAAAACTTGTGACTGCAGCACAATAAATGAAATGATATGTAAAACGGGTTGTAGAATAAGCCTTAGTGAAATAGCTAAATCTGAATGAGTGGAGAGGTTAATTATAAATGTAACTAGGGTAGAGTCCCTTCCTAGCTCAAATGAGGATAAAACAGCAGGAAAAAGGGGTCAAAACGTTGATTACTTCTATAGAGTAGGCAAATACTGAACGCTCGCAAAGACTTGAACTGTCTCCAAGCACTGAGGAAGTGAGGAAGACAGCTACTACTGGTCATACTGGTCAAACGGACAAGTGAAGACTGCGTGGTTCTTGTTTTATTTTTTTTATTTTATTTTTCCGTATATAATGAAGAGAGGGACATTGATTCAGGAGTAAGGGAGTTGGAAAATTTCTTTTGTATGTAATGAAGTAAGAGACTGGAATAAATTGCAAAATGTTGAAGCTTTGAACATTATTTAGGAAAGATAGTGTTGTAACCCGCTTAGAAGCCAATCATAGAGAAATATATTTTTTAAAAAATCCGTTATTATTATCAATGTTAATTATCTCACTAATATTATTGCTCAAGAGGCAATAACATTTCTCCACCCAATTGAAATGTACAGCTATTCCTGTGATTTATCACTGTATTCACTAATCTAATACCAATCTTTTCAATACGTGTTAAGTCACATCAACTTCAGGACTTGAAATGTTACTAGTGGACAGAAGAAGAAAACGTAACATCCCTGATATACCGATAGTGGCCGACCCTGGCAGCGTAACGGCTAGCGTGTTGGCCTCGAGTTTCTGAGGTCGCCGGTTCGAGTCCGGCCGCGGGAATGGGTGGTTTAATTAAATGTTGTGTCCGTCTTGTGTTGTCCATACTATTGTGAATAAAAACATTTGAGAGATAATACATGTTCAGTTACAAAAATGACGTAGACTTGAAGAGTCATTGTACATTAGTAGATTTAATAATGAAATGTTGTGAAGCTGGCTAAATTGCAATAAAAGACGAAGACCATATATTAAAAAAAAAAAAAAAATACCGATACTGGTGAATTAGAGTCGAAGCCCAGTTATCTATAATTCGCTTTATCCTGGATTTCCGGAATCTCTTCACTCGAATGCCGGAATATTACGTTTCTAAATATGATAGCCGATTTGCTTTATTTAATTTAATGAAATTGCAATGGAGCACACGCTCCGGTGGCAATTTCCATAAACACCCACCATCCCCCTTTCCTGCACCCGTCTAAATTTGCCCTATACAAATTTTAACTTTAAATTCTTTAAACTTTTTGGTAAATTATTCATTATTTCCCTTGATAACTTATTCCAATCCCTGACACCCTTACCTAAAAAATAGAATCTTCCTACAGCCTTGTGCCTGAAATCCAGTGCCGGCTTGTGTCATGGTCATACTTTCCTGCACTCACAATCATCTCGAAGTAGAGGTAGATACAATGAACCACGAAAAAAAGTTTGATAAGAATAAGAAGAGATCTTTGCGTATTTAGATTATGGCATATAATTTTAGTTTTTACTTACCAGTTTCATTTACATTGTTCCATCTCTTTCTAAGGTAAGAATCGTATTAAACCTGTATTTTAGATTAAATATCTCTAATAATTCGAATAGTGTATTCTATATCAAGTAGGTAGCAGGATAAGAGGTCTGTCTCAAACGCAGCCGATTTTCTTCATATCTTTTTTCCTGACAACTTTAGCGCCATATGCCGGGTATGAGTTTCAGGAACTCCATAGATGACGGGACGACTTAGATCATGTGCAGCTTGCGTTTGTTTACAAACAGTTTTTTTTTTTTTCGTTCGTCGCATTTTTGCTATCGTTAAAAATTGACGGGAAGATCGGAGCAACGAATTTGTATTGAATTTTGCTTTAAACCCGTAAAGAGTTCGCAAGCGTGACAAGCAAAGATTAAAGTGGCTGTGCCGGACCATGTGGAAGAAACTCTTGGTAGCAGTGATTTAGCGAGAGTGATAATCAGAATGTATAGCTGATATTGCCGAACCATGTAGAAGAAAGTCGTTGGTTAGCAGCTGCAAAGGGATACAATTTAGATCCTGAGAAGGACCGTGAGCTAAAAGAGGTGGTAGAGAGAGATAAAAAAAGTTTCATGTCTGAATTGTATTTGCTATATGTTTTGCTTTTATTGTGTAAAGAGTATCAGATTAACGATTGTGCCACGAGTTTTGATGATGGGTATTCACAAGCAAAATAATCTATAGAACAAGATATTTTGCTTTGAAAAGTGGATTTTAGTTTCACTAATTTAATTTATGTATCTAACGAAGCTCGGCTTCTGTCATCTTATTTCAGATTTGTTCCTAAGGAAGATTAATAGCAGAAAACTAGAAGCGGATTCTAAGGAGGACAGTCTTATTTAGTTAGGTAGAAAACCACATCAGAGGTCTGGAGTAAAAATCATTATTCTCTTTACCTGGTTGCTTCTTCTATTGGATCCATTTATAAATTACGCCAGATGAATTTAATACCGAGCGTGGTGGGTGTACGGTTAATGTTCTGGCCTCGCATTCGGGAGGACGCGGTTTCGAATCCCCGTCCGGCATCCAGATTTGGGTTTTCCATGGTTTCCCCCAAATCACTCCAGGCGAATGCCAGGATGCTTCCTTCACAAAGGGCATGGCCGAATTTCTTTCCGCTCCTTATCCCCAGTCCCATCCCGCCTCTAATGACCTTAGAAAGTCGACGAGGCGTAAAGCCGGAAAAAAATTGAATTTAATATGCTGCCAGGCTATTTGTTGTTGATCTTTAAATTACGTACTGCCTCTCACCTCTTAAAATAAAAGGTACTTAAGAAATAAAATTAACACTAACTATCTCCATTTGGAAGCACGTATTTAAACATTTATTTTACATGCAAGTCCACCATTCTGATAGAAACCATAACACAATTGACTTCATTGCTCTTAACATTACTATAAAGATTCCTATACACAAATAACAGAGATAAAAGTACATACTACTTTACTGCAGAAGTACTGATAGTAAACTACAAATACGTATAAAATAATATTATTATTTGTTTCTAAATATATGGCATCGTACATAAAACAGAATCTTACACTCTGTCAATGCAGAGATTGTATTGTTGAAGTAAAAGACTGAATTCAGTTTTTCATGCAAGACAGTCTAGTTAGCCGCGCAGATAAATTTTGCTCACTTCAGCTGCCGGCAAGTTCTGGGAGAGGAGTCGGGCCGTCGCTTTCTGTGACAACACAAAAGTTGTTCTAATCCCTCTGTAGTGAGAGTAAAGCTTCTTCCGGAGAGAGGGGCTTGTCGTTAAATAAGGCGCGGCGCCGTCCTAATGTCTGGGCCTTTGTTTTTTCCCGGCAGCAAGTGCTCTCGACGCGTTTTCTTGTTTCCCCGGGACTCGCAATCAATGGTTCTTAACGTCACTGTAATGACGGGCAGAGGGCCTCAAAGGAGCACGCCGGTAGCTACCTGCTGCAAGCGCCACGTCAAGCCACTCCGCTCTCTTTATGAGCGATACCGTAATTACCCTTCCATTAACTCTATACCTGTTACATAAAAGGACCCCCTGGAGACTCTGTCTCCCTTGAAACTTGGACGTCATCTTCTATAGGCTTTTAATTTATACTCCCTTAACATGTAAAGACACCAGTGCAGCTACAGGGTTTCATAAGCCATCAGATACCGACGAACGGTTAATGAAACAGATACAATAAACACAGTCGAAATTTTTTGTGGCTGTTTTTTCACTTTCTATCAAGTTGATTGATATTTTTTTTTATTCGTATAAATAACACTGGAACCATAGGAACTTAACACCGATGTAATCTTGTACCGAGCGTGGTGGGTGAACTGTAAGGCTCCGCCCTCGCTTTCGGGAGACGCGGGTTAAAATCCCCATCCGACCACCCATATTTCGGTTTTCCATGGATTCTTCATATCACTGCAGGGGTATGCTGGGATGGATCCTTCAAAAACCATGGCGGAATTTCTTCATTTCTTCCAGTTGCTTGCTCCCAATCCTTTCCCGCCACTAATGACATCGACGTCAACGAGGCGTAAAGCCATAAGCAAAAAAAAAAAAAAAATCTTGAAAGAGGCAATCCATTCAACAGGTTTAATATCAGTAAATGTAGGCAGCAGTCCATGGAATGTAATAAAAGAGAAACTCTGTACCAAAATAGCGCGGGACCAGTTAAGATATTATTTAACAGCTAATAACGTTTTTCAAATATCTTAAAAGTTCTCGTCGTTTTATGAACTTTTAAACAAATTTAAAAAGTTCAATTATACAGCTACGAACATATGCATGACAGAATAAATTAATAAATCCTAAACATAAAAGGATCATATTGTTTAGGTACAGTTATTACATAGGTAGTAGTTTACACAGTTTAAAACATTTCTAAAAACCGCAGGCAGGATGGCCCGTGCCCGATCCCGTTGTACCTCTTAAATTCATTGCACGGTTCCTCAGGAAAGTGAGCCACGTTAGCTGTTAATTTTGATCAAAAAATATTAACTGTAAAACAATGCTAAAATAATTTACTGTCAATGAACTAAATTACTAATGCCTCTCATCTTATTGTATTTTTCGACTGGTAAAATTATTATTTCTGTTATTGATCATTTAGATTAGGTTACTTGCTATTCCTTATCAAGATTCACTTGCAAATTTGTTTTGTTTCTCGCCTGCTTTTTTTTAACATTAATTCACAGTGCAAAACAAAAAGACCAGGAAATTAAGTTTATCCTCCTTAACTGAAAACCTAAGACAATACGATAGTATCCGAAGTTCAACACAGAGTTAGCTCAACAAACTTGCTGAAACGGGTTATGGAAGACAGCTAAAAATACAGCATGACGGAAATATAGAAACATTTTTAAAAAATATCCACCTTTTGGTACTATCGCTAAAGGAGCGTCCATAAACTACGTGACTCAGTCTAGGGGGTGGGAGGGAGGAGTTGGCTAGAAAGCTACGTTCGGCTATGTAGGGGGGAGGGGGGGAGGTTCCGTATCAGGCCACGTAGCTTTTAATTCATATTATTAAAATGAGGTACAGAACACACAACAGCATGTAAATATTTATTTCCGTTATTTAATTATCTCAGTATGTACGAGTAATTTACGATAATCTGACAAGAGAAAACATTACAAAATGTCTTCTGGAACCAATAGAGAAAAAGCTACGTGCTACGCGAAGGGGGGGGGGAGGGGTAGAGAGAAAAGCCACGTTAGGTTACGTGGGGGGGGGGAAATCACAGGAGGCCAAACTGGAGCTACGTGGTTTATGGACAATACCTAACAGCATCATTCTTCTTTCTCTGAGATAGGCAGATGATTACGTTGTGAGAAGATACAGGACATGAGGATTTCGAACTGAGCAGATAGAGCGGGCACAAATACGTGTAGAAGTGGTGGTGGGTGGGGGTGGGGGGAGGGTAGCAGTGCAGACACTTGCAACCGGTAACAAGGTTGCCACTCGCGGAATGACTCGCGGGCAAAAAAGTGATGAGCGCGGGGTCCCGACCTGAAAAACGGGGCCCTTAATCGAGTAGCGGGCCCCCTGATTGGAGCGGTAATGGGGGGTTACGGCGGACGAATATTAAGAGGGGCGCTCGATTGGGAGTTAAACGGTTGCGGGCAAGGGTGAGCTCCTTGCGGAACCTGTCAGTATTTACATCCCGGATGCAGTGACATTCCACAACATTCCCGCAATGCTCATTCTGACGCTGTTCCCACATGAAGGTTTTTCCTGAATTGCGGCATTAATTCTAAGCTTCCAAGTTTTTAGAATTCCATAAACCGAAGTCCTGTAGTTGAAGTTCATGTGTCTGTCCTTTGTCACAGGACACATCATTTACTGATTGACCTGGCTGATCGTAGATGGATGGAATACGTTAAATATAATTTCCCGCAAGGGTAAAAATTCATAGTTCAAGAGATGATATTAACCTTTAAAATGATTCTTTTGAACTTAATTATCGAGTGTTTCATTTTCACAACATATTTGATAATACTGCTGTTTGGACGATTTGACAAATTTCCAAATATTCCGATTAACTGGTCGATTTTCAGTAATTTTTCAGTCACAGACGTGGTTTTCTAGATGATTTATACAATAAGGTAGCAGTATTTTGACACAAAACTTGGAACAAAATCTCATAGTCATGCATAGAGATAATAATTTAAACACTGGTTCTCTTTTTGGTGAGTATAATACATTAACTTCTCTGTGAGAATGGAAGATATTTCTTTAATTATTGATAACTTGCTTAAGAAACACACTTACGAACAATCAGATACGGAGTTATAGGATAAAATCAATAATTACATCAATTACCATTTAACAACCATTATAAATAGTTCTGCATTTTTGTTCTCTTGATAATTAAAGTGTTTCGACCTGCAGAAACTACCACTGTAAGCATACCAACAATGTGTTTCATGCGTTCACCGGTTTCTTATACAAATCGTTAATTTAATACAACGCCAATACACATAATGTTGATTAACGTTGCAAAGACGTCTTCTTGCAAAACTTAAAATACCTGAAATAGTTTTATAGTCCTAGAGATACGACGGTTCGTATTATTTTACCGTTAATTATATATCCATACGCATACAGTTTATGCAGCATATTCATTTATCCTTAAATAAATATTTTTCAGTTAAAAACTAAATATTTTGATTAATGACATGGTGGATACCTACAAAACTGATCCCCGATGCCCGATCTCAGGCAATTGGAGCCTACAGCAACTTGTGGAGGAGTGAAGGAAAACTTATGTTGATAGCCAATCATATGACGTTAGAACAGAATTTAAAAGGAAACTTCAGAAGTGGACGATAATTCCTGAAAGAGGAACCTTGGTCTGATAGGCTCTAGTCACGCATGACAGAAAAAAAGAAAGATTTTTTCGACTTCGAAACTGCCAGTTACCATCAAAATACTCGTGGCTTGAGTTTTCTTTTTATGGAGTTTTAAGAAATATTATTGACATGAGCAGTGACAGAAGTTCAAATTAAGGTTATGATCAATTTCTGTTGACCTTACCTCAGAAGATAATTCTATGGTTGCGGTGGATGTTGACTCTACAGGAGGAAGAAATGACGAAGTTCTTTTTCCCTTCTTTTTTGGGTTGATTAATTCTGAGTCTACTTGAGCTATGATGGCGACAACAGTAATCGCATCACCCACTCCTTCCGCATTCACCGATATCCTAGACAGGAAAATTTATTGTTCAGAAATTTGGTGTAATCATAAGGAATTATCTTCAAGAAATCTGACCATCGAAACGAAACAGTTACTATTGTCACCCGATATGGATGCCTCATTTTCACAATAGCGGTACTAATATTAAACTGAATGGAAAGTTCTCTTTTCCAAGGCAAAAAAAATAAAAATAAAATACATAGTCTAAGACTGTTACTTGACGTGTTTTATGTTCTTTTTATTTTCTTATCGGCCCTAGTGGACTGCGAGGCATCCGGTGTGTAATTATGAGAGTGGAAGGACGTGTGTCATACCCACGATAGAACCGTATTTGTAAGATCTGGAGTGTATACACTATAGGAGGAATGTTGTATAGCCAGCTGTTTGCGAAACATGCAACTGTAATCTGTGTGTGGTACGTGTAATTATGTTTGTGAAATGTGTAGCTTATAAGGGTGAAGATTGTGAACCGTTCCATCGTTCCCATGACTGCGAGAAACCGTCTGGAACAGCAGCCAGGACGGCCGGTACGCGGGGATCAGGACACGATCCAAACGCCATCGTACGTCCCCGATGCCGTGTGGTGCCGTCTTAACGGCGCAGCCACATAGGCGGATGGTCCTATGTTCTGCATATATTGTTGGAATTTTCCCGCTGCTTCGCCCGCGCTGACCTTGGTGTGAGTAGTAATGCGTTTGTCTTTTGCAATGAAGTCTTCACGGGTGTACCGCCGGATTGTGTTGTGGTAACACGATATTTTGATGACTAACTCCGTCGTCTTCTTCAGGTGCGATACTATCTGTACTTGTCGGCTAACCGACAGATACTGATACACTCGGGAAGACTTCATTGCAGTTATAGGCCGATAAAGTCTCCGTTCTTACATCTGTCTTTTGTTTTTAATGTAGTATCCTTAACCTGTACTGTAAATTAAATCCGCTATTTCGTTATACCTGCTGGTAGGTTAATGTATTACGTAGTGGTGAAATAACCGTTTTCCATGTAGTTTAATGTACAATTTTTCAGAAAGCAGAAAAAATTAATAGGCAAAATATACATATATATATTAACAGAATCTAAAGTGTGGAGTGTTCATCTGTGATGTAGTGTAATCTGTGGTGCCTATCTGTTCTCGGTATTAATGAATTATCATTTATTACTTCATTCTTCAATCACGTAGAGTCATAAGATATACCGGATATTTTAAGCAAGATCACGGAATGGCCATGTGGCTCAGTGTTCATGACGTCTGACTGGAGATCGAAAGGTCCCCGTGCTTCGAATCCCGGACTTGACTGGATTTCCAAAGGCACTTAACCCCACCTACACCTCCAGTACTGCTTGCTTTGTAACATGAAGTACGACAGAATGCTACCATGGTTCGGATCCAACGTTAAACTTCAGGTCCCCCTATAACTGGTAGGATTACCTCGTTAGGTTAAGGCGGTTATGATAGCTGCGGATTGCGCAGTCAGTAAAAACCTTGTCATCAGGTCTTTACGACCACATAAGCCTAGCTAGACCATAAGCCTTCAAACTGTGAAACACCTATCAAAATAGGTTCGGTATTTTTTGAGTGATATACGTAAAAGTGTCATACTGATACAACATGCTTCAAGGTTTATGTTATTTATTTAAGAATTTCGTGAAAGGGCGTAGATTTGTAGTTTTATTTTAAGATTTTTTTTTTTTAATCTGCTTAACGTCTCTCTAACAGCCAGGTGTTTAGAGACGGGAAAGGATTGGGGGGGGGCATGGAATTGGAAAGAATTCGGCCATGGCCTTTTGAAGGAAACATCCCGGCATTTTTCTGGAGTGATTTTGGAAACCATGGAAAACCCAATTCTGGATGCCCGGACGGGGATTCGAACCGCCGTCCTCCCGAATGCGAGGCTAGAACGCTAGCCGTTACACCATCACGCACGGTTTGATTTTAAGAGCTAGGGAAGATTTAAAATAAACACTGGCAAACAATTATTCACTTAAGAAGGTAGACCTTGTCTTAAATTTTAAAAATAAATAATTCGCAATCGATTTTTTCATTCACAAATCCAGCCACAGTTGTATCTTACGTGTTTCAACTACTTTAAATTATTTTACCACCGGTATTGTTATACTACACGATACGATCTGCGCAAGACGAGAGGATGACACCATTAAAACACTCATCGCCTATCTATTACTTAATCAAACGGTCATCGCTATGAGGTCCTGACGATGGCTAGGCCAGCAATATATAGTTGTACCGTCTATTTCTCTCTCTCTTTTTTTTTGCTAATAGCTTTCCACCTCGTACAGGTCATTAGAGGTGGGACATGACTGGAGACTGGAAGGAATTTGACCATGGCCTTTTAAGGAACCATCCCAGCATTTGCCTGGAGTGATTTCGAGAAACCATTTAAACCAAAATCTAGATGGTCGAAAGGGAATTCGAACGGGTGACCTCGGAAATGCGAGACCAGAACATTACTGCTCACCCACCATGCTGGGTGTACAGTTCACTAGTTGAATTGTTGAATATGAAATCTCTCACTTTGACACGACCTGAACTTCTGTCCTTCCAGTCTGAGTAGGAACTATTTACAACTGGATTCTACAGTTAGGTTCTGCGGTTACAAGTGCTGTTTACCCTAATTTTTTCTGCATTCATTTTCAGTAATGGGCTCCTTTAGTAGAGTAATCGTAAAGTATATGATATGGAATCAACATGATCCAATTTCGAATTCCTCTCTTGATTGAAACTATTACTGGCCCCTTAATTCATCCTCCATGACTGACAATACTGTATTCATATATGTAAAGTAGAGCGGAATGCTTTCGGGTTAAACTGTATTTATTACGGATTTAGGTTAGGGAAGCATCGCAAAGGTGGAATGCGTTTCCATTTAGAAACTGCTACTCAGGTTCTTCTCTTTATTAATTCTTGATACATTCACCTTTTTATCATCATTTTGTCAGATTTATTTTTGCTGCCTTCGTCTTGTCCTTCTGGTTGATGCTTCTGTAGCATGATAATCGCATATTATGCGCTTTTATGGTTTACTTTCACGACAGCGCATTCCGACAGTTGTTCAAGGTCTCGCCAGCTTTATCCGTGAATAACATTATATTTTAAAATGACAGGAGCCCCAGCCCGCGCAGAAGTTTGGCTGGTAATCGAGAGTCGGTCCCCACGGCATCGCATTGCTATTGATCGGAAGGGTCGCTGCGTAGCGCAGAAGGAAGCAGAGTTGTTCCGACGCTGGCCGGCTCCCCGTCGGACTTCATTAGGAACTTGGAGCCGCGCATAGTGGCTCCCCGCTGTTTATTGCCTCACTCGTCTTTAGCAGGGACGAGAGCAAAAACCCGAGGCACTCTTCTCAAGCTATCACTTCTGACCTTTTGTACCAATAACCTCTTGATGTGGCGCCAAACAAGTTGTCCGTTACAGGGTCTGAAAAACTTCAAGAACAATCACTCAACCATTAGTGCGATCCCAGTGGCTGTTATCATGTGCATTAGGTGTGACAAGATGTTCAAAATTTTAAAGAAATCAAGTCTGAAATATCGAGATAGAAGAATATTTTATAAACTATATAAAAATCAAGTATCTATAATAAAAGTAGAGAACCATGAGAGACATGCATCAGTTAAAACGGGTGTGAGACAAGGTTGTAGTCTATCCCCGTTAATATTCAGCTTGTATGTAGAAGAAGCAAAAAAGGAAATAAAAGAAAAAAATTTATGTGGTATAAGTATTCAGGTAAAAAAAACTTTATGCTACGATTTTCTGATGACATTGTCTTGTTTGCAGAACTAGCTGAGGATATTAAGAAGTTACTAAGTATCACGAACAAAATATTGAAAGATGGTTTTGAACTGAATATAATTCAAAGCAATACAAAAGTGATTAAATGTAGCAGAAATGATACAAATCATAGTAGATTAAATCAGTGGCGTAGCTAGCGTGGGTGACACCCGGGGCGGATATCGATGGTGTCACCCCTTGAAAACTTAAATCCAAAATTGAGTATATTATATCATCTTTTAGGTTAAAATATGATATTAATAAAACATAATTAAATAAAAAATAATAGTTAATAACAACATTTAAAAGATATACAAATAAAATAAAAACAATTGCTTTCACAATCCCCTCTTTCTAGCTTTAACAACTGCAAACCAGTAAATCACATTTTCGAAATTAAAAATTTGATTTACTTCATGTTTAATAATCAATATGGCAAGATTTTAACCACGTGTTGATCACTGGTGATCGAAAGTGGTTTTAGATTAATTTTAACTCCTCTGAAGATCGGGCCTCACTTGCCTGATACTGTTCCGCACCGTCACCGCACCGACACGTTTCTTACTATTGCCGCTCACTCGGTCGAAGTTTCTCCAAAGGACACGATGTGTCGTCCGACACGCGGCCATCATTGGATTAATTTATGTTTTGACGGTGTGGACCAGTGTCGGTCTGCTGGATGTGGAGAACGCATAGAGAGAGTTCGGAAATTTCCCTTCCCTTACGACCAAATGTTGTTTTCATGTTATTGTTGGTCTTAAAACAAGTGTCTTTTTTTTCATCCATGTTCATAAGATGTTCTTAACATGTAGGAATTGTTCTAGCATCTTCGCATTCATAAATCAAAACATTACCAGAGATGAAGATCAATTTTAAGACCCACAAAAATTGCAGCCGAGATCTGCATTTGTAACAGGGATCTTCCACACCCGAAATCGCACGCCGTAACCATACGCCAGACTAATCTAGAAGTACTTGAAAAATATGTACCGGTATTCAAACACATAAAAGTTGATTCGTGTTTTTTGATAGCAAAAATAGATGCTATAGAAAAAAAGTATATTCATTGTATCATGTTTGCAAACTTATTTTTCATTACACCTACATTCGGACTGGTGACTCAAATTACTGCGTGCGGTTTGGATTCTGAAGGTCCCAGTTCAAATCCCGGACTCGACTGTAATTTTTGCGGGCCTAAAAATTGACATTTACCTTTGGCAATGCTTTTATCTGTTAATACGAGGATTCTAGGACGCTCCGTGTTCGAATTTCACGTTAATCTGTAGGTCTTCCTTTCGAAGTTAGGTGACTACGATATAAGTGCACTGCGAGTTTCCTAATAAGAAACTCTGACTAGAACTTTGAGATAACATGAAATTATTATATTTATTATACAAAATCTTTACGACCTAAATTTAAATTAAAATATGTTATAACCTCATTCTTTGCTAAAAAAAAAAAAAAAAAAAAAAAAAAAAAAAAAAAAAAAAAAAAAAATACTGAATGAATCGAAAAGAACCTCAAGCAAAACAAACACGTCAAGTGCGAAGTGATTGACATTTCATTGCGATTGCGTTGAAATATGCGAGAATCTTTCATTCCGGTACAGTGTGGTAATGATTTGTTAATACTGCGATGCAGGGCCGGATTAAGACAGCGCGGGGCCCGTAGCAAATGTGAAGAAGAGGCCCTTGATTTTTGCCGTCCTGGGGAAAATTGTGGAGCTAAAAACAAAAAAGGTCACCCATGTAGCCTAGGTGTGGGGCCCCCCTAGGAGGCGCGAGGCCCCCTAGAAGGCGCGAGGCCCGTGGCATTTGCTACCTCCTGCTACGTGGTTAATCCGGTACTGCTGCGCTGGGATACTATTTTTGTACATAAAAGATCAACCAGATAGGTGATTACATGAGTCAGATAAAAAAGTATTTTAATGTACTTTCGTACCAAAACTATGCAAAATAAAGTAAAGGTATCAAACCTACCTGTCATCCCCAACACTGATTCCCTGTAACAATCACTTGAAAACGTTAAATGAGACTAAAGACCGGGTAGGAACACGGGCGAGCTATCGGAAAAGTGTGGACGCGAGGGGGCGAGCTGCCACTCGGACGACTGTCGTTGCGGTGACGGTACAGACCAGTATTGGCAAAATAGAGCTCGACCTTTACACGTAGGACACACACTGGCGCAAATTAAAATCCCAACACCCATACGATGTTGTGATAAATGAATGAAATTTGGCCCCAAGTATGCCCACATGAAGAGTATTAAATGATTTAAAATTGAAAGTTTTACATGTAATAATATGAGAATTACGGTGCTATCTATTATGTAAATAGCTATTTTTTTATATTCTTTTAACGTACTAGTGGCGTACAGTGTGGTGTAACATGACACTTTGTTGTCCACGAGTTCTTGTTGGCTAAGTATGCCCAGGCGAAGAGTGACAACTCTATACACTCAAATGTCTAACTGTGAAGAGGTCGGAGAATTGACGTGTTTTAAAAAGGTGCATCAGTATCGTGAAATCTCCCAAAGGATTGGCCGTAGTGCATTGTCAGTATACAGACTTGTTACACAGTGATGAAAGAAAGCTCTAATACTCCAGGTCTATACTGATGGATAACAGCACGTGAAGACCGCCAAATTGTGTGGGTGGCTACTGCTGGCAAATGGTTGACTGCAGGCCAGATCCAAACAGTGGTTACAGAGAGAATCACCCCCCTCCCCGGACGATTGAAAACCAATTGCTTGAAGCTGGAGTACGCTCTCTGAACCCTATGCAATGTGTCCCATTAATCTGATTTCATTGCCAGCATCATCTAACCTGGCGTAATGCAAAACATAAAAGGACATGTGAATGGCGTACATTCGTGTTTACAGACGAGTCTCGATTCTGTCATGTGGCAAAGTGATAATTCACGACATGTTCGAAGGCGTATTGGAAAACGGCTTACCTGCTGTGATTTCAGAACATCACACAAATACAGTCACCGGTGTCATGTTTTGGCGGCAATCAGTTTTGACAGCATGACTGAGTCGGCTGTTGTTGATAGGCACAATGACAGCCCACCACTATGTGGACAGGGTACTGCATCTTATTGTGATACCCTTCATGTTCACCATTCAAATCGCATCTTGCAACAAGATAATGCCCGTCCTCATATTGCGGCCATCGTTACACAAGCCTTGCAAGAAGTTTCGATCACAATTTGAACAGCACAGTCCCCACATGTGTCCCCAATAGAGCATGTCTGGGATACCAGGAGTAGAGACATTAGATCACATGGTGACCCAGCACAAACTGCGCAATAACTGACTGCAAAAGACATGCAGGCGTAAAGAGAAATACCCCAAGAAGACATTCGAAACACTTGTTGATTCAATGTCGGCAAGAATCCACGATTGCATTGGTGCTCAAGTTGGACCCATTTCTTACTGAAAACTGTATCTAAAGGTAATAACTTATCCTTATCCATTTCCATTTGCCTATCATTTCTTCTGGGTATGGCCCTGGATATATCTTCAAAGTTTCCTAAAATTCTACCATTCCTGTATGCATGGTGAGATTATAATTTTTGCCAGTGTAACTATAGGGCGACCGTAATATTTCGCTATAAATTTTTAAAAAATCGAAAATCGAAACCCAATCATTTGTTGTTGAAACGTTAACATAGGTTGTATTTAAATGACTTCGCAAGGGATATCGAGAGGAAAGTTAACAGAAGTGGCTTGATCCAAGTAGAAGCAATTGCAGACCCAAATGGAGTTCCATCGGTGCAAACCCAGAATCCGGGTGCCACAAGTCGTGAGACCCTGGGAGAGACTGTATAGTCAGAGAAGCAACTCTACATTAAGTTCCTTCATAAAAATAGAACAACAAATGCAATATAAAAACAACGAAATTAAAAAAAAAAAAAAAAAAAAACGGCTTAGGTAATATAAGAACATGCCTTTGCGGTATCTGCCATCTTTACATGAAGTTGTTCGCAAGTGAAGTATTTTACTATCCGCCTAAGATACACGTAGCTACAGACTTCTAAATATGACATTGTATGTACTGAAGACCGTCTTCACGTGTTAATTTTACATTTCTAGCGCCGCTATGTAGCATATAAACAAAAATGTTGTAAACGGCTTGAATGTTCGCTCAGTTTGATCAGGAACAACGACATCCCTGTCGAATTAAGGAATACACCTGTATTCGACAGAGGGGTTACCCATAATATAAATTTTCTTCTTCTCTAAATTTATTATGGAAAATTCATAGAGAATCATATGCTTATTTATTTCATCACGATCATATTTGCATATTCTCGATCAGAAGAAAGCATAGCAAACTTACATGAACCTAGAATTTAAGTGCTTACTAATGTTACGATTTCGCTAGCAAGATACGCGGTTCCGACTTTTTTTTTATTTATTTATTTAAATGGCTTTCGGCCTTATCAGCCACATAGCCACGTTCTTTGCGTTTTATGACAATTCACATTTCATTACTTTATAGTTCTATTTACATAGTTTAACAATTTACATTTCATTTCCTTTACAGTTTTAAATATACATGATTTACATTACAGTTCTATACACAACAGTAATGGTTCCGACTGTTTTAAACACAAGCTTTACAAAAACTGATTACCAACGACGGACGATACGATCAACGAACACTTGGACCCGTTCAGATTGATTTGAAACCTGACAGTATTGCTAGTTTAATGCACAGTTTTTACTAGCATAAATTCGAACATGATACGATTTCATGTCGAATATAGGTGCACTGTCGATAATAGGCAGGTAACGCGAAATGTACTCAGTTTGTACATCACGAATCTGTCAGATAATAAATTCAAAAATTACTAGAAAAACTTCAAAGCACTTGTAAATCTTAGCTTGAAAGCTAATGGAATTCTAAATAAGCAAAACAATTTTAAAACCTAGACTACGCGAATTCCGACATACGCTTGGTTTTCATTTCCAAATTTTCTCTAAATATTTTCTAGGATTTACAATTTAACTGTCTGATTACTATGATTTTAGCAATTATATATAAACTTTAATTTTAAAACTTCCTCTTTTATACAAGAAAACTTACATTATATCCACCGCCGCTTCTAACAAACCAAACAACAGTGACGGATGGCAAGCACAACAATGAACGATTTCTGGTGATTGTTGGAGCTACTGAGCGGTGCTCTCTTTGGTTAAGCGCACGGTATTGCCAACAATTATATTCTACTATAACGAATGAGCACAGCCGCCTGGATCGCATTTGAAAAAGCGCTAGATCAGCCTAAAAACAAATATTCATAACAATAAAAGTAAACGTGTTTTGACACCAAAGGATAAAAGAAGTTTTTTTTTGTGTCACACTAATTTCGATTACTATTTTCGAAATGTGGGTATCACCCCCAAACGGGTGACACCCGGGGCGGACCACCCCCACCGCCCCCCCCCCCCCCAGCTACGCCACTGGATTAAATATAAAAGTAGGATTAGATCCAGTAAGAGAAGTAAGTGAATTCTGCTACTTGGGAAGCAAAATTACAACCGATGGCCGAAGCAAGAATGATGCTAAAAGTAGAATAGTACTAGCAAAAAGACACGGGTTCAGTTCCCTGTCAAGCTTCCCAGTTTCAGTTTTTATGTTGTTTTTAAACAGCTATGTGACTGGATGGATTCTGTGAACAACATACGAGGCTAAGACTAGACGGGAGGAGAACGGTACATCGCCAGTCAATACTTCCAGTAAATGTCGTAACCAGCTGTTAAATATCCAGAGAAACATACTGAGAAGTAATGTGACAAACGTAGTTGTAAATGAGCATGTATGGGAAATGTTGGGTAAAAAAAAATGACGAAAAGGATAGATGGGAAGATGCGTTCCACATTAATACCTATTTAGAAAGAACTATAGATGAGTTAAAAGATTGTACTATATGAGTACATACATGGAGATTTATGTTGCAAATAATACATAGAGATGAAGAGATTAGCTCTGACCAAGGAATGGATAAAACCGGTTCACAGGCTAAAGAATGATGCCAGAGTTTTATCGTGATTATATATTTACTTACAGATTTTGACCAAAAAGAAAACATTTGTTAAATTTTTTAGTGTTTGGAGACAACACATCATATTTGTTCATGCGCAGGAACTTTCTATATCAGCTGCGCACAGGTTCTAGGAGTATACATATTGTTTCCTTTCATTTTTAAATTTTGGAATGTCAAAGAACACACCTGAGTGTTGTCAGTGTAGATACAGAATATTTGAGTTTTTCCTGATCTATTCGTCTGATCATTAATAACGATCTGCAATACTCTCGGATAGGAGACGGAGAAGTATAGTATGACTTATATTTACATATAAGTTTGAAATTATCATGCAGAACGTTTTGTTTAGATAGGAATAATTAGAGAGGTTTTATATTGTAACTTACATTTACATTTCCGTTTTGAGGTGTAGTTGTTGGTCACCTGTGACCTCAGCCAGCATGCTGTTTCCAATATCGCACTTAATTACACAGTTTGGATATTGTATCTTAATGACTGAAATGAAAATGTAAGTTACAATATAAATCCTATCTTATTATACCTATATATTGTATAAAAAAAGTTCAGCATGATAATTGAAAACCGATATGTAAATATAAGTCATATCATGTTTTCCATATATAATAATTATTTCATTATATGTAAAAAAAAAACCATTAAAAAAAAAGAGTTAAAACTAATCACATATTACATAAAAACAGTCTACGCTGAAGATACTTCGACGAGAGGCGATACGCGTCCATGAAATAAATAATATCCAACAACAGTTGTATTGGTGTATTTACTAAATAATAATTATTAGTGGAACTGTGGAAGAAATTGCCTACAATAATCACATAGAGAAAGTTGATTTTCTAAGTTTATAACATATATACCACTAATTTCATGTAGCAGAACTTTTCTATATACTTGTACCACAGCCCGTGACAAATTTGGCTATTTCGTTTAGTGTTTAAACGGCCTGATATATCAACGTCTGCAGTTCGTTGTTTTAGATAAGCCTTTTGTGTTTCGGAAATGATTTATTTTCGTTTTCTGATATTGGTAACAGTTGCGTATTAAGTCATAACGTGTAATTTATTTATGTGAGGGTCGAGTTGCACTCCAGTTCTGTTATTTGAGTAAGGCCAAAATTAGTATAACCAAATGGAGTGACTGACTGATGGAAACTTTTATTTGCGCGATCAGCGTGCTGTCTTATAAACTGTTCTCTTATCAGTTACAACGACTTCGTTTAAACTATCTTCAGGGGTTATGTGCTGTTCTTTGAAATGAGCGATGAGGTTTTTTTTTTTTTTTTTTTCCAGTATCCGTTCGGGTCTAACGAGATTCCAATCTGACTGAAATCACAACCAGAAGGTCACAGCTGCAGTTCGTGTCATTACAAAAACGTAATTGCACACACTCCCCCTGCTTTAGTAGGTAGAGTTCTGTAATTAATATTCACATTTTCATTTGGCGAAACTATGAAAATTAATTTTCGGAAGCAGCGACAGTCGTAGCCGGTGCGATTCATAAATGATGAGCGCGAGCGATATTTCAGCGCTCTCTGCTGCGCCTGTTTTATTTACAGAGCGCTGCACCTTGGCTATAAAATAATTCACGACTGCGAGTTTACGCGCGTGCATTATTCAGGGCTACGCACCGGACGTGGAAGCGTCGCCCGACGCTAGCGCCTCTACCGGGCACCGCGCGACACTGCCCTGCAGCCAGGTTCCGGCCATCGGAGGGGGACGAAAAGTTACCGATCCATTAGCTAATTAGCGCCGAAATAAAAGTTTATGGACCTTAGCCCTCTGTTCCACGGCTGATGGCAGAGCCTTCAGTCTCTTTCCTTTCGTATTCGATCTAATTATAAAAACACCCTTGACAGTCAGTGGGAATTTTGTGCAGTACGTCGTCAACAGCGATAAAACACTGGAGGTATGGGAGCAGAACGAATTACGGGTTGCTAGTTTGGTTTTAGATCAATTCATTAATAGGGACCATTCTACTGGGTGAATGGTAATGTTCGAGCAAGGCACTCGGAATGAAACTGTTGTGATCCAGATTTAGATTTGTTACAGCTTTTGGAAATCATTCCATCCAAACGCTACGTTCAAATCCTTGCCATCTTAAAAGCGCGACGTTTTACAGATATTTCATTACCCAACAATTCTGTACACAGTTGATTAAAATGAAATGACGTAAATATTTGATTAAACGAAATCAAAGATTCAGAGAAACCAACGTAAATTCGACATTAGTTTCTTTCACATTTATACCTGTGAGTTTTCCAACAGTTCTTCGCTTAATCTTCATATCTTCCTTCTCCTAGGAAATGAACACTGCGGGAAGTTCGCGTTCAGAAAGTCTGTAAGTACTTTTCTGCCTTCTACAGTGATTTAAGTTTTTTTTTTCGACCAATATGTTTGTCATTTTTTAGTTTTTCTTTCTCCTCGTCAGTATGCAGTATTACTTTATAGATCTTTCATCAGCACATTGGTAAACAAAACATTAATTCAAAATACTTTTAATAAATATAATTTCTGCAAGTTGCTATTTCCTTCGAATCGCGCATTGTTACCATACCACGTCATCAAATATTCTCCTGGCTTTATTTATTGTTATAATTTCTTTCTCTCAGTACAACTTCTTTACGCGTGCCAGTTATTTAAAAATTCACCACGGAAACTAGTGACACTTGTCACGTAACGCATATGGTGGCGTCACCAAGAGACCAAAGATGTTACACAAAAAACTGGAGTGAATGGACAAGCAGACACGTAACGGCGACCTATCTCAGAATATTATGCATTGCACTTTATATTCATTAATAATAATATTTTTATCATTATCATATAATTTTGTACATATTTTTTTATGAATATGGATTCTTGATAAATTATGCAACGGAACATTAATGATTCCGTTTTTTACGAAACAGTAAATACTGTTAAATTATTATTGCTCTCTCATTATTGATGAATTATCATTCAATTGTTGTGTGTGAAATTTTGCACCGACGTAATAAAATATTTGCTGTGGCTGCAACAAGTGTGTGTGTTTTATTAGAAGTAACAGCTACAGAAGTTTTACTTCTGGTTGGTGACCATAACTCGTATTTTTAGCTTCTTTGTTACTAATAACAAGTTTTTGTGCTAGAGGCAAATTATGTTTTATTAGTACCCATATTCATAAAGATTTACTTTCCTGATTTCATATGTTCTCTCAGTATGATACTTTTGCTTAGCTTGGTTTATACTTTCTGTATGCTTTTTTTATATAATTCACAACTCAGTAATGTGCATTTTTTTAAACAATACATAAGTCTCTTATGTTTTACACGGAGAGATCTTCCATTTGTTACGACAATAACAGCATGGAGATCGGTTAACTGTTATTGTAATTCGGTTATTACGTTGCCCCGTCAGCGGAATTGTTAGACCTTAATCATCAACGCCAAGCACCAAGAAAAAATAGGAATAGGACTCATCTCGACGTTTCACTAGGAAAATCCAATATCTAGATCCTTATTGCTGATTTTCCTAGATATTTTAGGTGTACTCCAGAAATAAGAAGTTGAGATAGTCAGAAATTAATCATAAATGTAATAGATTACATTGTTTAATTAGAGATGTGTAAAAACAGTTAGTATAATAAAAAATTGTTTGTTGGTTTCAAGCTTGCCTAACATCAATTATACGGTTCACATATATAATGAAAGAATATAGATTGTAAATATTCCAAGAAGAGCAGCAATTTTTGCTGAGGTTCATTATTGCTCATATGCGAGGCGAATTTGATTCGCTGGCTCGACAGGAGAAATCCCTTAAGACAAGGGGGAAGGTTCCGCAAGAGTTTATTTATACAAATGTTATCACCTTCGGTGAATATTGAGCTCAGTGACATACTTCCTTCAGTTGCTTATTTGGGCATAAATATTAATAACAAGTTGGCTCCACACTTGTAGTTTCTTTTGCCATTAGAGAATGAAATCTGGTCTCATACAAGAGGTAGGAAAATATATATGCTGTTAGTTATAACTCAGGGAAAGAAAACAAAATTAGAAATCATGTCAGAAAGTGAAGTACGACATGGCTGCAATATGCCAAAAAGCATATTTAACTTGTATACGGAGGAAAAAATCTAACAGCTGAACGAAATAAAATTCCTTTATTGCTGAAGTAAAATTACAATAAATGACTGAAGCCATAACGACATCAAAAGCAGGTTAACTTCAGGCAGATGAGATATTTTTTTTAAACTAGGAACCGATTGGTGTTAACATTGATATAAAACTTAAAACGAAGATTTTGAAAAACTGAATGTAATGCCTGCAGTGCTCTAGGAAAGAAAAGCTTTTATTATTCTAACACCAGAAAATGTATAAATTTAAGGAATTTAAATGAGGTTTAGAAGGTTACAGAAACATATATACAAATAAAATAAAGTGCTAAATGCATACGTTCTGGAAATCATACGCGAGGTAAGGAAATCCATTTAATCAGTAGAGACGTCAATGAAAAATAAGAAACTGTGGACTGGAATAAATGGAAGGCATAGATATGGCTCCCCACATTTTGTAAATAGAAGATACAGTTGAGAATACAGATTTGTATAAGGACAAATGCGTTTATTTGCTGACGTATCGCTTGACAGCTCTTAAAGTTCAGAATAATACTGTTTAACACATTTTTCGAGGCAATGGCACTGGTTTCTGTCGGCAAACGCTCAGATTTCCAATTTCAGTTGGCACTATCTTCCGCCAGCATCGCTCCAGACGCATTCACCAGCTACTTTGGTATGCATTACGTGCTAGTTGGCCTTTCGTTCTTCAGATCGCTGGCAGTATCGTTAATTCAAAAGCACCACAAAAGTTTTCCGTGTTCGGATTCCCATTCAATCCTACCACACGACTCCGTGGAACTTCTCCAATTAGCTTTTTTATTGTTCCTTTTAAGTATTAAAATATGCTTGGTTTCAGAAAACTTCCCTTTAAACAAACATTCAGACTGTTGCTTCAATTCTGAAGTCCAGTTTTCGTTAACCACGGTATATTCAATTTTTTATTGCCTTTCTCTTAAAGCTGATGCACCAATGATGTCGTCTGTTTTGTTTTATTTTTTTCATACAAGATGTTTTGGTGACCAGTTTACTGAGCTTCCTTGTATTTGTTTCATAGGGAAGTTGCAGGTAATTGTGATTTATTAAAAAAAATATGTCTTGATTTATCTTCATCTTAATACCCATAAGCCATCACCAACAGTAACATTTTTGAACGTACTGACACGTGAAATATATAGTAAATTCTCAATGTCCAGATGTTAAGCCAAACAATGACAGTCGTGAATTGGGTAATCTATTTCGGTAGTTGTAATGCACACCTTTCTGTGGAAGAAATCACCCATATTTTTCTAATCAATTTAATTGTTTTGCTTCCAACCAGAAGCCATTTTACAGAAAGCAACGTTACATACGAGCAGCTCAATTGAATGGAAATGAATTATCACAGAGCAAAATATATACCAACTTAATCGAACAATTTTATCAATATAAATCTCAGGTTGAACATCAAAATTATGTATTACACTCTTTAGTTGTCCCACCATCAGAAGTAAATATTAATGCAACCCAATGAAATTTTACTGAAGCAAATTTTTCTATCAATCGAACATGTTCTTCGGTCAATGTTATGAAATTCGTAATCGCAGGTTTACACTTATATTTGAAAGAATGTTTTAAAAAATATCTTCGTCACGGATAAGTATACGACATTGAGTTAGTTTAAATATAACAATCGAATTCTATCTTAAAATTTTATTCAGAGTGTACCAAAACGAAAGTGTTAAAACAAATTTCGCTGTCAGTTCTGCAAGAAATCATATTTTTGTTATTACCTTTTTTTTTAAGAATTTGTTTTTGTTATTATATAACATTTTCAAATCTCAAGATGTACAAGTTTATAAACGAAACCAGTTAAAAAAATTCTTTAGCTATCATGTAATCGTGTCTTTCTTAGTACCTTTTTCTGAGATGGAATTTACTTTTATGTTATTTTATTATAATTTGAAGCATTAAAAATAAAGGAATTATGTGTTCAAAATTTATTTTTACTAGTATTGAAAAACGTTGATTGCCCCGTAATCCTACAAGATGCCATATAGATAATTATGTGATTAGAATTATTTGATTACGATAATTCTTCCGATGACTTACTTGTATCACGAGGAAAAAAATATATACTCTGACTCCTAAAAATATTTCCTCTCACTCGTTCTATTGGATAGTAAGGGAGCACAAGAGGCTTTTAATATTGCAGGTGAGAGCCAGTGGTCTCAAAACTACCGATTTTTAGGTATTTCTACCGAAATGGAGTCAGTCCTAGTCAGTCCTACCGAAATATAACCATTTTTTTCACGATTTATGAGAATACAACGAAATTTTTCCGATTTTTTTCCTGATTTTACATTTTGAGGTTGGCAACCCATTTCTTTTATATTTTACGGCGAATTATTCGATCGATTATATGATAGGTAGTTCATTACGTTTTGCAGAATGTTCCGTATATCTTTTGGGAACTTTTTTTTTTAACTGCTTTACGTCTCTCTACAGCGGGGTCTTTAGAGACAGGAAAGGATGGGGGGCAAGGAATGGGAAGGAATTCGGCCATGGCCTTTTTAAGGAAGCATCCCGGCATTTGCCTGGAGTGATTTGGTAAACCATGGAAAACTCAAATTTGTATGCCCGGACGGGGATTCGAACCGCCGTCCTCCCGAATGCGAGCTTTTGGGAACTGCCAACGTGCTTTTGTGTCCCACATAATCGAAATTTTTAGGGGATTACCGAGCTAGTTTGCTTGTCTATATTCTACTGCTAACCATTACCATAAATACATTTTGTTGATAAAATGTACATACATGTTATTAAAGGCAATATGATTGACAGTGCAGTAATAGACAATGTGCCGTATTTGGTGAATTATTTGCATTCAAAGTATGTCGAGATATTTCCACAGTCGACAACCTTGGTCAGGTCAGCCACCCGCAGGTAACGGAATAAGCATTCCAAGAGTTAATATCTTTTTTATTAAATAACTTAATAAACGAATTGCAAATTACTAAGTCTGTTGTTTTTGTTATTTTGATTATATTTTACTAATATTGACTAGTGCTTATTCGTGATATGAAAGTTTAATTAAAAAACATCTGTTACTAATTTCAAATTAATAATATATCCTGTACTTTCCCTATTATTTGACGAAGATAAAGAAGCTTAAAATAATATAATGTAGTAATGAAATGAAGTTTTAAATAAACTTAAATAATTTGTATCTCATACTTTAACTTAACAAATACCCTCAAAGCGATGTTCTTACTTCAACTTATTCTATAAGAAGTTGAAAAGGTAATATGAAAATCAAGCTCATATTTGAATGAAAGCTGAAACCAAAATTTTCCTTCCAACTATTGATGACTAATTTGTCGTCCAGTTGCGGCAGCAGATTGGCATCAAATTGACGTCAAATTGGTAGCAAATCTTGAAGTTCCAAATCTGGTAGTATAATTGGTATCAAACTGATAGAAATTCTTCTACAATACATCTTACCCAGCAAACTGTGGTTAATTGTGTTGTATTTTTTCATTTACCGATTTTGGGTACAAATATACCGATATTAGCGGATAGGTCTACCGATTTCGCATTTTGCCGTTCCAGACCTCTGGTAAGAACCTTCAGCCACGTATTCAAACTTTCAATTTTAATGTTATAGATGGTTGTGTCTTAGATTATGAATCTGCAACCCTTCTCCAACTTATGTATCCTTCAGATTCCGGTGGGGGAAAGTGACCTAAGGTCGAGAAGGTGTCAATGGCGCGCAGGGGGCAGTGGCCCCCTCTGCGCCACTTGTCGTTGGGGGCTGCGGCCGGCACATAAATCTGGCCGTTCCCCCGTTATTAGCAGGTGCCACCACACCCTCGTCGTCGTCACTGATGGCTGTTTAACTTGAGCGCTTTCCCCCACTCACGTAAGACGCCAGGCCGCAGGGGAAGCGCGGTATACCTGCTGCTGCCGAACACGGCAAAGTTGTTAGGCACTTGTGTCGGCACCACGCCCTGTCTGCCTGAGTCTGTACAGCGATAAATTCCTTAAACCTTCTCTAGAACTACGAATATTATGCCCACTCGTCTCTTAATAATTCACAAAAAGCAAGGTTTGTCATATATATTATTTGTAAATGGTGTTTTTTTTGTTTTTTGTTGATGTTTTTTTGTTTTTGTTTTGTTTTTTTGTTTGTTTCTTTTTTTTTTTTGTAACGAGCCATCTTTTCCTCTTTATATCTAACCGAAATCGATAAATGTGGAATCATTTTAAAGATTAAGTTTTCAGTTTTCATAACATGATTATTTAAGAGAGAATTTAAAAAAAATCAACCCGTGAATGGCAATATTATGAACAATCAAGGTAGCGGGTATGCGATAGTTTACAGTCAAGCTGTCAGGTTTGGATGGCGTTGATAGGGAGTTATCGCATTACCACAAGATAGCAGCACTACACATTACAGACATATTGATAAACGGTGTGTGTTTTCGGGAATAAGGAGAGTTTCGAATATTATTGCTGTAAGTGTTATGCAACGTACATTCTAGTTCACAATTGTACTCTAATTTCTACAAATGAGCAGATTTTTCTTTCATCCTACTACAAACCACCATCCTCGCTACTCTTCGTACATCATTCATGAAATTTTCACATGGGTCACCTTGTAAAATTGGACGTACCATGTGGGTGAGTAGTAAAGTCTCTGAAAAAACGTGGGCCGATCCCCATTACGCTTACCCTTGTTTCTAATTTCCATAATTTCCCGAAATCACTCCAAGCAGAATTTAGGATCATTCATTTAAAGTGCCATGGCCACGTTGCTTCCGGCTCCTTGTCCCCTCCTTCTCCCGACTCTAGTCACATCCACAGGCAATTATTTTTAAATCACCCTTCTGAAAAAGTTTCTGAAATTGTTGATCATTAGGTATAACACTCATTCAATACTGAGAAAACAAATAGCAGATAAAAAATTCGAGGGAAACGAAAATTATTGTATCAGCCTAATTTATTCATCTATTGCGTGGCATTTTGGCATCGCAATGGGATATCTGGCTGGGCGTCTAGTGTTAGCCTAGGAGTTAGCTAGTTCCCATCCCAATGGTGGAAAGACTTATTCTTCATTCACTAATATGCCAGAATGGTATGACGGGTTATTTTCACAATTTCTAATCATATTATTAAGTAACAAATGCCTGGATTAAATGCCACACGTCTCCAGTGAGTATGAAGTGAGGAAATGCGACAATATTGATGCTTAATTTGTCCCTAGAGTGGCGACGTAAGACTATGCAGATCCCAGTTTCTTTCTGAATAGTAGGCCTGGAAGAGTCAGCATTGCGTTTCAAAATCTACCTGCTTTCATTTACATACATGAAAAACACGAAACAATACACTTCACTTACCAACACTCACGATTCATATTGTAACAATATAGGTCTTCAGTTATCTCTTTCACATATTCTAATCTCTGTCTTCCTCAGCACTTCTTATATTCGATTGTTCCCTCCGCTAACAAACTAACCAATCTCGCATTTCTTAAAATGTCACCCACCATACTGATTCTTCTTTCTGCAAGACCTAAATCCACAAACATCTTTCCCCACCCTTCGTTTCCAAAACACGTTTATTTCGTACTATATCGGTCCACTTAATTTTCAGCATCCTTCTATAGCACCACATTTCACATTCTGTCTGTTATTCATAAATTCCACGCTTTCCTACTATAATGTGATGAGTTCCATACATAGAGTTTAAAAAAAAAAAATCTTTCTGAGCCCTAAATTATTATTTGAAGCTAAAAGATATCCACAGCTGCAGGGGATTTCATAAACACCCATAAGCCGGTGTGGAGGTGCAAATAGTATATAATGCTAAATGCAAACTTGGTCAGTCACTAACCAAGGTAAAAGACAGATTACACCCACACCAGCTTATGGGTGTTTATGAAATCCTCTGCAGCTGTGGCAGTGTTTATATCGGCGAGACAGGTCGCACTGTGGCGGAGAGACTTAAAGAATATATCCGCCACTAAAAATTTAACAACAGCGACAAATCCGCCGTAGTCCACCATGCTATTAATACCGGTCATGAAGTAAAATTTCAAGACACGAGGCTACTGTGGAGAGAAGACCAGTGGTGGCCCCGACAGGTGAAAGAGGCAGCAGAAATTTTAAATAATACCAACATCATCAATGAAGATATCGGCCTTTTACTCTGCGATGCTTGGCGCTCGTTGCTATGTCAACACAAACAGTATCTCTGACGAAGGCTGTAGGATACCAATTGAAGCTTAGGTAATGAAATAAACAACGCGGCGTAACCCGAAAGTCAATTAATCATGAACAAAGACGGCCGCGGAAGTGTTAGGAATCATTCATCACTTTTGTTTACATTTAGTCCAAAATCTTCCTTTACTATTTTGTTCAAGCAATTTAGCAACTTCACAATATCCACAGGTTGTTCTGCTAACAGGACAATGTCATTGAAAAATCGTATCAAACTGATTTTTTCTCCTTGAACACTTACGCCATATTTAAATTTTTCTTCTACTTTCCTTATTTCTTCCACTACTTATAATTCATCAATACAAATATAAATACACTTAGACCTGCGTCCAATGCTACTGTGCCTTCCACGGTACGATCCAATTGTCCCATCAATAACGAACCACATATGCATACGTGCACAGTGTAATAAGATATCAATACGTATTGATAAAAGACGTCTACCATGAGAGGCTGGGAGGTTTTTAGAAACACGAAAGAAATTGTTTTTGGTTGTTAATGTGATGGATGATCATTTCGATCCTGGAAACCTCTGTCACCAAGCTTTAAGAGCAATTTATATAATTATATGGGAATGCATACCGAGACGTGTTCATTCTTTGTTAGATATCTAAATACAGTTTAAACAAGTACCAATACGAGTATTTAGCATGATGTTCACAATGCTTGAATTGACGGCACTAATATTGCCAGGGAGTGTCTACAACTTTGAACGTTTATCCCTCATTCACCACTTTCGGTCCCTCGAGTCTGCACAGTGGGATTACTACAAACTCATTAGTACACAGATCTCTTGTAAGACTTCTCTGCCGCAGGAAATTATACCCCAGTGTAAAGAGGCTCTCGGGGAGAAGACTAAGATATTTGTCACAGCCTAATTAAGGAACCCAAACTTCTTGCGACGCCGCTCGACTGGAATGAGTCGTGGAGAATTCTGTAGCTATCCAGCAATTAGTCAAAAGCCGGCGTGTAAGTCGAAGATGTGTTCGATCCGAAATTTGTGAACGAAGTTGTCTTCATCTCATTAGTATGATTTTAATAAGGCTGATCGGATTTAGCCATTAGGGCTGCTTTTCAGTGAAAACGTTTGAATGAAACCCCGATTAATTTCACAGCCTCTAGAGAGTCTTAAATACTGTGCAAGAAAGTGTAACAATTATTTCAGTTTCTGCACAGAATTCTAAAGAGGTCGTTTATCAATAAGGAAATGAATGAAAAAGTGCCTTTTATTCACTTTGAAATGAAACCTTCTATAATTTCATACATTTAAAAAAAATTGTTTAGCCTCTTTTATTAATTGTTTTGGATCAATTCATTAAATCCCGTGCAGCATCAAATTAAATGAATGTCGCTAATGTAGTATCAAATATTATGTGGTAAGCTGTTAATTATAAATGAAATATTTTTCGTTCTATTAAAAAATAATTTGTCAACGTTTTAGAGGTAAATTTAACAATCGAAGAATTAGGAAATGAGTGAAGTAATAATAGTTAAAGTAACTATTAAAAAGGCTTCAAAATCAATAGATGAATAGTATGAAAAAATCAACAAATTAAACAAATTTATATACCACACAAATACAGAGGAAATTGAAGCAAGATAAAGTAAGAGGAACTAGCCTATTAGTCAACACAAATTTTTTACAATAAAAATAACCCTGTAAAAGCAAAAAACTTAGCACAGATATTCAGATATAGACTCTGAAAGTCTAAACACTGAAGAAATTCCAACTTTTTAGAAACTAGGTAAAACATTTTTTCAAAAATAAAACGTATGTAAAAGAGAAAATTAATTTTTTAACTGCTTAATGTGACACAAATGGACCAGAAAAAAATTTATACCTTTCAAGTATCCACTAAATTATTGAAGTAAGAAAAAATGGTCTAACTGAAATGAAAATTAAGACAGAAGAGAAATTTCTGAACAACATCAAGCGGGGAAATAGATCGAGACATCCAGATTTTCCACAAGCCATTAATTAAACGAATAATATGCACATGGACGAAAGCAAGAAGGAAAGAAGCACAGTGAGAAGGTGAAAAAATGTCTGGTAGGTAGGAAAGAATATGAGAAACTATCTGCTATGGTCTACAGTTTGAAAACAATCTAAAAGAGGAAGGATCATAATGATAATGAGTTATTGAGAAATATTAAGAAACATGGTGCACGTTGGTTGTGAAATTGACGGACTTGAAACGTAAATTTCATCCATTTCCTTACAATTCATGAAACCTTTTACTTAAGGGTAATATGTAAGTTCTGAATTGCAAATCGTTTATGAATCTGTTATTGAATGTTTGAACCTGGGAGGTGGAACCAGAATACCTCTTTGTTTGGAAGGACTGTTAAAATATGGCAAAACGACTTTATGCTGAAATTTAATGGCCTTGACAACTAACACAATGGCAAAATAAATCCGGAATCCAAATCGTCTCATAATGTAAGAATTATGCTGTATGTGCAAAGTGTAATAAGATGTTAAACAACTTCTTACAATTATTTTATCAAAGTGTATTTTTCTTTCTGCTACTGGAACAAAATGAATCGATATTCAGTATGATGTTTGCTGCTGCAAACATGAGGATTACTTCCTTTATTAAATTCCTTGTGTTTTAAACCATCACGTGAGTACATACCCGCAGTTTTAACCAAGTAGCATAACCATTAAAATGTCGATTTTGAAGATTAAACTGTATCAAGAATTAAAAACTGTGAATGGCGAGACAGTATAAAAATTGTTCTAAGTGTGGTGCAAGACTGAGCTCGAAAGCCGAGGCATGTGAGAAGTCGTTCATTAGGGAGTATTCTCGAAGAAAACAGAATATGTAAGTCAACTACTTTGGAACTTCTTGCAGAATCTGCGAGAATGCTAACAATGATTTAATAGCATACCCAGCACACCAGTTTCGTGCATAAGATACAAGTATTCGGCAACAATAAGTATTAAATAAAATAGCAAAGCAGTAACTTATAATATTAAAAGATATAATAAACAACAATAAATCAAATCGGCATCGAAGAGACGAAATAAAAACCACATATAGCATAATTGTTGGATAAGTATAATACACAACAACAGTAAATGCTGCCTCTAAATATATGAAAATAAATTAGAAAACTTGTAATAACGTGTGAAACTCAATTCCCTTGGTAAAATAATCCATCCACATGTATTAGGCATAGACGCAAACCTAGAAAAGCAAGAATAATGTATCTACCTTGCTAAATAATAACTAAGGAACACGTATAAAAGAAATGAACTGCCTGGTAGCTCAGTTTTTAAGGCACTGTCTTTCAAAAATTCGGGCTCCTGTCCGGGATTAAAATTCCGTTGGTGCCAGGAATTTTTTTTTTATTATTATTTTATCATATGAGCTACACCAGGACAATCCGTGGTCCGGATTCAGCGTTAAACTCTAAGTTCCAGAGGCAAGGAACTGGCCGTCCTATTTCTGACACCATGGATTAGTATGCCTCCTTCGGGAGGGTCCAACCAACATTTGAATTGTGGAATAAGTCGTTCTTTATATACAAAAATAATTACACACAAACGTTAGGCTAAGACACGGCAACAGAACATTTAAACCACGCAATCTTTATTCACCTTAATGACATGTGGCGAAATACAAAAAAGTACAGGAATACAATATTTGAAATTGAGAAATCGGGAACAAACAAAAAGATGAAAAAACTTAGAAAATAAATTAGGAACAAGAAAAGAGTAACTAGCACTTTGCAGTGATCTGAAAAGCCTGAATACAAAAATATTAAAAGAAAGGCTATATGGTTACTTTCATAAAAAAGCAACTAATAACAAAACAGAAGTCATAATTTTTGAAAAAATCGTAAGAAATTTAAGAGAACTATAAAGCACGAGAAGAGAAACTGAAGACAACAACGGTATCAAAGATAAAATAATGGAAGTAGAGGTTTTTAGGTTGAGGCAAAAAAGAAGATAAATATTATGAAGAGAAGACGAGAAGATATGAAAGAAAGAATGATAAACTTTTGGATAGAGAGATGGGAGAAAAATAAGAAGAAAGTATACTGAGGATATTATTTTGTATGATCCAGAAGTGAAGAAAGAGCTTTCACCAACTGCTTTAATCAGTTATTCCCTCTGTAAGACTGTAAAATATGTAATCTTTTCAACATCTACTCAGATGAGTGAAAATAACTTAACTGCTATCTCTGTTGTCATTGATTGTTTCAAATAGCTATTTACTAACCGTTTATTGATGGGTTGGCACCACTGAATTGACACGCGTTGGTGAACTATGCCGTGGAAAGCGTGTAAAATGGCGGTACAAATGAGAAGGGCGTTAGAAAGTGCAAACGGGCTCAGCCGGTTTGGAAACAGAAATCGGCTTGCGCCCGGGCAAGCCGGCGCGTTGTTCTGCTGCTCGTTTTATGAGACTCGACTTTTTTCCCGCTGTTTTTCGCACACAAAAAAGCGAGTGAAGCAGTAAGGCCCTCATCGCTAATCCGGATTACCGGCCTGATGAACACACAGGTGCGCGCCCTCGCGCAGGTAACATTGGGTAATTGCGTTGCCCGAGTTCTTCGTTAGCAGGTGGCACAGAGCACCTAAACAGATCCGGTATTAATTAATGGAGTACATCAGGTGGAGGTCACTAATGCTCGAACGTTATCCTTATTCATCAGTTAGACATTGTGCCTAGTTCAAAATTTATCTATCATTTGAATCTCTGCATATCTTACCATATTACAACAGTTGTTTCCGTTATCAGTCCCTCTAGAAGACTATTTTAAGTCTCAACGTTGACAGACGACAAAAATGTTCAGGATCATCAGAAAATTATTGGATCAGTAAGAAGAATTGTTAGAATTATTTGGGTCTAACATTCAGAAACACACACCAATTTGATCTCGACCAAGGCCATCCAGATTCAGACTCTCCACGATTTCCGGAAATCACATATGGTGAATGCTGTGATAGTTCCATTAAAAGGTAATAACAAATTTCCTTTCCATACCTTAAATTCCTCTTTTCTCTGTAATGACATTGTCAGTGACCAGCCATAAAGCCCTATTAAAATATAAGCAAGAAAATAACAAATGTGTTCTGTAGCGCCTTGGTACGAGTTTCTTCAGTTCTCGTTTTGGAACATATCGCAAAACATCAATTTCAAAATTTTGACGAATACTAAATTTTATGTTCCTCCAAAATCTTTTTCTGTATTTGGATGCATGTCTGTGCTTAGCATGATTTATTAAATATGGTAACACGATTATTATTTGGGCATTATTTCTTATGAGTAAATTACTGGCAGTAAACTGAGTGGTAAAGAGGTTTTGAATTGCCTGTAGAATCCTGGATAGAAAGACTTGGTCGAATTTATTCTCTCCAGAGTGGTCGTTAGTGATTAAGGAAGTGGTCATCAAAACTAACGGGTTTAGATCCTTGTACGATCAGTACTTCCCACCTTCAACTTTGACAAAGTGTTTTTTCATTGTAAGATTTTACAGTTTTCGCAGCTATCATTTTTTTACAATTATAATTATATTCCGTTTTTTTAATTATTATTTCAGTGTCAAATTGGAATCTTTGTCATGGCCTGGTGGATCTTCTACAAACAGCTGTTAATATACGCTTTGTAGTTTGTTCCCAATGGAATTAGAAACAAATTGTCACCTGGCTTTTTGATGCGCTGATTAAAACAACTCAGGAAGGGAAATTAAGTGCACACCGATTATAGAAAAGCTACCATTATTTAACTGCTGCTTTCTATCACCACTTCCTCAACAAGTGCTTTGATTACGATCTCATTTTGCATTTCTGAGAGCACAACTTATAAAAACCATGTAGCTGAAGAGAGGCAAAATCTGTCTTGGGATCTACGACAAAATTAATACAATTATTTAATGGTAGCCGACGCAATGACCACAAAATTTTCAACAAGAATTGTTTCCAAAGTAAAGAAGAACGGACTTCTACCTTATATACAGGAAGTCGCTAAGGGAATAGGTAGAGTGGTAATCAAAGCTGAAATCTTATCAATTTACAGCAGCACTAATACGATAAGTAGCGATTTAAGTTGAGCGAATGGTTGCAGAGATCAGTTACAAGCAAGTAGATTATATAGGATTTCGGGAGAATAAGGCAAAATATATACCACTGAGACTGTGCACCCACTGGTTAACCGCTGTAGAGAGTTTGCACCCGGTGTTATATCTCACGCACATGATTCCCGCGGGCGCCTCACGCCTGGGTGGCATCGGCAACGTAACAACATAGTTAGCGCACCTGTGCAGGCCAGCGCGCTCGGCGTAACGACGCCCTCGAGTCCTAGGAACTGTGGAGAGCGCCGGAAGTCTCTCGTTTGCTGGACCCGCTCATCCGTTTGGCGAAGAGCGCCTCGACTCGTCTCAAGTAGTCTCCAACATTCGGAGGGATTTGGTAGTCACTGGCCGGCTGCGAACAATGGTACCTGCGAGGAACTGTACTTTGCATGAAAAGACTCAAAACGGTCAAACGTTTCATGATTAAGACACATACGATTATGAGGCAATCCAAAAAGGAGATAATATACTGACCTTTTTTTTAATTATGGCTTTACTCCTGTCTACGTCGAGGTCGTTGGAGGCGACCGAACATGTGGGTGAGCTGTTAGGGCTCTGGTCTCGTATTTGGGAGGACGGCGGTTCGAATCCCCGTCCGGGCATCCAGATTTGGGTTTTCCATGGTTCCCCAAATCACTCCAGGCGAATGCTTCCTTCAAAAAGGCCAAGGCCGCATTCTTTCCAGTTCATTGTTCCCAGTGCCATCCTGTCTCTAATGACCTCGACGTCGACGAGGCGTAAAGCCATAAAACGTTAGAGGCGCGATGGGATTGGGGACAAGGAACGGGAAGGTATTTGGGCATGGTATTTTTTAAGGAAACATCACTACTTTCGTCTGGATTTATTTGCGGAAACCATGGAAAACCCAAATCTAGAAGCCCGGACGGAGCCAGAGAGTTAACCTCTCACCCACCACACTCGGTGTTGACATACTAAGAGAAAAAGTGTTGATTAAGTATTGGGAGTTACAAATTATAAACATCGGTACTTAGTTGGTAGAGTTGCTATCTACGAGCTAAATAGGAGAGAAAGAGGGAGTTTTGGATTTGAAATAAAGGCAGAAACTTTTCTATATATTCGAACGTTGGAGACAATTACTGAATCATTCCCAAATGCTGTCATATTAATACTGATGGGAAAATTCCTCTGCTGGGTGGTTCTTCTGCTGTGAAGACCTTGCACGTATTCGGGTGTAGCTGGTTACCGGGAAGGATGTTTACCCCTCCGTGAGAACGTCTAGGAAGATGAACTTGACCAGTTGCCTTCCCCAGTGAGATAGTGTTCGCAACAGTTGTTGTAAATATGGCTCACTACGATAGTGTGCGGGTTTAGTATAGAGTGTTGTCTGCATTGTAGTTGAGAGATGAAAGAAGAAAGGGGGTGAACCAGGTGCTAGCCAATTCAGGCCTTTTGTAACAGCCCTCAAACCTAAAATTAAATGGAATTGTATTGTATGAAGGAATTGTAGTAAGCTAGAGTTTAGTTGAATATGATCTAGTACGTTTGTTTTACAATTTCCTGTAAATCAATGTATATAGACTTTGTTTTAAGAAAATAAATTATTTAGAGGCCATTTAATATGCTTAAGAACAGAATTGTGCAAGAGAATTGCTTAAATGTTCATAATTCCAAGTATTAATGCAAGTTACGATGTCTCAAGAACAATTTGCTGCAGTTTAAAATGATTTCTGTGGATAATTTTGTGTTTAAGTATCTTTAATTTTCATTTCTGACCATTTTTTATTGATTGTAAATGATTATGTATTAATTCTGATTGTTTTTAATATGTTTCAATTGTTTAAGTATTGTTAATGCTCGAGAAATATCCGGCGGAAGCCTTTGAAGTGTTCTAGAAATTTCTATGGAGTTTATATAAAGCTAACATCCGAGACAGAGAAACAGTTTTCACCGACTCAATTTACGATGGCGAAGGACTATATTGTCTGTGGAAGAACTGTTGTATACAATCACTGGATTGTATGTATGCATGAAAACAGTATCTTTGACGTCGTGTTTATGAAAATAAAAACAAGTTTAAACTGAACTGTATCGCGGACTAGTTATTTATCGTATTAATTAAACCACGAACAATCTAATACTACTCTTACGGCAGAAACCTAGCGGACCCAATTTCAACGTCCCCAACCGACAGACGAATCACCATTTACAATGTCGTAAGCCCTCAATCCATAGAGCTATGGGGCTTAATCCAGGACTTTGGTGCACAATCTGCCGGCCTTGTCCTGATTATGAAATTTTTTCCAGCACCAAGACTCAAAACAGCTAAGCCTGCGTTAGTACTGAATACCATAACAGTTCCGCAACCAACTGAGCAACGGGGCGAACAAAACAGCCACCAGGAGCAATTCCAATCTATTGCCGAAGTTTTCGAATACGGAGCTCTACATCCATCAATTCTATAATAATAGTTTTGAGGGTACATATAGTGGTGACACCTTGGATGTAAATGGAATTTAGTTTCTTTATTTTTGGAATCGGGAATCTACTGTGACTGTAAAGGGTAAGTACAGCAGCTAGCAAAACTTTTCTACTAAAACATGGAGAATAGGTGTTTCCCCAAATCACTCCAGGTGAATGCCGGGATGCTTCATTTAAAAAGGCCATGGCCGAATTCCTTCCAGTTCCTTGCCCCAGTCCCATCCCGCCTCTAAAGACCTTAGCCATCGACGAGACGTAAAGCAGTAAAAAGAAAAGAAGAAAAGGAGAATAGGTGGTGAAAATTCCAATGCTGGTTACATTTAAACAAGACAAAATGTCTTGATCATGAAGGCCATCCTACAGTAGCTGCGTTGACAACGTAGTGTTGAACTTATTGACAACGTCCCATCCCTATACACCAGATTTGGCCAGTAGCGACTTCCCTCTGTTTCCAGAAGCGATTCGTGAGAAGATCCTTGTATTAATAATAATATCACGAGTGCAGTATCTTTTGTGAATGGAATTAAGATTTTGGAGCTTCGGTGAGAAAAGAGTTATGAAGTGTAGGGAGACTGTCTCAAACAAATGACGTTTGAGCTGAAATTTCTTTGGCATGTGTGGTTGGGTTACTGGACTGATCGTTGTGGGTGAGCGGCCTCGCTTTCCGGAGGACGCCGGTTCGAATCCGCATCCGGGCATCCAGAATTGGGTTTTCAGTGGATTCCCCAAATAATTCCAGGCGAATGCCGGGATGCTTCCTTTAAAAGGCCATGGCCCAATTCCTTCCCTCTCCTTGCTCCCCATACTTTCCCGCCTTTAATGACCTGGACGTCGACGGCACGTAAAGCTATAAGCAAAAAAAAAAAAAAAAAAATATTAGTCAATGACGTTTTGAATCAGTTGTATATAATTTTTTTGTAAAAAAAAATTTGTTAAAATTAGAAGCGATTTCCTTTTTTTGGTTAGTTGGTTAGTTGACTGTCGAAAGCTTCCTGAAAACTATAATCAGAATGAAAGACATGATGGTGACGAGATTAGAATTCAGATTTGCTGTATCTCCGTGTATCCAATAAGCCAATTTTCTGTTCTACGAAGTATGTTGGTTTGGTGTGGAAGTGGGTATGACGGAAAATTAAAGTATGGTCATTGTTTCCAGTATGTCAAACGAAATCTGGCACTAGTTTAAATTGGTCAAAATGTAGTAAATCATATATTTTTGGAGTCCAAGAGACGATGTTGTTTGGTATACATATGACAAATAGTTTGCTCGATGTATATGGAAGATTAAAAAATGGTTGCCGTACCGATTTCGACCGACGCGCAGAATACAAGGGTGCTATACACAGATTCTTCGTGTGCATGTAAATCACCGAGATATCTCCACCTACTGTATTAACACATCAATAGGATCCTAGCAGTATATCGGAAAGCAAGTTCCGAACAGCTGAAGGTTCGTAAAACACCGGACGTCGGAAGTATCGCCACGGAACACCAGACTCCTTGGTCCGTCCCCCCTCCACTTCCCCAATTAGCGAATACCGTCCGGGCCTCGATAATTGAGAATCGCCTTCCTTCTCTCTTAATTAGCGCTAATGACGGGCGGCGCTAATTGCCTAACTACAAGGCGCGGTGGAGAGGCCGCGGTGCGCCGAAGAAGTAAAATGAGGGCCGTAAAAAAGAGAATCGCTGGGCGGGCAGGAGGCTCAGTGGATAGCGTGACGCCAGTAATTAGCGTGGGAATGCTAACAGATCAGCGGCCGATCGCTTACATCATTTCACCGCTTCAGGGGAAACAGTCTAACAGTCTCTACCAACGTGAAACATGGCACGTTTGTCGACGTGCCTACAAAACTGCCCGGGTTCGTTTTAGTGGATCGTATTCTATGAATTTGCTCTATGGTGATTTGCTGCACGGCAAAGCATTTGATGAATAAGATATCCCACAAAAACAATTCTTGTAAAAATAGGCCAAGTCTCGTGTTCGTGCAGTGACAAAAAGTTATGAGATCTTCCTCTAAGCCAAGTCTACACTTTTCAGTGTATATTCACTTCACTTTATGAAACAGAATGGTTTCTCTCGGTATCATAGATCGTTTATTTAGGATAAAAAATCTGATGACTTGGCCATTATGCATGTCATAATTTAATATTTAAATTGAGGGCATAATATATATACTTTTCAAAAGAGCGATGGAAATCTTGGCCTTTACGTATTTATAAGTTTGTGTACGTTAACTAAAACATGGCATGCATAATGGCCAAGTCATCAGATTTTTTATCCTAAATAAACGATCTATGATACCGAGAGAAACCATTCTGTTTCATAAAGTGAAGTGAATATACACTGAAAAGTGTAGACTTGGCTCAGAGGAAGATCTCATAACTTTTTGTCACTGCACGAACACGAGACTTGGCCTATTTTTACAAGAATTGTTTTTGTGGGATCTCACTTCTTTTTGTAATTTTATCGCCTATCCTGAATCGCCGCTCAAATGTAATGATTCCACTTGAAAATTGGTTAATAGGAACATTTCAGATTTTAAGACATAAATATACGATTACCAACAATGACCTAAACTCTGAAAACAATTGATGTTACCAGTAGCCGAGCAATGCAGATTGCCGCTGGATTAGCTACCACCATAAATAAATTACTAGTAACTTCCAAACTAAGCATAAGACCAAAGTAAAATTTGAGATGTCACTTAAAATTACTTACCTCTTTGCATTAAAGAAATTTTCATATTTGGGATTGTAATTAAATAAATACGGGAGAAAACTCCTATATTAGACTTTTCTCATGATATTGGGGTGAAATCATATATGTGTATCAAATTACTTGTTTCTGGGATGGCTGGAGGTACAGTGGGATTTTGATATCGGGGTGTCGTGGTCAAAATAAAATTTTGAATTTCAGTAACTTCAGAATAAGAAAGGCAAATAAGTAACATTTAACACATTAGTTGAACTTAGTAAGCTCACTCTACAATTGAAATCTGAAGTGTATAAAGTTATTAGGGTAGGAAGCGATTTCACGTTAGGGGTAGGTAAGGGGTAGATATATGGAAATTTATGAGTTTGTTGGTATGTGAGTGAAATTTTATCCGTGTAGCAAATTTCAGCTTCCCACGGCTACGGGAGGAACCTTAGGGTTTTGATGATCATCAGTCAGTCAGTAAGTGAGTGACAAAATCGCTGTAGTTTGCATCCTAACAACAACCGAACTAAGACCAGTATCAAAATAAAATGTAGTACGTTTCCTAAGATTGCTGATATCTATGCATAACAGAAATTTGAGACATGTAGCATAAATACGACCGAAGAAATTGAGGTTCAAAAATGACCCGAATCGCTTCGAGAAAAGGGTAGGCAGTGCCGCCGTTGATTCGACGTGTCGGGTGCACTGCCGTGCACTCAAATTATAAATACTTAAGTAGGTCTCTGTCTTTTTTTTACGTTTTGACGACTTAGTAGCTATACCAATAATGATGGAATTTGACAAGGAAATATTCTTTTCGGTATGAATAACAGTTGTATTCCCGAAATTTTTAGAACTTATCGAATGGTGACGTGTGTTAGTTTGTAATGTTACATCGGTTTCTCAAGCTGTGCTTCTCTCGCGATTTGTTAGTGTATGATTTGTTATTAAATTTTGTTTAGAGACAAATCTTATTATTTAATATAGAGTTCGATTTGCTCAGCACTGTACTATTATTTTGTGTCTGCTTGAAAGTTTCTGGCACCAGTTTATTTTGTCTTCTTTTTTGACATGCCTTGCGGGTGTAAACCTAGCCTAAAGTGTAGCTCTAGCAGAGCACGAGCAGCTAAAGTTAGTAGAACCCAAGAATTGGATGCTCATGCTAAAGAAAGAAGAAAAGACCAAGCTGAATTAAAGCTGCCATTAGTTAAGGGGACTGGTCTGTGAAGACCAAGGAAAATCTTTAAAATTGTGTCAGTGTTCTAAATAGTGTAGCTCACCATAAACTCATCATAATCCCATGAAATTCTAACCATATTTTAAAACAACTTTTGAGATAATTTTGATGTATGAACTACAGCGTTTGGTTTGGAACTTTTTTAATAATTATATTTTGTTGCATGTGAAATAAGGCAAGAAAATTATTTATACACATATCTCAATATACAAAAAGAGTAGAAGCTTGATTTTTTACCTGGAATTTATTTACACTATTATCTTTAAAATAGACCATTATAAAGATTGTACTGTCATAAGTTATTGATCAATAAATTTTTTAAATTTGATTATCAGAAATGTTAGATTTGAACTCATAGCTTTTCATTAAAAAATATTTAATTTTCTAACTTAAGTAACAAGAGTGGTCGACTTGTTAGTTAAGTATGATTTAAAACAGTATACAAAATTCCAGCTACCTATCTTTAATAGTTTTCAGCCTATGTGTACCAGAACATTAAAAAATTTAACTTTCGGGAAATTCAAGTCAAAGTAAAAACTTGTTTTTCTATTAAACTTGCATAGTACTAATGCATCCCAGGTCCATATTCATCTTGTTTCCTGTGTTGTTCTTCCTCCCTTCACTTTTTCAGACTACTTATTCTTATTCTTTGCTTGTTTAGTGGCTCCCAATACTGATTTCTCTCCTTCAATGAGTCTCCTGTTATCAATGGCAATTAGAGCTCTATGCATATTTAGTCCACCAGGCACTCCCATCAATTCCATTACCTTACACCTTGACACTGCACCATCATTGAAACAGTGTACAGCATCCAGGACACCTATTTTTAAAGTATTCAGTTCTACCAGAACAGTTTTTGGTATCAGTTCCCATATACAGTTGTTAAAACTTTCATTTGTGTTTTGAGCCCTACCATGTAAACATTTCTCTAATAATCTTGTGTCACTAGGGACCCTATATATAGGTTTTACAACTTCCATTATAGCAAATGGCAAAGAGTGTTTGATTGTAGATCTCACCTTGAGTGAGAGCCCTCTGGTAGCCACACCATGATTCACAGACAGGTGGACACAATTCATGACTCGGGTTGTCATCTGTGGATCCTTTATGAAAAAAAGGTAGCCCAAACTGCCTTTCTCATTCCATCAAGATTATTTTTATTTTTTCTTATAGCTTGTCCATAATAATAATGCAACCTGTCCATTTCTTCATCTGTAAGCCGACAACGTCCACTAATACACTTACCATCAGATAATTTTTTTCCCTTCAAATTCTTCTTCAAATTTCTCAATCTTGAACCTAACCTTTTCTGAACATATCCAACACATTCCATTTTTTCAATTTTTATGTCACCATATAGTTTGGATTTACATACTTTTTGGTAACCTTTTGAATCTCCATTTCCTAGGTAAGATGTATACATCACACCATATTTCTCCAATGTCCTGTGAAATATCTTCAGACTCCATCCCTCCACTATAGCCACTAAAGTTAACCAAACCTTTTTTTCACAGTTCCACTAGTACAGCCATGACAGTACTTGGTAATACATTCCACATCAATGACTTTACCACTGTCCAAGGAGGTAGCTGTCACTACACTATTTAGAGAACTATGGCCTCTTCATTGCCAGGATGCATCTAGGGCTGCAGCCAAACATGTATTGCCATCATTCATGGCCACACTTTCCTGAACAGCATTTCTCATACTGTCATTTTCTACGTCTACTAAAATATGTAGAATAATTTCATTGTACAAAATAAGTTATAGCAAAATTCTCTTTTTGACAGAGCTCTCTGCGTGGCACCGGGACATAGTCGTGTGTGCAGCCACTTTCAAATTTCTGTAATTTTGGGGCTTCCTTTTGTCCAATTTCCTTAAAGTAAACTTTTTCTTGCTCAGAAAACTGCAGAGAATTTTTTAAAACAAAAATTGAAAAATCGATTTTTTGACAGTTATTCACGTACAAGTCCCCTTAAACACACCCCCCCCCCCCTCACACACACACACACAAACACACACACACACATCCCCGAACCCCAGCACCTTCTTTTGTTTTTCTGTTTTTAAATATGTTGGAAATTAATTCTCTTCATGAGATAGGTTCGACGGTTTGAGCATACTTATTCATTCAGAACAAAGAAATTAACCTGCAAATATGTACCGGAACGTTTCACGTTTGGGTTTCCATTGAATAAATATAAGCAAATCAGCAATATCATTTCTAACAATGCCCCAATCTCTGCAAACAATTAATGTGCGTCGTAGCCTAGCTATGAGCATTGTCGCTGGTTTAACTACCACCTCAATAAATAACAAGTAACTTCCAAATTCACCATAGGAACAAAGTAAAATTTAAAGCTTTTGTTAAACTTGTTTGCCTCTATATAGTATAGAAATGTCAGGTTTATAGCTTAATCCGGAGCAAAGTAATTAAGCAGCAAATATGTGCTAGAATTTTTCATGTTTGGGATTATAATTAAACTAGCTGATACCCGCGACTTCGTACGCGTAGATTAAGAATTTCTTTGCCAGAATTGAATACAGAAAGTTTTTGGTAACGAAGGATTGGTCCCAAACAACACCGAGTTGGCATAATATGAGAGGAAAGCGATCACTATATCATTCTACTGTCGAACCTATCTCTTGAAGGGAATCAATTCCCAACATAATTAAAAAAAAAACAAAAAAAAAAAAAAAAAAAAAAAAAAAAAAAAAAAAAAAAACAAGGTGTTGGGATGAGGGGGGGGGGTGTTAACTAAGGGCAGCTTTATTTCAGATTGGTCTTTTCTTCCTTCTGCATGAGCATCCTATTCTTGGGTTTTAATAACTTTAGCTGCTCGTGCTCTGCTAGAGCTACAACTTAGGCCAGTTTACGCCCGCAAGGCATGTCATAAAAGAAGACAAAATAAACTGGTGTCAGAAACATTTAAGCAGACGCAAAGTAATAGGACAGAGAAAATCTACATCTATACTAAATAATACGTTTTTTTCTCTAAACGAAATTTATTAACAAATTATTCACTAAGATAATGCGCGAGAAGCACACCTTGAGCAACCGACCTAACATTACAGACTAACACACACATCCGTCTCTTCGTCACCATTCCATAAGTTCTCAAAATTTCGTGACTACAACTGTTAATCATACCGAAAAAAAAAGTTCTGTACCCTCCCTACAGATTTTCTTGTCAAATTCCGTCAATACCGGTATAGGCATTTAGTCGTCATAACGTAACAAAAAGATAGAGACTTACTACCGCATTTATAGTATTATTACTGCAGATCACACACACATTGACTGCAAATCACCCCTGAGCGGTCAATATAACGTAAAAAAGTGTACACCTATAGCATTGCAAGACTACTTACGATTTTCCTCGCATTGCATCCCTATCTACAGTTTAACATTCAATCCAAATAACCGACGGTCCAGGCGTGACTCTTACGATAAAACACAATTTTTTAAAATCTTTGCCTCATTGGGATTTGATCCGGCGGTACAAACATTAGTAAACAAGAGCGTTAACCAACGGGCCACCAGCCCACGATAGTGTATGGAACTACAGAGTCTTCCCCATCCTAAACGTCGGTCTATTTTCGTTTCGGTAATTTTTCAAATTTACGTGACCATATGACGAGAAATTGTTCAACCAAATATAGACAGTATTTTTCTCCATGTTTCAAAGGTAAAGTGTGCAAAGTTTCATCGAGATCGGATGAAAACTGTGGATTTGTATGAAGAATAAACAAACAAATATTCATCTTTTTGTATACAGATAAATACGGGGGAAAACTCCAATATCAGATTTTTCTTATAATTTATGGATGAAACCATATATGTGTACCAAATTACTTGTTTCTAGGATTACTGGAAGTACAGTGGAATTTTGATGTCGGGGTGTTGTGCCGAAACAAAATTTTGAATTTCAATAACTTCAAAAGTAAGAAAAGGAAAGAAGTGTAATTAAACACTTTAGTTAAACATATTAAGCTCACTCTACAGTGAAAATCTGAGCTTTATAAAGTAATTAGGGTAGAAAGCGATTTCACGTTAGTGGTAGGTAAGGGGGTAGGTATAAGAACATTTACGAGTTTCAGACTTTTCTTATAATATGTGGGTAAAATTGTATCTGTGTACCAAATTTCAGCTCTCTACGGCTACGGGAAGTGCCTTAGAATTTTGATGATCATCAGTCAGTCAGTGAGTGAGTGAGTGACAAAATCTCTGAAGTTTGCATCCGAATAACATACGAACTAAGAACAGTAACATAATAAAATTAAGTACGTTTGCTAAGATTGCTGATATCTATGCATAACAGAAATTTGAGACATATAGCATAAATGCGACCGAAGAAATTGAGGTTCAAAAATGGCCCGAATCGCTTCGAGAAAAGGGTAGGCAGTGCCGCCGTTGACTCGACTTGGCGGGTGCACTGCCGTGCACCCAAATAAGTGAGCATAAGGAATTATTGGCCTGAAGACCAGCAAGAGTATTTTTTTTAACGAAAATGAATTAAACTATAACCAAAAGCATAATGCATTGTACGGTGGAGATTATATAACTTCTGAAGAAAGAGTAGTAATAGTTTGTCTTCTAACATCCTGGATTTAGAACTCAAGTAGACAATTTCATTACAAATGTATGTTAACCAACCAATCACTGATGGAAGTTTATATTCTGTGCATAATATTCTCAGCCTGCGGCAAGTGCAGCAATTCAACTTGCAAACTACTGGGCGTGAAATTTCGTGAAACTTTGCTTATCCTTAATCTGTACATAAAATATAAATGTTTTCAGATATATTTTTATACTTATTCATCACCAGTATTCCCTACCTTGGGTTCACCAGCGTGGATGTAGAAGTGTGGTAATGAACCTACGGTCGCTTTCTTTCTTTCTTTCCTTTTTATTACGAGAAACAATTGTTTACCCTGAGAAGGAAAATGCTTAAAACTTCTGTAAAAGATTTTCTTTCTTCTAGCTGCTTTCTTATTTCCTCCAACTCTATAAAATGTTTGATTTTCTTTTTTCGTATATTTTAACATAATTCAGAGAGATGAATATAATTTATTCATCTTTCGTAATTTCATAATTTCGTAAAGCTTTATGAAAATTAACCAAGCTAATAAAAAGTTGTAAAGCAGAAACTTTGGTTACAAGGTTTCTAAAGTAGTATCTTAGAAACTTTCGTTATAAACAAGAAAATAACGATTTCATGCAATTTAGGAAGATGTATTATTATTATTATTCCGAGATTCAATAAAAGTGAGTGGCGGAGGGTGCATTGCACCAATCCTAATGTGTAACCATTTGTGCATAGGAAGGGATTTACAGGATACGGCAGGAGGCACCCATGGGCTATTTATAGGAACCATTCCGGCATTCGTCTGAAGTTATTTGGGAAAATCATGGAAAACCCAGATCAGGATTGCCGGAGGGTTATATAGAAACCTACTTCTATCGGAATCAAAGTTCCCTCGCTCGATAACTCCTTCCCATTCCACTCCATAATCGCTCGTGGAAAAAAAGAGTGTTGGAATGAATCGATTCTGGCCCTGATTTCTAATTTTCTCGGTCATTCCTAGATATGAATGTAGCTGGCAGTAATATTTGTTTGCGGTCGTCCTGAAATAGGTGAGTCATCAATTTTGCAATCAGCTTCTGCCGAGAGCAACGCCTTCGGTGTTCCAGGTCTTCCCAACCCAACTCATTGTCACGAATCGGGTAGCTCTTCTTTGGACATTCTCCAATGCATCCATTAACCCCTTTTGATGGGGACCCCATACAGAACAACAATATTCTAAGTGAGGGCGCACCAGAGCTTTGTACACAATCTATTTAACTTCCGGATTACATTGTTTTAAATTACGACCTACAAACCGGAGCATATGATTTACTTTCCAAATTACCTTCTCAATATGTCAATTTCACAACAAATTATTACGAGTACCCCTAGGTATTTAGCGGAATCTACCGTTCTAAGGACAGTGGCATTAATTTTATGTTCAGGACCGAATAGTGTCACCGTTTTACTTATATCCATGACTTGGCATTTTAATAGTTAACTGGAGCTGCCAGTCTTTGCATCAATAGATTATTTTCATAACATCGGTTTGTAACAAATCGCAGTCGTCCTGCCTTTATACTTCATGATAAATAATAGCTTCATCCCCCGGTGAATAGTCTTTTTCTGCCCTTATTATGTCGCCTAAATATTTAACGTATATGATAAATAACATCGACCTTATCACATTCCCTTGGGACCCCGAACCTCACTTCGGTCAGTGATGAATGCTCTCCGTTGAGAACTACACACAGTGTTCTATCCTTCTAAAAGTTTGCATCCCAGTCACGTATTTGTCTAGATGTGCCATAACTACGAAGTATCGTAAGTAATCTCGTGTGGGACACAGTGTTGAAGGCTTTTTTTAAAATCCAATAGAACTAAGTCAACCTGGGATTGCTTATCTATAACGCGGCACAAGTCGTGAATTAAAAGTGCAAGTTGTGTCTCGCAGCATCGGCCTTTCCTGAATCTATGTTAACTAAGGTCTAAAAGGTCCTCTTCATCTAAAAACCACATGAAATTTGAATAGACGATATGGTTTGAAATCCTGCAAAATAATGAAGTTATCGAGATCTGTCTATGATTTTGAGGATCACTTTTAAACACTGGCGGTGTTCCACTCAGCGGGTTTATTTCCTTGAACCAAGGAGACGGTATATAATTTCTTAAAATACGACGCAATTTCCTTTGCGTACCTAGACAAGAATCTACTAGTAATACCGTCTGGAGTGGGAGCCTTATTGGGTTTTATATTCCTGAACTGTTTTGTTATTCTATCGACTACAGAAACGATATCCCTCATAATTTTGTCGGTACACTTATTAAATATCTGGATCTCCTCTCCATTTTCTGTTGTGAAAGCTTCGTTAAAGATATTAGTAAAAATTTCTGATTTGTCTATACTAGATTCCGATAATTCCAAGTTTTTATTAATTAGTGACGGCATAACCATACCAGACCTTCTTATTACTTTTACTTTTCAGAACTTTTTTGGATTAGTAATTAGATCTTCAGATAAATTTCTGACTTGTAATTACTTAAAAGCTTCATCCATTACCTAGCGCACTTCCGCATCGCAACTGGACTATTTTAACGCGATTAGACGAGTCCTCCGATTTCTTTACCGTGGTATGTAAACACCGCCTTTGCTTCCTGAGTAAACGTTTCACCTCACGATTTAGTCACGGAAAGTTCTTACTAAACTTAATAAATTTCTTAGGAACAAATTTATTTATACCAGTCCATATTATTTCTTGAATATTATACCATAGTTCCTATCATTCGTATTTAGCGTGTATGTTTCAAAATGTTTTGCCAAGTGATTAACCATAACCGCCTCATTTAACTTATCGAAGCAATATTAGATCTGTTTAAAGACGGTGTAGTGATACTAACATGCATAAAAGGAAATAAAACGTGATATACTGATTACATTGATGTAGCTACAAAAATTAGATTAGGATTTTATTTGTGGCGTGTAATATACACCTGAGTAACATGTGAACGGTAATTTTCGCTGCGTATGAATGCATCTTAGTATACAAAGGCTTGCAGCAGAATATTTGCATGAAAGATTCTCGATAATAAGATATAATTGACTGAAGAAGACAACAGTGGACGTTGTGGAAACGTTGTCATCGTTTCATAAAAAATATCCTGCTGTAAACCCGTAAAGACTATGTTGCATCTTAGTAGCAAAAAATATTACATTTACAGATACGAAAAAATATTAATGTAGTAAATTAAGGGCACAGATTTTAAGTCAAATTTAAAAATTAGTGCCTTTGATGGATTGCCACTATTACAAGTCGTGGCAACGAATTGGCCACAATATACTAATATTAAAGTTTGAAAGTGGCCGAGTAGATTATATTTATAATATCAATGTTCAAAAGTCGCTGAATAGATTTTAAGCAAGATCCTAAACTTCCTAATCATATTGGAGTTTTTACATCTTATGGTGTGTATTATCTTTTTTTAAGACTTTTTGCCGCATATCTGTTCAGGTTACGAACATATTATCACTTCTTGCTATGTCCTCCAGCCTACTGAGATATACCATAGATTTTAAGGTAGACTATAAGGTTCCAAGTTGTGAACGTCCCACAAGGGTTTGGTAGTTACTACGTGATAACAGAACAGGAAAAAACAGCCAGCTAAAGATTTCTATACGTAGAGTTTACATCTAGGCATCTTCAGCTATTACTGTAATGGAGAGGGTAACATATCAATTTATATATGAGACGGTCATAAACACTAAACTGCAACTACCACTAGTCACAATCAATAATTTGTAAATTTGTACGGTACTGTGATTATAGGCTTCACTCTGAATATCTTCTTATCCTCATTTATAAAAAGTGCAAGTTCTTTAAAAACAACAACAATAAAAACAACCAAAAAAACATTGAATTTCAAGAGATCTTTCTATGACACTGCATTTCTCCTCCGCGGTATAAATAGTGTTTGTGAATCGTCACTGATACCGTCAACTAAAGGTAAGCATCTCTGAAAAACTATTAACCGACCTACAAACAGACTACCATTCCAAAAATAAATCTACCAGCCTCACAAAACGCAAAAAAATGTTAGGTAATAGATGACCTGAAAATTTGTATAGTGATTTCCGCTCCACACCACTCAAACCCAGGTTACAACTACCCCGCATGTGTGAATTATATATGCCGTAAGTGAGAGAAACCACACGTTTTCCACAGAGTATTACACCGAAACCTGTGCGCATCTGGCTGTGGATCATTATACTCCACAGGTTACACTGGTTAATTTTGCTACTTGACTTCAAAAGGTCTTTTGATGCCATTATAACATCAGTCATCAGAGAAACGTCCTGCATCGCAATCTAGTTGTAGGTTCACTTCTTTAGGCCTTTAAGAAGCATGAAAAGAAGAATACCACCAGGTTTTGTTCTTATTTCCCAGACAGCCGAAATCATTGATAATGTGAGGAAAACAATTTTGGCAATTTTCTCAAAGTCGTGTTATTGCATTTAATATAAGTAAAAAATTAATAATATATTCTTGCTTCATTCCTTACGCCACATCGACATTAGAGTCATTACAGGTAGGAGATGACTGGAGGGAAGGGGAAAAGTTTGATGGAACCATCGCGCCATTCGCTTGACGTGATATCGAGAACACATGGAAAACCGAACTATGGATGGCCGGGCGGGGATTTGAACAAGCTTCCTCCCGAATACAAGGCTTGAGCGTTACCGATCATCAATGAGATTTTACGTCTGGATGGGGTAACTACCAACATAGAGTCTCAACGGGAGTTCTGCAAGGCTTTTTTTCAGTTAAATACCTCGCTTTTTGACGATACTCATTGGTCTATTTGTTCTCCCATAGTCAAAATCACACAATTTTTGCTGTGGAGATATCCGAAGACTCGAGAATACCAAGAAAAATTTTAAACGCTATGGTAATTAAAAAATACTGACATTTTTTATGATTTTTTTTAAGATTTCTAAAATTTGTGATCAAGAAAAGAAGCATTTTTTTGCACTTAAGAAATTTAAATGACATATGGTTACCTTTGTTTTTTACATAATTGCTGTTCGTCCAAAACAATTTTACGTATAATATATCAACAAGATGCCATAAACATGTCACTGAAGTGATGGAATAATTCAATTCACGTTCACCGAGCGTGCTGGGTGAGTGGGAGGACGTGCGGGGAGGACGTGCGTTCGAATCCACATCCGGCCATCCGGGTTTGGAGTTCTTATGGTGTCCCCAAATCTCTCCAGGAAAATGTGAGAATGGTGCCTGCAAAAAACCCATAGCCGAATACCTTCCCGTTCCTTCTCACCAGTCCTTTCCTCCTCTAATAACCCCAACGTCAACCTGGCATAAAGCCATAAGAAAAAAATATCGATTCACTTTCTTTATGTTCTTGATTATTCAATTTGCTGCAGGTAGTATCATAACAGCTGCTAAGACATTATGTATTACAGTCATTTTTAGAAAGTCTCCGAAACAAGTAAAATCTGAATATTATATTCCTTACATTGAAATTTCCCAAATTTTTCTCCATTGCGGGAACACAGGCAGCGGGCACGAACACTTTTTAAGTTTTTCTGTTATGATGATATGGAACTTCTACCGCAAGCATACAACGAATCTTACTTCGGAAACCGAGCGCGGTCGATGAGCTGTAACGCTCTGATCCCGCATTTCGGAGGACCTGGGTTCGAATCACCGTCCGGGTATCCAGATTTGAGTTTTCCATGGTTTCCCAAAATCAGTCCTGGCAAATGCCGGAATAGTGGTTTCAAAAGGTCAAGGCCGAATATCTTCCCATTCCTTGCCCCAATTCTTTCCCGCCTGCAACGACCATAACATCGACGAGGTGCCATAACGAAAAAAATTCAGAACTTGTACATATTTTGATGTCAGAAAAATGCTAATGCTATTAGTTTAATTTTTTATCTTGCAGCTTTAGGTTATTAGTTGCGGGAAAGGACTGGGGCTTGGAACGGAAATAAATAACAGGACCTCTTGAAAGAACCAGCCCGGCATTCACCTGGAATGATGTTAAATGATTTCGATAAACTATGAAAAGCCGAAATCTGAACGCCCAAAATGAGATTTGAACCGTGTCCTCCCGGATTCAAGGCCTGAGCGTTACCGCTCACCCATCGGGATCTGTATTTCCACATATTATTCTATACTAACGTTACATTAGCAGCTGGGAAATCATGAAACACAGATTAATACTTTTTTGTAAAGTATAACAACGTTAACTGTTAATAAATTTTTTGACTACTCCTGTTTTTCTCTACAGCAGTAACGGTTCGTGTGGAAAAATTGATGCGTGGCACATTTCCTCGAGGCGAACCTTCGCTATTCTGTAGAGGCGATGTGAAGTCCATGTATCGGACCTCTTGGAACGAGCTCCATTGATGTTTGCTGTAGCGGAAGGTTGCTCCTCTCTATCAACTTTTTATGAAGTTCCGTCGAAGAAAAGAGAGCACGAGGAGAGACGCTGGAGGATAGCTTCTTGCCAGCTAATCCATCACCTCGGACACATTTCTATCGGCAGCCTCACTTTTACAGGACAAGAAGTTTGCAGACACTTCCGGAGAGACGTTACTTAATAGTTACCGAGGTGTACAATACACTAGAGCTTCAGCGTGTACTCTGAGTGACAGAGAGTAATGCGAATGTTAATATCCGTAGTAAACTGTTGCATCAGTAGCTTCACTGGGATGCTAAATTCTGAGAAAGCGTTCGTTTAGTTTTAAATGTGATTGGATCTAATTATTTATTGAAGTTAAACGCTTATGTTATATCCATGTACATGACACCCACTGAAGAAGATTACTGTAATTTATGATGTGATTATAATACTTGAATTACTTTTCTCGGAATGTAGCAGTAATTACACCAGCAATTATTCTTAGTTTGCATCTAATAATACCTGGTCACGGAAGAGTGTGTAAACGCTATCAATTAAAAGCTTTAACAAGAAGTACCTTTGATGCTTATATAAAACGATGGAAGACCAATTATAAATCCAGTATGGCTAGAAACTTGGTTGTGTTCATCAGTGCTTGTTCCTGCATTCTTTTTATATGTTATGGATTAAATTATTTACTCCGTCGTAATTTTTAAATCACAGACTTATTTAGTGAGAAGTTTTTTCGACTTTAATAGTAGCGTATTTTTAATAGAGGTATCATAATTCGTAAGCTCAAAATTTTGGTTCAATAATTCATCGGAAGCATGTACGCTTTCATTATCCTATTCGTCAATTCATATTTTCTTTGGACTTTCTCAGTATTAGCAGAATATGTCATGGTGAATTTCATAAGATTCAGAGAAAATTAACACAGTTGTCAATATTCAGACGTATGTTTGAAATAAATCTTTCGTTTCAAAAAAATATTAGTCAATGCCATATTTTAATAACGATGGGCACCCTTAGGACGTGATCTCATGTCAGTTTGTGATCGTCTAGGTGATTAACTAAGGAAAAATAACATAGTTGATGTTTCAGAAATTTATAAATAGGTGTAAAATTAAGGTAATCTTGTAGTATTTAATAAAGCAAATTATATCTTCAGAGGTTGAAATTTAATTTTAAATACGGTATGACTGTGAGATGTTTAAGTAAATCAGCAACATTTAATTTTAAATAACAAATAAATAGTGTTGTTGTCTAGTCACTGGTGATACCAAAAATTAAAAGTTTGTATCGCCGTAAAAATTTATTCCTTACTGAAACTTATTTCTAGAAAAGTATGGTCGAAGTAGTTTATTAAATTCTGCGAAGGTTTCGTTAAAAATTAGATATTTTGTTAAAACAATTGTGATTGACTTATGTTACATTTCAATACAAGTAACCAACTCAATAAATGTAAGAAACAGCTATATGGAACTTCAGATGCTAGTGATTAAATAAGTCTGTAAGTATAGTAATTACAAAAATCAAATCTACTCAAGTATCGTAACAGCAAACCTGCTGAAAGTGTCGTAAACTACATGATTTTTTTGTCATATTTACATTGAATATACAGTATTTTAGATAATATTACAAAGTGCTTAGTTTATACTTTCTATCACATTGAAAGTATTTAAACTTACGATCTTTAAGTTATGTGCAAACTTCTGCTAATATTGAAAGTGTGAGGGAAGAAGATTATTAATGAGAAAATTAGAAATTTCTTTGTTAGTACGTAAATAGTCATTGAAATAATGTAACAGATTATTTGTCATAGCTGACCTAACAATTAAAATAAAAAATAATATTTGGATACTGTAGATTACACTAGGCACTGTCGTTATGATATTCAGGAATAATTGTAAATCACAATGCCCCACATTGCATAAGTATCGTCATTATTAGTAATGACACATATGAGCAGACCGGACTCATTTTTTGAATTAATCACATATGTGGTGACATACATGAGACTGCGAATACGACGTCTTTGCAACCAGAGGTGTATCTGTAGGCTAGCTTCAGTGATCATTTTTACAGCGAAATTTTACCCATAGCTGTGATTACGTTACCTTGATCATTAACAGTGGATTGAAGTATCTGCAGAGTGTTAAATCGTGGGGGTGAGCACCATTAGAAGCTAACTGCCAATTACTACTTGTTCTTCAGACTAATGTCGATTGGAAAATGTGTAACAATAGCTTAAAAATAATGCTGATCAGGTTAACACATTTAAGATAATATTGTGGCTTCAAACGGAAACCAAGAGGTGATATAGTGGTTCTGGGCTGAGTCCGCACTACTAGGGGTAAATGGGTACAATTGAAACGTCAGAATTTTTGCAAGAACCAAAAAATAACTACACTGATTTAATAGTCGAATGAAGGTAAATAGTATTGGTTCTAAGGAGTCAGTTCAATATCTTATTTACGTAATGTGGTGTTTAGACTGAAGCAAATTCCAGTAACATTTTCTGAATCATATTTTTCTGGACATTAGTGTTCGCAGTGGGGACTGAGAACGCCAAAACAGGTGGTTAACAATTTGTAGTGACAGCACAGGTGGGGTTGACTCTGACGTGAGGGCGGGTGTCTGCTGACTGAATAGCTCTCGATGGCTGCTTGGTGGTCGCTGGAGACTTCCCTGTGGCTATGCGCCTTGATGCTGACTTGCTGGGAGCTGTGGATCTGGTGGCACAGTCGCCACCGCCTGCGAGAGCTGGCAGCCCGCATACCTGGCCCCTCGCCGTGGCCAGTGGTAGGCAACGCGCCGCTCTTCTGCAGGCAGCCGAGTCGCATGTTTAGCACGTTGTTGCAGGTAGTCGAACGATACGGACCAACCTGCCGCATCTGGGTCGGACCCAAGCTCTACGTCGTCGTCACAGACCCTCAGGTATGTGCCATCTAACACCTTCCGCCAAGAGCATTCAGCTAGTTAAATTTGAAATTTAGTTTAATCAGTTTATTAATACCACGTTCTTACATAACCTGCGCATATAAAGTGACACAGATGTGCAGTCATACACTCGTTTAGTTCAATTTAATTGTGATGTCGTATAAGCTCCTGCGGCAATTTCCCTACACACCTATATTCCCCGTACCTTGTTTTCAATCTTAAATTCTTTGAGTGCAATTTTTCCACTCATCTACTTTTCCCCTTCATGAACTTCAATTTAAAATTATTTCAGTCTTTCCCAACATAAATCCTTTATCATATCAGTTATTGATTGCGTTCCACCAAAAAATTTAGTTTCCAACATTTGCACCCTCTGCCAATCCCAAAACTGTGGGTCCCGTAATACACCACTATATTCGAGCAATTGTTTGACCAATTCTTTCACTTTTCTGGTACATCCCGCCATCATGTTCCCGGGTAATGAAGAATTTTGAATACTTTTTCTATTGTCTGCCGAATGTGTCGCTCTGTTATCGTATTAAATGTGTTTGAAAAATGGAAAAATTTGACCAAAACATGATATCCCTCCGAACCCAAATCCTAAACAGGTTGGGAAAAGAAGAATGGCATAAGAGTTTCTTTTCGTCATATTTTACACCATGTGAGCTGCTAGATAAATAATACCTGTATCACTGAATCTTTGACCTTAAGTTGGTTCCAAATTCTCGCTTTGTGGAGGTGTTCAATTCGCAACCGTCTGTCCGAGGAGAAATGAACTTCACTATTACTTCTTATTGCACTCCATTGATTTAGTCCTTGTACATCTCAGAACAAATATTCCCAAAAAGGATCCTGGAACAAATTCGTACAATCTCACTTTGTTGAGAGAAATTAAATAGTCATGATCTGTATGCAGCCGAAAACGTACACTTTTTGACATTACTGATCTCATTAATAACAGTAATTTGATGCTGCTAACGAGACTAATAATTTATTTCGCTGATATCATTACGAAACCGTAGAATTATTCTCTTATTTTTGCAGATAAAGATTTCAGTGTGATATGACACATTTCATATTATTAATCGGTTTGAATTCTGCTCCAATTAATTCCAATAGACGTTCATTTGATCAGTCGATTTTTTAAATGCGCTGCTGTTTAGAAGATTAATCTTCGGAAGTAAATATTTCAGCGTTGTTACTAATTCTTATACTGTTTACTTTAATCCTCTATGGATGGCTTGTTTTTGAAAAAAAATGTTAAACTGGTGTTACGAAAAAAAAGTAAAGCCCTTTGTTATTTTTTTAAATAAAGAGATACTTGACAAAGAACTTGTTAAATATCTGAGCAATTATGCGTGAGGATGTTACTGCACATGTTGAACGATAATTCTGGTACTCGCACTTATTAATATAAGTAATCCAAATGAAATCGAAATTTAGGTTTTTGCAGCTGGAATCGTATGTGGCGTATCCAAGTTGCATGCCACTGACATTAGTGTTCGTCATCATGATCTGTTGAAAGTAGTTATTAATCAACTTCGCAAGGAAATATCACCTTTCGCTGCGAAACTATCCCTTGTTGACGTTTATACCACATATTGAATGTCTCTCGTGAAAACCAACAAACGTAAAACTAGCAGCGTTCTTTCTCTGCGATATCCGATAATAGCTCCATCAATAAACTATTTCCACAAATAGAGAGGTCGAATAGATATTTTTAGACTTTATCCACCATGTTTTGATTACATTCGCAATTATAATCGTACATTATTGCTACTGACTTTAATATTTCTCGTAAATTAAAGTGATATATGTTACCACCCTTTTCAGTTTTTCTGAATTCATAGCTCACTTCGTAACTCATATACATTCGGTTTCGTAGCACAATTTACATCGCACCACCTGAATTTCTGTTAAAACGTCAGTTTTTCTAAATGCTTTGAAATAATTCAGAGTGTTATCATGATAATCTTATTTTGACCTCTTAATCTTTATCGGAATTATGGTTTAGTTTTACAGTTCGATTCTATAATATCTTTGTTTGGTACTGCTGGTGAGTTTATCTGTTTATAGTAACATCATTCTGAATAATTATTCTATAGCTTTGAAGTGCATGGGAGAAATTAATCTCAAACACCAGAGATTATGTATTTCCTGATATTTTGCGAAACTGTAATTTTTGAGTCCTTTAACTTCCCGTCACTTTTGAATGTAACATTTCTTTTATCTTACGAAGTGTTATTACATAATTTTGTATAAAGAATTATGAACAAAAGGAAACCATTATATCTGGAAAGTTTTACCCACTACTTATAGAATCTTACTTAAATATTTTCCGTGTATACTTGTCGTCTACTCGTATCTTCATGGTTAAAGCTTTCCGAACATCAAGTTTCCTTTATGATTCATAAAAATGCTAATAAGCAACCGATTTATATGCAACGATAAACTTTCAGGCTCTAGATAAAAGTTGCTGTTGTAACTCGTACATTATTAATTTATTGATCGTTTCTATCAGCACAAGGGACTTGTTTCCGATTTATTTGTCAAGATGCCGGTCTTCCTTTTTAAGGAATGTTTGTTTGTCTAGTAAAGTTTCAAGAACATGAAATTTTTATTACAAATTTTTACCAAAATGGGAAGCAATATCTTCCATGGTGCCATACCAAATGACATTTTGTAAAGAACAGTCCTTTTTTAAAAACGTCGCCATATATTTTGTAGTAAGTTGTGTTTCTGTGCTTGAATATTAACTTATGATGAACCATCAAACCTTCTATCTGCTCCAAAGGGGCTGGAGGAAAATAAAATCCATGGAGTATTATCCTTTCGTTTTAGTTTGGATTGACCTACTAAGTTTATTAAGATCAATTCGCTCAATATACTTGAAGAGTTATACCAAGCAAGGAAAATTCCGAGAGACGTTTCATCCTTGTCTTAATTTGCCCCTCAATTAGAATCCAAATTCAGATATTCGGAGCCTAACAATATGAGGTACAAAACGAAACTTAAAAATCAATACGAACCATAGGAAGCTTCTGCTCGATCATCAAAAGTTTTAACTTGTTACCCACGATTGCCACATTCATCATAAAATTTAGAACTGATTGTTCTTTGTTACCAATGTTAAAATGTAAGGTAAATATTAAACATATATTAAGGAGCGTGATCCGCATCTTCTGCGTCGTTGAATTAAAGCTAACATACAACTGAACGAAACTGGCTTCGTCGGAGAATCGTATAGTTCGTCCATGGCGTTCAGAAGAATGCGAGTTCGATACCAGATATGTTCATCAAAATTTCGATTTCTAGGAGTCGCTTGAAACCGAATCCTTTCACAAACATCTCCAGATTCTAACAATATCGACATCGTCAATCCGTTTACTTAAATACGTTTTTTTATTTACCAAAATTAAAATTCTAAGCTTGGTAATTTTCCTGAAGGTTTGTAGAACCTTTCCGAAGGTGCTGTACTCATCCTGGTATTGGCTGTAAGGTATCCAGTTCCTTCTCTCCTTACCTGACATAACTAAGCCAGCAATCCTACCGGATAGAGGGGACTTACAGTTCAACGTGGAATTCGAACCACCGAAGCTTTTTGACGTATATCATATTACACAGCAAACTGTGTCAGAGGTGAAGGTCGGATGAAAAACCTGGCTGTGACTCAGATTCGAAACAAGGTCCTTGGGATTCCCAGAGACCCCTTAACTACTGAGCCACCAGGCTGCTTTACCAAATTGCAATACACGATAGCTGTAATCTACAGATTTAATTTTTGATTTACACAATCGTCGGTATAAATGTGGAATAACATTTAAAAGATGTAATTTCCAATATTTGAGTGATCACGTGGTTTAATTATGAATGACTGAAACCAAAGACGTCATTTTCCAATACAGCAAAGGTACAAACTTGAAGTTTTAGTACAATATGATAATGTTTGGTAATCCTTATTCTTGCCTTGTTGATGATCCAGGACATCGCTTGTGTGCTGGGCAGCGCGTCCGTGATATCGCGAGACAGTTACATCAACAGCATAGCGAGCGCCTTCATGGGGAACTCCCTCATCACCAGCACGGGGGAGGTGTGGAAGAACCACCGCAAGATTATCACCCCGGCCCTCAGTTACAACTCGATCCAGGTAACAAAATGCAATACTCTGAATCAATTTAAACTGTACGTTGTATTGATGAGAAAGACGCGGCATTTGGTCTTACAATCATACCGCATTCGACAGGAAGATCGAATCTCGCCCTTGGCCTTTCCAATGACGGATTTTAGTCGTTTCTCCGTAGTTGGTCAGATTTTACTTCACTCCCCAAAGATAATAAAACATCAAATACTAACCCAAGGCGAAAACACTTCACACATCAATTACAAATGATCCATCATCATGATTAAGTCAGAAACCAAGGAAAAAAGTAAGTGTTACAAACAAAGAAAAAGTGATCATTTTTTAACTTTCGCTCTTTAAGGTTACGTTTACAAATTTCTTCGTTTTTCATAACATTTCCCACAAAAATATCTCCTAATATCTAATTTGTTTATCTTTTAGTACGTAATAGATATAATAATATCTCTATTATCTTCGACTGTAGATATCTTTCGCCGACCAACATTTGGAAAGAAAACATTTTAAATTTAATTCTATGGTTATCATTTCCTGAGACAAACCAGTTCGCGTTGATTTCTGTTTATTTACACCATTTTCCAACAGAAATTCTAAAGTGTCGTCCAATCGTAAATGTTACAGATAAAAATTGCATTTCATTAGTTTTTTTTAATTCTATTTGTTTTGTATATGATTGATCCTTTACTACCGTTAAATCCTCTTTAAGCAATTGTAGTTGTAGAAATTTATTTTCTCTCAGATCTGAATCAAAATATCAATGGCAGTTTGTGGCTCTGATTTCTCAAATGTTTGCAGAATTGCCTCAAACGCATAGAAATTAAAAGAAAACGCAAGGGAAAAGCTATTAAAAGAGAACGATGATATGGAATAATTGTTTTAACAAAATTCTCCCCTATTACCAGTGCTGTAACATAAATTCTCTGACAGCGGAATGTTTTAATGCTATCATGCACACTATTTTCAAATTCTTAACTTCACGTAGAAATGATCTCGTGATCGTTAGAGGCTTTATGAAACAGTTGTTATTACTTAATTGCTGAAGCTATGAAGAACATTTTGATATTTTAACAAAATGATGCATGATGCATGAGAGATTCAGACACTTTTTGCTGTTATCCAACACTAAAACTGGAATAAAAATATGTATTGTTCTTCAGTAAAATCTAGTTTAAAAACACTGTTCAACATAAAAGGCTGTAGAAAGATGCAAAACGACGTACATGATTGTTACATCCAGCTATTAGTTGTGGCAGGTAATGTAATAAAACATCCAAGCCTGTCCCTTTCAATTTTGTGTCAAAATAATTTCATGTGAACAAAAAAATTTCAGAGCACGCGAATGAAATAGAACCAAGTACCTTCTGATTAAAAAAACTGTGCAAGTAGTCCCAATATTCAAGAAAGGAAATCGAAGAGATCCTAGAAACTGTCAACCCATACCTCTAACATCTGTTTGTATTAGAGTTCTGAAGCATGTTATTTGCTCTGCCATTAAGTTTCTAGACGAAATCCAATTGCTTGCGCAGGACCAATGCGGATTTCGAAGAGCAGATCGTGTGTAACACAGCTGGTCCTTTTTTCGCATGACTTAATGAAAGTTGTCGATGTAGGCTTTTTTTAAATTTTCATAAAACTTTCGGTTTTGTATCACATAACCGAATTTTAGCGAAGATTCGAGTTTACCATACATCGGATCAGATTTGTGAATGCATATGAGATTTTGTTACTGGTCGATTAAAGTAAGTCGTCGTTGACGGAGAAGCCTCTACTAATCAAGATATAACATGAGGTGTCCCTCTATGAAGTGTAATAGACCACTTATTTTCTTAAACTTAACATATGGTCTTGGATGAAACGTTAACAGCAGTTTCAGATTGTTCGCTGATGATGCAATCATCAATAAAGAAGGAAGGAATTCTACTAATTTCTGAAAAATTTAACTCCATCTGGGCATTACTTCGGCATGGTGCTATTAATGGCAGCTTACACTAAATTGGAAAAGTGCAAGGCAAATGTACATAACTAACAAAAAGAATTAGTTTGCCCAGAACCGCAAAGTAAATGTTCAGTTACTGACATGGTTGATTTCCTAAATAATTTGGAAGTAACAGTACAAAGCAAAGTGAAAAAGGATCAGCAAAAGACCTCAATTGTAGATAGAGCTAATTCTAGTCTGGGATTTTTAGATCGAATTTTGAAGAATTGTAACGCACATACAAAGAAGATTTCGTACAAACTCCCGAGTGCCCACATTGTATTATGTAAATAGCTACAACAATTCCGATTCGTTTTTGGTGTTCCTCCATTTCTATGTTCTTATCTGATTCTTATCTTTCCTTTTACTTTCTGTGTGAACCTGTGTCCCTCTTCAAGCCCCATATACCTAAAGGTGTTACCAAGCAAACATGATCTTTACGGATGAAAGGCCAGGGAAATTTACTTGACTGTTTTGATGATTATTTTATTCTGTCATTTCTACGATAGAAAAATGTGGTTCCTCTTTCTGTCCTTAATACTAGTTTAAAATAAAATTGCACCCTTGTAGGAGTTAGTGCCCGACTTCGTGCACCATGCTGAGGAGCTGAACGCGTCCTTCCTAGAGCTGGCGGACGGCTCGACCTTTGACCTGTTCCCTTACGTAGCAACTGCTATCCTGAACACCGTGTGCTGGACAACGATGGGCGCAATCCCAACAGGTGACAGCGGAACCTACAGCGACCACGAGTACGTGCGGTACCTGGACCGCAGCATCGCCATCGTGCAGGAGAAGTTCATCAAGCCGTGGTACGTCTTCAAGTGGCTGTACCGCTGCACGAGGCTTCACCGCGACGAGCAAGAAACACTGTGCGTGCTGAAGGGATTTGCCGACGCAGTCATCGAGGCCAGGGTGAAGCGTCTGCGAGAGGCAGGCGACAAGGACAAGGGCGGTAAGAAGGTAAGCACCGAGCGTGGTGGGTGACCGCTGACGCTCCTGCATCGCATTCGGGAGGATGCCGTTCGAATCCCCTTCCGTGCATCCAGATTTGGGTTATCCATGGTTTCCCCAAATCACTCCAGGCGAATTCCTTCAAAAGGCCAAAGCCGAATTCCTTCCCGTTACTAGTCTCCAGTCCTTCTAGATCTAGACGTCTGCGAGGCGTAAAGCCATTACCAAAAAAAAAAAAGCAAAAAAAAAAAGAATAATGTAAGCGAAGGAGCCCTAGACGAACCTAAGTAGATACTGTAGGGCTGTTGCCTCGTTATTTTCGCTGTGTAACTCTTCCGTGCATCCAGATTTGTGTTATCCATGGTTTCCCCAAATCACTCCAGGCGAATTCCTTCAAAAGGCCAAGGCCGAATTCCTTCCCGTTCCTAGTCTTCAGTCCTTCTAGATCTAGACGTCTACGAGGCGTAAAGCCATTAAAAAAAATGTAAGCGAAGAAGCCCTAGACGAACCTAAGTAGATACTGTAGGGCTGTTGCCTCGTTATTTTCGATGTGTAACTCTTTGCGTTCATCAACACCAGTAAAAGACTAAGTTAGTCATTGTGTCCGTAACGCTATGACTTCACGCTCTCGGCCTTCATTGCCGAACTAACAACGGCCAGACATGTTTCTGCAGAAATGAGGTTATGGGCGTTGTTTATTTAGCTAAGCAACTGCGATGAAATGACTTTTCAGTACACTCCATTGACCTGTCATTTTTGAAGGGACTTTGAACCTAGTTAAATGATAACAACATATATAACGTTTATAACTTAATCTGTCGTGGGGTACTATCTGTGCCGACATCAAATTTAAACAATGTTATACATTAAATTATTCTTTAATTTCTTTTGGTCCTCTGTTCCTGATTTATTGGAGCCAAGATTTATACTCCAGTTTCGCCTGAAACTGTAAGTAATAACCTTCTCCGTCAGTCAAAATACAGCATTCTGTATTACGTCGCTTTCTGTTAATACAAAATTCCGATATCATGACAACGCTCTTTTGTCCATCTTTTTGACCATGCATCAGTATTAACAAACGTAAAGTAACTTTTTCAAAATTTTAGATAGCGCTTGCATTTCTTAAAAATAACACAATCTAAATCTTCTTTCTTTTAATCCGTTCTTTTATTTTTTTATTCCGTGGGAATGACCCATCACAGATTTCACATACATTGTGCCGATCGGTACACTATCTTCATTAATTAGTATTTTTTTTATTGAAATCCTTATACATACACATGGAGCTCTTCTGTTTATTTAAATTACAACATAACATTTAGACATTAAGAATATCATGTGAAACATGTAAGAAAAAATACTGCAATGCCATTCCAGTTACAGCGAAAAAACTTTTTTTTTACGGAGCTATTGTGCTATCACCCATGTAAACACGTTAGTCTTCAGACGAAGAAGTTAAGGAGATAACACTGGGCCAACTTGATTGATGTTCATTGTTATGTACTCTCAGAGGTATGAAAAACTTCTATAAGAATTACGAAAAAAGAAAATTCCTGGACATCGTTAGTAACCATTTTTTCCACAAGCAAATTAACTGGAAGCGCAATGATAAGGTATCTGACTCGGAACAGAAAGATCCCACGTTCGATTCCCTTTACAGATTAAAATTTCTGCAGTTTCTTAATATAGCCTCCTGTGGTGTAATTTGCATTGTGTACCGGAAGCTTTCTGTAGTCCGGACTTAACGTAAAAGTGAAGTTCTCTTTCACCAACACCCTTAAGGGACGAATTTAAGCTCTCGTTGTTGAGGCCGAACTAATTTTCAGGATACCCGGAGCTACGGTAACATTGATATGAATCAGTTTCTCCATTATTGCTTCATAAAATTACTATATAAAGTTAATCATTTCAAGCTAACTCAGTCATAAAATCTGGTCTGGTCTTATTATAGTTAGTACCAAATGTGGAAGATGTGCAGATTCACTGTCATGATGCGGGAAAATATCAGCACCGGCCTGAGACTGTATAGAGGAAAGGCAGACCATTCAGCACATAGTAATCGCATGCCTTCTGTGACCATATTCTCAAGACCCCAGTGATTTCCTAATGGCGTCTAAAATGACATTTAACTGTTTTTCAGATCTATACATTTTTTTGTAAATGTCCTTTTACCTTTAAAACTTTATTCTGTACAATGTTTATACATGCGTAAACTGTATGATGTGACTGCAGCCATATGATAAATAAATAGCAGGGTAAATATTAAACCACTGGCTACTAACTGGTCGAAAAGGAATATTTATAACATTAGAACACCGCAAATCTTGCTTGCAATACGACATGAGGCACCGAGCGTGGTGGTGTAACGGTTAGCGTTCTGGCCTTGCATTCGGGAGGACGCTGGTTCGAATCCCCGTCCTGGCATCCAGATTTGCATTTTCCATGGTTTCCCATTCACTCCAGGTAAATGCCGGGATGCTTCCTTCAAATGCCCATGGCCGAATTCCTTCCCATTCCTTGCCCCCAATCTTTTCCCGTCTCTAAAGACCTCGCTGTTAAGAGACGTTAAGCAGTTAAAAAAAAGACATGAAGAATAGAGTTTGATATTCTGCTGTTCATCATGATCATCATCATCATTATCGTTGGGGACCATCTCCAGTTTCCCGGGTGTGGTTTACGAGCCTTGGTTGTTATAGACGATTGTTTTCCACCTTTTCCTGTCCAGAAATGTTTCTCTGTCTGTGATGTACTCCCAATTCCAGCCTCTTCTCTCTACGTCCTCCTTCAGTTGGTCTGTCCATCTTCTTCTTGGTCTTCCCACTGGTCTTTTTCCCACTATCCTTTTCTTCAAATAAGTTTTTGGCAGTCTTTTACTAGTCATTCTCTTCACATGCCCAAACCACCGAAGTCTTGATAACCTAAGTCTCTCTTCCATGGATTCCCTTAACTCTAGGTTTGATCTAATTTCATCATTCTTTATGCGGTCAAGTCTAGTTTTCTGGAGGGCCGTTCTAAGAAACTTCATTTCACATGCTTGGATCTTGCTAAGGTCCCTTGATGTTAGTGTGCATGTTTCCAAAGCATATGTGAGAATAGGAATGAGATATGATTTGTACAAGACAATTTTTGTTCTTCTGGGAACCTTCATGTCCCATAGTAAGCCTCGCACGGTAGTGTAGAAGTTGGCTCCTTTGGTTACTCTACTCATTATTTCTAGCTCACTTCTACCATTATTGGCAATTATGCTCCCCGGGTAGCTGAATTGGTCAAAAACTTCAACTTCGTGGTCTTGTAATTTTATATGACAGTCTGTATTCTTTCGGCTTATTTTTAGTGCTACAGTTTTTTTTGATTCAATTTCATTCCATATTCTTCAAACTTATCATTCCACATCTTCAGTTTGTTATTTAACCATATTGACTTTAAAATTTAAGTCTAATCTGTATTACAGAAATAGATCGTAACAATTTTTGAGTGAGACCTGTGGTTAATCACAGACGCATTAAAGAAGTAAATACGGGACACTGTGTGACTGCAGGTGCTGCTGGATCAGCTGCTATCAGCGTCGCATAACGGGCGCCGCATGAGTCAGCAGGAGGTGCGGGACGAGGTGAACACGCTGATCGCGGCGGGCTATGAGACCACCGCCACGAGCGTGTGCTTCGCGCTGCTGCTGCTGGGTATGTACCCGCGCGTCCAGGACCGCGTCATCGCAGAGCTCGAGTCCGTCTTCCAGGACGACAAACACCGGCCGGCCACAGCGGCCGACCTCCGCCGCCTGCACTACCTGGACGCCGTCATAAAGGTCAGCGGGCTCCCATCTTTTTTTGTCTTACGTCTTGCAGTTTGTTGTCTTGCAGCAGAAAAGTAGGATGTAATAACGGATATGCTTCTCACCTAGAGCTCTGTTAGCAAATAATGTTCGTTGGGGAGTTAACACTTTCGCCTAAATTCATGATCATGTGTACCTATAATATTAAATAAGTCGGCCGCCACGTATTCGTATTATAACCCCAAAAACCATTATATATTCGTAATCGTCTCAATTTAGGCAGTCTACTGATATAAATTTCATATCTGTATTCCTTTTAGCTAAAAAGTTCATTTTTTCTCTTAATTGAAACAACTAATTAAAATTTGCCAAATTAGTTAATTTTACTATCAAAATACTCATGACAATGCTTACTGTAGCCAGTGATAAAAGTTGACCTGTAGCTTTACTCAATTCAAAGATTTTTCAAATCTTAGATTTTTACCTTTCTAATCACGCGTTTCAAAATGTGAACAAACCGAAATATCCCTTAAAAAAATTTTTCCCGATATAATGAATACATATTAAAATTACTCTAATGATGAGTTTTTAGTGTGGAAATGAATACAGGAAAATTCCATCAAGTTGACAATTACTCTTCTCGAAATTCTCGTATTCCAGCATAAGCGACTTCACAATTGACCTGTAGAATATTTTACTACTGGGGATGGCTAGTAGGAGTGCTTTTGGTGAATTAAAGGTTGTCTTACAGCTCGTTTAAAGCAGACAGGATTGAATTCATAATCCTGATACATTTTTTCCCTTAGTCATTGTGGTGTGACATAACTTCATCTTTGGTTTGTCATTTTCTCGGCATAATTATAGACCATTGGTCTTTTGTATCTGTGACCTGATGATTCCTATCGGCCGATAAGAGTGACAAATGGGTTGGCAGAGTGATGTACAGCATCGTAGTGCTTTCCAGCCAGAAGTCGGAACCATTCGGTGACCCGCATAGTTCACGACGCATCACGGTCTGCGTCAGAGGGAATGTGGGTGGGCTTCAAGGCCTCTGTTCTGTGACATTTGCAGCCTACTCAGGTTGCAACAGGCAGCGTACCGAGAAACTGGGCAATCGTACTCTATTACCGGCCAAATTCGATTACAGTGGATGGCAACTCCCAGCTGCGGTGCTAATGAATTCTCCCTGTTCAGCACCGGGTAAATTTCCTGTAATGATGCTCCTACTCATCGTATGATGTCCTCGGTGTGCTATACCAGTCCAACTTGCTGTGGAGACATCGATAAGTGGATCACTTGAAATCTCTCACGTACATATTTGTCTCCTGTTAAAAAACACAGTGGTTTGCTTACTCGTTCAATAGTCTTGCACCAGGTGAAGACTACTATCTTAGCTTAGTAAAAAAAGACAAGTGTAGAACCTTAGCGCAAAATTTTGGTCACAACGTGGAGGGAAGGAACATCTAGAACACCTTTCCGAGCCCAGCAAAGGGACCAATATGCAGCACCAGACCACGCTGAGCGGTGCTATTGCCAGCCTGCTAGGAAGCAATGTTGTGATAAAGATATATAAAACTCCTCCAACTGGAAGATAAGACAGTATCTGGCTAAATGTCGACCTGAGCAGCTGACACTGCCACTATTAAAAATCGTGGGATATGCAGTCAATTACTTCTGCCGGAATACTTGTTTCAAAACTTTGGTCAGGTTATTGGTTGAATATGGTTGTGTAGTATGGGACACACATTTTGCGTATCAAATACAGAAGTTGGAGAGGGTTCAAAAAAGGGCTGCTAGATTTGTTTCTGGAAATTACAGCAGAATGCAATCAGTAACAGATATGATAAAAGAGCTGGAATGGGATTCGTTGGAAGGCAGGAGCAAGGTGAAGAGGGTCATGGGAGCGTACAAGTCGTATATTGGTGATGAGGCATGGAATGATATTGGTGTAAGAATTAAAAGTAATGCATGGAAGGGGAAAAATGACCATGATCACAAGCTGGCACACAATTTCAGGCACAAGGATGTAGGAAGATTCTATTTTCTGGGTAAGGGTGTCAAGGATTGGAATAAGTTACCAAGCAAAATGGTAAATAATTTACTAAAAACGTTGAAAGAATTTAAAGCTAAAATTTGTGCAGGGAAGGGGCAAGATGGGTGTGTAGGGAAATTGTCACCGGAGCGTGCGCTCCATCGCAATTTAATTAATATTATTATTAAGATTGCATAGGAGACATCTGAATTCATTTCAGTATATTCGAGTTAATTGTTAAACTAGCTTGAAAGATGAACGCTTATTAATCAGCAGAAATTTCAAACCAAATTTTATGAATCCAAAAATAGTGGTACGCCAAAAAATATACACACGATCGGATTCCAAGCGTATTTATGGAAAAGGCTGATGCAAAGCCAAAGTTATTGGAATGGTTTAGTTTTGAATCACTGTCAATTTTGGCCCAGTTGAAGAAAACGTGTACCAAAGAAGTTGCGACTAAAAAAAATCTGAGTGTTTTTCGAATGAATAATAGCTGCGTAATCATGTAGACACTGTTGTAAGTTCTAAATGGAAAACACTGGAACTTTTTTATGATTAGGCTGATGAGGAAACCTAGGGTTGTATTAAACTTGTAACAACATAGTGCTTCAGAAAGAAGACAGGTGTTATAATATGTGATAATGTCTCTCATAGGTTTCAGTTTGCTCTATTCTTAACTACTTACAGAAGATTTTGCGACCAACTCTCGGCGGCTAGGTTCCGACGAATTCAACTATTACTTTTTTCCTAACGCCACCGCTTACAACAATACCTCGTGGCGAAACTCAGCTTTACAAATAATATACCTGGCTCAATACTGTCTCGCTACAAGGAATTAAGAAAGCTGTAGGAGGAAAAACAAACCGTCGTGGTACATAACCTGACTTCATGACTATGAAAAGCCCCAAAAGTGACCAATTACCCCAAAAATCCCTCTGGAATGTTTTTTGATAGAAAGAAGCTTTAAGCGGTCAACTGGTTTATTGATTTTTTTTATTAAAAGAGTCACTTACGGAACATAAATAATTACTAATTAAATAAAGGTTCTTTAAGCCGTGGTCGCCAGGTTTAGGTACTACTGTTCGTCGGGTTTATTAAATGATAAATTCACACACTTTAGAATGAACATCTACACAAAAATTTTATTCAAGTTCATAAACTTATGCATTCACACCGACGGAAAGTACCACCACCAAATTAATATTTAAACAAGGAATCAGACGCCTTTTCCAAAAATTGCAGACTCATGGGATAAGAGAAATTGAACTACAGAAACTCCCACGCTCTCTACCGTCCTCTTAACACGTCCACAGTCACTTGCAATCACCGCACTCCATTCAAAGCAGTGAATTTATCAAATTACTAGTTTCCATTATTCACTTTACCCAATATTCCTTTTCTTTTCACAATTTCTACAATTAAAACCGAAACGTTCACTCCTCCGAACTTCACTTGGCGACGGTCAACGATCCACTCCCTCCATACAAAGACAACATAACACTCACTCACAACGCCGGCCACAGATATTCACGTATGGCCCAGACATATGTTATGTTACAAAGCCCAATACTTCCCTGATTTGTAGTAGAACCCACGTCGCATATTAAACCCAAATATAATCTCTTGACAGAAGTGTCTGTACTGATTCTACAGGAGACACTGAGGCTGTTCCCTCCAGCCCCTATCATTCACCGCGAGCTGGAGTCTGCGGAGCTGAAGATCGGCGGCTGCTCGCTGCCCGTGGGTGCCTCCGTGCTTGTGGTCAGTTACATTACCCACCGGAACGCAGACCACTTCGACAAGCCGCTGCACTTCTGCCCGGAGCGCTTCGAGGAGGGCTCGGAGCGGGTGCGCCACCCGTTCGCCTACTTGCCGTTCGGCGTCGGCCCCCGGGCCTGCATCGGCCGGACCTACGGCCTGGTGCTCACCAAGACGGTGCTGGCCACTGTGCTAAGGCGCTTCACCGTGGAGTCGCGCCTCGGCTGGCAAGACCTGTCGCGGCTGGGACACGGCATAGTGCTCAAGCTGGAGGCGGGCTTCCCCGTCGAGCTGCTGCCCAGGAGAGCAGGTGAGACATGCCTTCTGAAATCCACTAAGCGTTTCTCTCGTCTAGCAGGAACTAGATGTTTCTTCTTCTCTTTGAGTCTCTCCGTCTAAGGACCACGAAAATTAATCCTCTGAATTCATCTCGATACTCTTTTCCTGCCTTCCAACAGTTCTTCGACCCTTCACTGTGCTGTTTTCTCCTTTCTTGGGTCCGGACACTATTACATTTACTCTTCTCCTTCTCCTGAAAAACCTTGAAATTTTGTATTAATCTTCTGAAAGTTGCTCTGCCTTGTATTATATATTCTGTTATTCAGAACTGTAACATATCTTTCTTTACTATTTGTATCCAATGGTTGTCATTCTTACTCCCGTGGACCTGGTTCAAAATTATTTTTGTGTGATTGCTAGTATCCATTCTCATTATATAGCCGAAAACATTGATTCTGCTCTTTCTGAATGTGTCCGACACCTTTTCCTTTCTTCTTCATTGTATAGATCTTTATTCCTCCAGTACCTATACTCTTGTTTTCCGTTTTCAGTGATACCCACATTTTCATCAATATTTACCTTTTTATCTGTCTCTTATATTTCACCAGTTTTCATAGAGAACATGCATACTTACGTGTAAAGACTCTATTCCTTGATTATTGAACTAGATGTTTATTTAAGACAAAAAGAGAACTTATGATCAACCTAACAGCCACAAACCATGGTATAATGTCCTAATTGAGGTAAAAATTTGTAATGTTAATGATAAGCTTTAAACCAAAGTGCGAATATAACATTTCGTTCACCGCAAAAAATTTCAGCTCAGTTACGGTAAATCTGCACTGTGTACAGACGGCTTAAAGCCATAAACCAATAGATAATTACTTATGTGATTTAAAAATTAGTATTTTTCAGTGAGAACCTTGTAACAAAAATGCATTGAAGCCCCATGTTTCAAATAGGACATTTCTAACGCCACAACGAATGATAACCCATTAAAGTTCTACGCTTTTACAATTGGGTAAATGTTGAACAGATACCTTAAACAGACAAAAGGTAGAATGAGAAACAGCCTTCAGTCACTAGAATACAACTTTTATTGTATTACACAATGCATTTCGGACCCTGTGGATCCATCTTCAGGTTACTATGGTATTTACATTTGGTTTTAAATTTTCCTTAAGCGAGATTCGTGCCTAGTAAAGTTTGTTCCTGCGCTGAAAAATGATTTCAAGTAAGGACTGTATTGGGGTGACAAATGAAAACGTGGTTCACGACCGTTTCATTTAATTTCTGGATCCGAGGATTTCGTAACAGAAGCCATATCTGCATAATCTAGTTATTTTGGAAGTTAAGAACACAGAGTTCCTTCTATTCGTGACTTCAACCAAATTGTGTAATGATGATTATCAAAACCTTGCATACGTATCCGCATAATCAGAATTCCAGGAATCAAGTACAAATACTTGAAAAATTCCCCCTAGTAGTTAAACTATTTTATTATCTTGGTATATCATAAATATATTCTGGAATCAATCTTCTAAGTCACTCAGTCCTGAAAGAGAGAAGCGACTACATTCAGATTTGAGAATGTGATGTACACACAAAATTAGTCTTAAAAACTGCTACTATAGCGTATCATACAAAGTCACTAATTAAATTAGGAACAATGGACATATACAGTAGCTGAGAGACAAATTTTCGTAACACATCTGAAACCGAGGGGGACGTTGTCTCTTCCCGCATTCCACACAAATAACGTTATTTTTTAACAATGTTAATGCAAATATTTTCACAAAATGAAGGCTATAATGAAAAATACATCCCAGTACCCAGATTATAACCGTCAAAAATTAATCCAAAATCTGCTGTTAAAGATATAACAGCTTTCAGATTTACATAATACTGTTACAAGGTGATACTATGGCTTCTGTACCTCATTTATTCACAGTTACGAAAAAATATGGATTTAGATAAATAAGGTAGTGCTCAGTGTTACAAGATACGCTAGTTTTCACCCTATTTTCAAATAGTTGTTACTGAGACAGCAATTTTTTTTAAATATACGAATCAAAAACCAAGAAAAAAATGAGCGATGGCTATTTATTTGCAACATCAGATCACAAAATTACGTTCTTTGGCGCTATTGATGTTAGACAATAATTTCCACGAAGCTATGAATGAAAATACTTATTGTTTGTTGATTTTGAGATAGAAAAATCTCTGCTAACTGGTTTTAGTTTGTATGTGTATTATGTCCGTTCGCAGCAAACCGTGAAACAAATATTTGGTTAAAATTAATTGTGTAGATAGGCATGATACCACGGTCAGAACCCTTCTTAGAGAAAATAGTTTGCTTCCATTTTTTTATTCCTACTATACATATGCGTGGCGTTTCTTCCTAATTTATTAACGTAAATACATCATTACTTGTTCCCAGTAGCATTTTTTTCCTGTTAACAAAGCTATAGTTATGTACAAAGTTACTACAGCATCCCAGTAGTAATTTAGAAAATCTTGAGTATACAATTGTTTTTGCACTTATGCTAATTTTATAGTGTTATGTAAAACAGCACCATAAAAATCTGATTTCTCTTCTTGGGGTAGTTATTTCGAAATTTTAGTTTTCTTGTGTTCATAGTGGTACACTTTTTCTGAAAATCATGGTATGATCACTCTTTACGTTAAATTCTCCATTTAGACTCGCATGGTTATTTACGTAGAGTGCCTTACTATGTTGCATACGTTACTAACAAAATACTTGAGTATATTAGACAGTTGTCAATGTGTATACACTCTCTCTAGTAGAGAGTCTGTTCCCATTCATTTTAATTGAGAATTTACGATGTATGCATGAACTGTAGAGCTTAGACAGAGTATGGGTCTCAATATTCAGTAAGATATTATATCGGCCAGAAAGAATGGAGCTTCTTCTAGGTGATACATGACACTAGACGCACGGTGTTGAAATGTGAGGCCAAACTACCAATAACTGATAGTACGTAAAAATTTAATTCCCCTTGCATTTGTAACAGCAATAATTATGCTCCGTATTTTGTACGCTTTATCTTTACTTCTGTTTTATAAATCCCTTGCATATTAGTCAACAACATGCTGATAAAATTTCACCAATCTCTCCTAGTTTTACCAGCAAAGGAAATTATTTCAACACCATTGTTACATTTTGTGCTCGCGACGTTTTGTTCCTTCCTTAACTCGCTCAGAATTTTCCGAACAGATCCATTATTTTAAGCTGTCTCCCATCGACAATTTACCTGCCGTATTAACTACTGATCTGGTTACATCGAAGTTGTTATAGAAAAATGTTCAGCTTTTCTTGTTTGTAGTGAACCTCATATACCACTGTCTGATATTGTAAGATATTTTCCCGTCATCCTCAACTGTGTTGGCACTATCACATAGGGCCTTGTCTAACTTTTACAAGCAATTGTATAAAACTTCACTTTTTTAACAACTCCAACGATTGAAAACCTAACCTTGTAATTCCAACTAGTCACACGATTTCGGGTAGAGGAATAACGAGACTAGCTAAAACAAAATAATAAGTTATGAATCTGATAATGATTCATTTTTTTCACTATACTTTATGGTGTGACCCATACGTTTGTGATTTGTCTAAAATCTAAAGCATTAAGGCTGTTGACATAACTCACGACTAATGTGCAGGGAACTCCTCGTTCTTGGTGCCAGAGTTGGTTCAAGTTGACGAGTAGCTATCACTGTGGGTGGCTCCCTGGTCACAGCTGTTGTGTTGGTTGTCCTACAGAGGAGAAGACGGAGTATACTCAGAGGAGTCGGCGCTCCAGCTACAACTGGTGACGCAGGGGCAGCTGGCGTCGACCGGAACAGCGGGGTGACAGCTTGGTTGCCTATAACGACAGTCTCCGCTGTCGATCCTGTATTTCTGATACTTACTTCAGTTTATATTCAGTACCTAACTGCGGCACAGTGATTTCAATATCTTTCAGACGTAACATATTTCCTAGCATATAAGTGAATATTTTAACCTACTTTAATCATAGAACATAATCATACTAACGTTTTGTCGTAATTCAATGTTTGAAGTGACATCGCTTAGAAAAAAAAATCTTTGTTTAATTTTATAGTAAACTCTGCAGCTTTGTTAATGTTATTATTACTACTATTATTATTTGCAAATACATCCTATCTGATCAACCAAAACCTTGATTCTATTTAAGAATTGTAATAAAGAATTTGCATATTCTTTTCATTGGGTAGTTAGAAGCAGGAATTGTCAGCAACTGCAGCAACGTTGGGAGTTTAAGTGTTTCTATCAGTCATCGATTCGTGTAACTTATGTTTTCTACAATATATATATTTTTGTTTGTTAATTGTGTAATCGATAATGCGGAGATGGGGACTGTCTCAGAATTTGCTTAGGTGACTGTGCGAAACCGCCTAAAAACCTCGATCAGGTCGACCGGTTCGCTAGGTCCAGGGCTCAAACCTGGTCCCGTTACATCTTCCCGGTGACACTTTAAAGCGAGCAGCCTCACTGGAGCGTCATTGCTAGCGTTCTTATGACTGTGAAAATACTTTAAACGCTATTTATGATAATAATTATTAATATCTTTCATAGATCTTCTGATGTCTAACATCCTCAGGCACTGCGAATATTTTTGACAGATGTGTTACCTGTATAAAAGTGTGTAGTGTTTAATTCAAATGGTTGATATTTCTTGATAGAAGCTTTTCCATATCTCCTACTATTTTTTTTTTAATGTTAATATTCTTAACTGTCAATATGACATTTAGTATGATAAAAAATCTTTTAGAATTAAATGTTAAACTAGTTCTTAGTGGTCAAATTCATTAGGTTTAATGGTTACGTTGTAATTTTATGCTGATCGAATTTGTATAGTTCTATTATGGTTAACTGGAATTGTAAAGTCACTTGTATCTAGAAATTTTAGTTTTAAGGTATATTTCACAAGATGTATTACAGGAAAACTTGATACTGAAACAGTCAGAAAGATAGAGGAGATATCATCTAACACTTCCCCTAAAAAGCTGTAACATTGTAGCAAAATTAAATATTTGTGTATTAAAACCTGAGTAGTTTGAATTTCTTGAGTTATTTGTTATTACTGGCTCTTCTATTATTAGTGTCGACCAGTAATCGTATCACAAAATCAACAGAAATTTCTCAAAATTCGGTTTGCGTATAGGTGCGTGTTGGCTAAGAAATAAAGACGATTTTATTTTGCTTTTGGGATGAATATCTATTTTTATTCCTTCAGCAGAAAATATATATCGCAATATGAGATCTGTTGTTTTTTTTTTTTTTTTTAAATATTAGTGTGTTTTTATAGTATTAGAAATAAAAACCACGTAGTGAGAAGATAGCCAATAATATTTAATGTTCATTTTTTCAAACGTCAACAGCTTTCTGTCACTATTGTTTCATAATTTTACTCACCCCTCCGTATTAAGAACTGCATTTACTAAAGGTGATTACTAATACAGTCACATTAATTTAAAAATAAACGAACAGTTTATATAATTATTGTTATTTTAGTTAATAATTCCACTAACTTGAAATTTTATTACTACGGTTCATAGAATATCCCAGTAGTCTATTTTAAAATTTAGTGTTATATCTATTAGTTCTGGAAATTCAGAAATAATGTTCATCAGAATAATTTTAAAATTCCTCCATTATACTTTATAAGCAATCACATTTATAAAAGCGAACTAAATATTTTCTGTTAAAAATGCAGTAATAAAATTTTTGTCAAATTATCTATAGTTGTTTATTTTACTATTATTCCCCTTTACACCTCAGTATGACCTAGTAATCTCATTAATTTATACACAACACGTGCTCAACAATATAGATCAGTAGACTAAATTAGTAATGACTTCATTCATTCTATGAATAGAATATGAGAATCCTAATTTGACGGAAGATCAATTTACTTCACTCATACACGAAGGAGGTCATCTTGCTTAATTCATACGTCACGGCGTTCAATGTCAGAGGTAGACTAGGAGATCCTTTAGTTCTGTGTGTGAAGCCACGACCTGAAGTCGAGGCTGAACTGATTTTACCCATAACGTGCAAAATACGAAGGGGTACGGCGGTTAAAACAAACAACCCATCCACACTCCACACATACAGCTTAAATATCATTTATACTTTTTCAGGTAAAAAATACTATTCCGATGGCACAGGATAAAAATGAGGAAAACACGTATAAGAAAAATTAAATCAAGCTACTGCATAGACAAGAGTGCAGTAACTTTAAAATGTGATATGAGGGAGTGTAGACCTTATCCTCAAGAAAGGAAGTGGAAACAATGGATTTTGTGTTTGTTTCCTCTCTCATCATTCCTTGTATCAGAGAGATTCGCAGCTTCTGAGCGTCGATTACTTCGAAAATCCGTTCATTCCTGCGACACCCCAGCCCGAAAACAAGAAGCGGGGGGGGGGGGGGGGGGAAGCAGGATGCGTAGGTGGGTGGACGGCCGGCAGATGGCGGAGATAAAATTCCAATTTCCTGCCCGGGGGTCGTAATTCCAGGGATGCCCCCCCCCCCCCCCCAGATGGCGTCCTGAAGTAGCGTCGTGGTGGAGGATTTACGTTCGTCACAAAGCCTTGCTGATGCTGTCTGAGAATGTCTTACTTTCCTGTCAATTTCAGAGTCTCAGTAAACTGTAGACAGAAAATCAATAGCAGTAAAGTTATGTGCCGTTACGCCATACCTTAATCTTTTCTGGAATAAAATTTGGTTTAAAGATCCACAAATACGACTATCTGATATCGGTTTTACTTCATTTGTTTGTCGCAATAAAATCAGATGCTTATTAAGACATACTAATATCAAAACTAATAAAATTCCCGTTATACCATGGTGCCTATAACACTATGACGTCACGAACAAGGGCTTTTTCAACGGGCCAGTAACAGGCAGAGATGTTTATGCTTTCTATATATATATGTAGCAACTATAGTAAGCTAGGAATTTGTGTTAAGTAAATTTATGTTATTTAGTAGTATCTCTGATACAAAGGGTATTTAGGATGTGCTTTAATATTGTATTAGGAGCAAATAAATAGAACTATTTAAAATTATAACGGAAAAATAAAAATTTAAACGGAGTTATGATTGTATGATATGTTCTAACTTTGATTTTAAAGTGTCAGGTACAGACTTTCATCAAAACCGCGTAATTATTTGTTATTCTCGGTATGCGATTGCTAGAATCTCATTTTTTATACATTTATTTAAAAAAGAGCACCTGAAATTCTCTTTGGACAGATTATTATTAGTGTTACTGAGGTGTTAATTCCAGACATCACTGTAGAGTTTTTTTTTTTTTTTTTTTTTTTTTTTTTTTTTTTTTTTTTTTTTTTAAAAATTAAGGCTTTTCAGTAGATGATTCAAGGCAAGGTTTGGGAATAAAATATGTCAAGGTAAGAGTTTAGAAATTAATATGATGCTAATTCTGCAACTGGGGAGTAAAACATCCAGTTTATGTGTAGTTGGTGGCTACCCATAATCATTTAGGTGTAACAAAGTAATTATCTAGATATAAACAGTGCAATGATTTGCTGAGGTAAACTTTTTGTCACTCGGGTATAGGAATTCCATACTGCTATTGCTGCCCATCCAGAGTTAATCTCTGTTGTTTGGAGTTGAAATTAACTAACAAAACACAATCAAAGTAAGAACATGTCATACAATCATAAGCTCTGTTTAAACTTTTATTTTCCCGTTATTATTTTCAACAGTTTTGTTTAGTTGCTCTTAATACAATATTAAGAGCAAGCTAATGATTCCACCGTTTTTTTAAACGCAATCACAGCAGCAAACATGTTTTTATAACACGATAAATAAATTTCAGCACAACATTGTGGGTAACTTATTTTTTCCTTAGATGTTGAATAAGAGTCCAGAAGGTTTCTTCCGCAACCGAGCTGTAGAATAACGTGTACTGGACTTATGGGAAAAAGGCTTTCCTCGGGCAGTTAAAGAATCTTTATATAAAAAATAACTGCTTCGTGCTATAATTTGTGGATTAGAAGCTGCCACATTGAGAAGAATTGAAAACAGCCAAATTCAAGCGAAAAAGATTAAATTTCTCAGTTCAGTTAGCTTGAAAATTATACGCGACTGAGTCAGAAGAGAAATCCGTTCGATGTCAAGAAGGACTGCAAAATGCGTAATCAAGACTCAAATGGTTTGGTTATTTGACGATAGTGCCACCAGACAGACTATCTAAACAGTATTTTTAAAAATCAGCAACTGGATCAATACCAAGGGGAAGACCACGGGGATAATTGAACGAAGAGTAAAAAAATCTGACATTGTGGGAGGAGATGCCGGAAGAGGAGAGACGCAAAACTGGAGATTACGAAAGAGATTTCATTACTACAAATGGGTCGCTCAAGTCAGTAGGAATTTAATTTTACAAAGTGCTAACTGGGTAGCAAATTAGAATAATAACACAAGAGATTAGAGATTTTCAAATACTTTAGCAATGGAAGGAGGCTTTAATAAAGTTGTATAGCGTAACAGTAGGAGCCGAAATATGTTGGAAATCTACCTATCAAAACCGGAAAATTACCTTGATGAATGTCATGTATTTAAGAAATAAGTGATAATGAAGTAATACTGATGGATATTAGAGGATTCAGTAAACTAGTGACCAAAATATAAGGGATAAATAGGTATGTGCAATTATATAAACTCACCGATGGAAAATTATTTCAGGGAAAGGTTCAGTAAATGGAAGGAAGGCATAATTACAGTGGGAAGAGTTCAAAGAGATAGTAAAGAGGTTGAAGAAATATATATTACAAAACATAAAATAAAGAGAAATACAGACCCTACGTACTATAACAAGGAGGCGAGGCGGTTAAAGAGGTTTTTTTTTTTTTTTTAAATGGCTTTCGGCGACTAAGCCATTCAGCCAGCTCAATGTGTTTACAATATCTCTTCATGTGAATTAGTTTCTGCAGTACGTTTTATGATTCCTAAGTATAGACACCACAGGACGGACAGGACATTCACAAAGACACACAACACTTAACATCCATGCCCGCGGCCGGATTCGAACCGGCGACCTTCGGCACGCGGAGCTAGTGCTCTAGCCCCTACGCTACCGAGGCCGGCGTTAATGAGGTTGGTGATAAGGAAACATAACAGAGATGAGATAAAGCAGGGCCATATGGAATACTTGAAATAACTATACAAGGAATTAATAATAGCAAAGAAGATGGCTTAAGGTCGGTTTGTGAAGAATGTTTTTGGTAACAGGTAGATCACGGACGGTTGCAACTAGAAATTTATCTAGATATGTTAGAAAACTGAGAGGAAAGAAGGGTGTTGAGAGATTTATAGATAAGAATGGAGGAGAAGTAACTGAGGATTTTAAAAAAAGACAGAATTTAAGTAAATTGTTTATTGAGACCATTAGGGACAACGATTCATGAGTGGAGAGTGTAAATCGGAGAATGAGCTTATCCACACAATAAGCAGACTAAAAAATTTGAAATTCATTCTGAGGATATATAAAGTACCTTAGAAATGTGAAAAAGCATAAAGGCGATAGTGTAGTTAATACTAGTACGGATGTCTTAAAGATAGCACAATATATCATTGTACCTTAAAGTTAATTTAAACTAAGTCCGGATACTTGCTGCTTCCCAGAGTACTGGAAAAGAGCGACTGGAAAAAACGGTTCATAAAGGAGGGTTGAGAAATAGGATCTAAAATTATAGGTCACTCAGTTTGACATCAGTGGTAGTTAAATTAATCAGGAGGTTTTTATGCAACTATATCAGAAACGTTTGTGGGAAATGTAAGAGGTTTCATGTCAGTAACATGACTTTAGGCAAGAATATTCATGGGAATCTCAGTTAGGAGGCTATCTGCAATATATTTCGTATGAAATGGAGAAGGGAGGAAAAATTGATAGTGTGGCGCCAGATCTTTCAAAAGCGTTTGATAGAATAAGCCATAAATGGTGCTACATAAAATAAAATATATTGCAGTGGATAAAAAATGTTTTGTCGGGTAAAAGAATTCTTAAAAGGTAGAAATCAAAAAAGTCAAGTTAGGGGGTGCAGTATCAGAAGAAGTGGAAGTAAAGATGGGAGTGCCACAGGGTAGTGGTTTCGGACCACTGCGTTTCGTTATTCTAATGAATGATTGTATTGATGGTTTACTGTCAGAAGTTAGGTTGTTTGTAGATGACTCCGTCTTATATAAAATACGTTGTTTGGAGACTGCGCAAACCTGGATGGAGAATGGTCACGTGCCAGCCGTTACTCGCAAATAAACAGCCACCATAAAGTTACAATCGTTCCTTCATGTTGCTTTTTGTTTATTTACGACAACTGGATGCAGAAATTCATCTAAGGAGAAGGGTATTAGATATTTACGTTATATTATCTGTATCAGTTATGAGAACTAGGTTAAAGCATAAACTAAGAATTTTTTTGACAGAAGATAAGAATGAAGTTTAACAAAAATTCAGGGAAAGCATCAGTGAAATAAGTAACAGACATCCGTTTTCGAAATTATAGTCTCCGTCATTTAAAGTAAAATGCATATATTTAAATAAAATGTTAGCCAAATAGTCTGATAATCTAACCAGAGTAAGGTACTCATATGACGAAAGATATCATTAAAAATTATTCTTATTCGTTTTTCCTTACAAGTCTTTCCAGAATAAGTTCCTACGAAATGAGATACCCTTAGTTCTTTATACACGTGTTAGTTATTAAATGAGATTTAAGTTTAAATTTTTATGTAGGTTTAAATCATCAAGGATATGACTGTGTATACGCCATGTGAATCTCAATTTATTAACAGCAATTCAAAAACGATATTCTTGCCGCAAAATAATAGCGATCAGAGATGTTCGATATTATGTGCACAGTTTAATATATACGTAACTGCTATGAAATTGATTGTGAATTAATTATAAATTTAGATTTTCGTAGCATTTTATTCTTAAAAAATGTTGAAAAATATTTCGGCTGAAAAAATTTGGAACTACGGCTACTTTTCAGTTACATGTCGCTAATGAAAGAAACATTTAAGAAACCTAAATTTCTCATGGTCTCTGCTATCGGTAAACACGAATGCCAAATCTCATTCTGGCCTATGCTAAATTTTTATTTAATTAAAACTTTGGCTAGTATTGCTGTTTGATCAAAGTTTATTTATTACTGTTTATTGTCTTTTTACATATTTTACTGACCACTTTCGTTAATGCTCTATTTTCACGTTCATTGTACGCGGGTTATTAGGTTACTTAAGGTGGATATCAGGCCAAAAATTTTGCCGAATAGAGTATTCTGACAATTCATTTCTTCGAAGTTGTTCAGCTATTTAATAATCTGGAATCTGTACAATTTCTCCTTCTGTTACAGAAATAATGACCAGGATTACATTACGAATGTTTTATCAGATTCAATAAAAAACAATCCAGTGCTTTAGGGCACTGATAAAAAAACCATTAAAACGCGAGGAGGAGACGCGTTGTTCGTTTTCTTGCTGCGAGTCTGGGTGAATGTGTATTTTGTTTACCTGCCATTTCCTGTTGTGGAAGAGGCAACGAAAACGCGAGGAGTAGAGCGGGATTTTCTATGTAGAAAGGTACTTTTTGTCATAACTAATGATGTGGTTATCAGTATTCATTTGTCACTAGCCACGAACGCTGTCCGTGTAATGGGCTTTACTATAGTAATGCTATATAATGGGATCAAAACGGCAGAGGACTATACGGCAGCAGGGTGATCTGGACCGGATATCTAGCTGGATAGGTCAACATGGGATGAAGATAAATGAAAAGAAATGTCAGCTTATTATATACACAACAAAATAATTAAATGATGATTATAGTTGTAACTTGGGGAAATAATTGCTTGTTGAGGACTTGAAGTGTAAAAACCTTATCATAACATTTGATTACAAACTCAACTGGGCAGTATATATTGTACAGGTAGTAGAAAAAGGTTTTAAGATCTTTCACTTGTTGGAGAGAGAGATGAGTGAATGATCCAGAGAAGTATGGGAATCATGTTATAAAATTTTGATCAGCCCATTACTTGAATATGATGGTGTGGGAATCAAATGCAGGAGGTTGATGGGGTGATAAGAAGGGCTGTTAGATTTGTATTTGAAAATAACCGCAGAACACTATCAGTAACTGATATTATAAAGCAGCTGGAATTTAATTCACGGGTAGTCAGGAGAAGGGTGAAGAGATCGGAGTGAATAAGGTGTATGTTGGTGACGAGGCTTGGAAAGAAATTGGTTTAATAATTAGGGGCAGTGCATGGAAGGGATAAGAGATATCAATGACCACAAGCTGGCACTAGATTTCAGGAACATGGGTATGGGAAGATTTTCTTTCAAATTTAAGAGTATCAGGGACTGGAATGAGTTACCAAGAGAAATGATAAATCATTTACCAAAAACACTGAAAGAATTTAAAGTTGAAATTTGTGGAGGATAATATAGGCTGCTACAAGAAAGGGAAAAATGGGTGTGTTGGGAAATAGCCACCAGAGCGTGTACTCCGTTGCAATTAAATTAAATTCAAAAATTAATTATTCTGTTCTCTTCTGTTGTTTTATTCAACTTCTCCTTGTCATCTAGTCTCCCGTGGCCCACTTTATTTCTTTTTGTCAAGGATGCTCCAAAGAATATTATTGCTTTGGTATTTATGACAATTCATATTTGTAAACTAATATCACCAAGTCATCAATAATTTTGGTAAGATAAAAAAATATATCAAATGAATCTAGATAATTCGTGTACACGCTAAGAGGACGGCGCAGATATCAATCAGTACGGACGGTGATGGAAGCGGCAGCGGGTGTGTCGCAGTGCAGCCTACCCGGCAGGATGTCGCGGGCTGCTGGGTGTAATCCATCACGCCCGCCTGCCCCGAGCTTGGCCCGGCCAGGGTCGCCCCCGCCAGTCCGCCTCTCCTGTCTCCGGCCGACAAATTGAATTAGCACCGGCGCCAGCTGAGGACAAACGCACAGCCACTTGTTTCATGTCCGAACGACACAAAAACAGCCGCAAATTGCGGATCACACGTATCGACCTCTACCTGCTCGCGACGTAAACATGGCGTAATTAAAACAGCCCACTGGGTAGTGGATTACTCTTCTCTCCTCTCCTTCGTCTATGGGATACTCATCTTACGGGGTTATTTAATTTAGAATCTCTTTTGTCTTGTAATGTTTCCAAGCTGTGATCAATTCCTGGAGTTATTTTCCGTTATTCCAAGTGCCTACACATCTTTGATCACTTTTGTAAACGACTTCGTCTTGCTCTGTCTAACTATCAAGTAGGTGATATTCCGGCTTATCAACCTCGTTGAATCGATCTTTCAGATATGAAAATCAAACGCTTTTTACACCTATAGTTATACTTCTTGTAGGCGTGGAGGTCGTTAGAGGCTGGAAACGACTGGGAGCAAGTATTGCGGCCATGGATTTTTGAAGGAACCGTCCTGGCATTAACTTGGAGTGATCTGAGAAAACTATGGAAAATCAAAAGCTGAATGGCCGATTGGGCATTCGAACCCGCGTCTCCTAAATGTGAGGTCAGAACGTTATCGCTCACCCATCATGCTAGGTAAATAAAAAGCTTATCGTCTCCCGACCACTTCTGTGTGTTTAACTGCTGGTTGAGACTTTTTTTTCACCTGCTTATTTGTCTGGTCCCAATATCTTCTCCAGTATCTTTCTCTCATTCAGCTCCTTCATGTTCACCGATATATATTAAGTGGTAAATAAGGCCTCGGGGCAGATACCTGGACGATAAATTTTGTATTGTGGGAGAAGTAGTTTGTATTCTAAATGTTCTTGGTCAGTTGGTATGCTAACGCCAGTTTTTTATTTCAGGGTTTCATTGTCAACAATTCTAGCAAATAACTTTCCAACTATTTCTCTAAGTAGTTGAAGCTATTAACTTTCTCACTTTTTGTTTGGTTTTCTGTAGTTCATTCCATTATATATACAGCCTCTCAGAATTTATTTTAAAAAGGTTAAAGGAACGTTGTTGATCATTCCGAATGTTCAACTTCAAGAAATACTGCTCCTACATTTGTTCATGATGCATTTTCTCCCAACGTTATTACTTGTTCTTCCATTCTAAACAATAAATTTTGACAGAATATTGTAAAAGATTTAGAAGCTCTCAATAGAGCACGAGATTACAATTATTACAAAAATAATTAGTAAAAATAATTTCGATTCGTATAAACCATCTTCCCCATGTCCCCAATGATACTAAAAAAATTTCATGCACCTACGCCATAAATAGTGTTCTCTCAAACCTCAAAGTAATGACAAGAATAATTCTTCCCTGTGCAACTAATGTTCTTGCGCACTCCAGTTACCATCGCAAAGAATTAGAGTGCTGCTAGAAAGACTTAGCAACTTGTAGTGAATTGTGAAGTAACAGTAATAGTAAAAGTCTATTCCACTCTATGGCAAATGTCTGTACACTTGCTGTATCTGTTACAGGCAATCGGTCCGTAAAATTATGTTTACTTTCTGATAATTGACACGGCTAAACTTACTGTCTGGACGGCCTCCGTACCTAAGTCTAAAATCTGATAATAGTTGTCAGTTTAGACTACAACGAGCATCACAGCTTCACCAAGTTAGAAATCGTACTGAACTTAATTTTTCATTCAAGGAAAAAAGACATTAAATTGGTGAACGACCCATATTCACTTCGCATGGCACGTAACGTTCGCTTTCGGAGTAGTGAATTCTTTAATTCTTTTGGAACTGCTTTAAAGTATTTATGCAGAGTGAGGAATGTAGCATATTTACACAAATTTATTGTTAGATGTTAAGGAAAATAGTATATAACATATGTAGCCTCAAGCATATCGTCTCATTCACTCTAATACACTGTAATGACTCTCACAGATTTGGTTCTGGTTTATATGGTTACTGAACGGGATCTGTTACATGTCATTCCACCGCCGCAACATTTCTCAACTCGCGCCTCTTGAATAATTATTTATTGCAACCAAAATTATTATTGGCAGAACCTATCCCACCAATTTGTATTCTTTGTGATCTGAATTAGGTGCACTTCGAGTTAAATGGTGTTACTGTTAGACAAAGTAGCTACTAAATACAACTTTTTTTATTGCAAATTACACACTATATTAGATATCTTCTGCGGATGCCATAGTCCAGTCAGGATATAGGCGGTTACCACGGGAGAAAGGTGTTTACCCTATATTGGAACACTCCTGTTTGAAAAAACTGGGGTGGTTCTCGTTGACTTACCCAGGTGGCAGTGCGTTATTGTAAGAATGTGCGACTGTGATAGTGTGTTTTCAGCGTAGAGTGTTTATTGTGTTGTCACTGAATGATGACAGAAAGGAAATAGTGAAACCGGGTTCAGGAACATATAAGGTACCCTTTAGTTCACCAAAAGCACTCCCATTAGCCATCCCCAGCAATAACATAGTCTACAGATCAATTGTGAAGTCGCTTAAGTTGGACTAAGGTAATTATCAACTTGAAGGGATTTTCCTGTATTCGTTTCCACAGTGAAAAATTATCGTTAGAATCATTTTAAAGTGTATTCATTATACCTGGAAAAATTTAGTTTGAGAGATAATTCAGTTTGTTCACGTTTTGAAACACGCGATTTGAAAAGTAAAAATCTAAGATTTGAAATATCTTTGAATTGAGTAAAGCTACAGCTGAACTTTTATCACCAGCTATGGTCAGTATTGTTCCTGATATTTTGGTAGTAAAATTAAATAATTTGGCAAAGTTTAATTAGTCGTTTAAATTAAGAGAAAAAATGAACTTTTTAACTAAAAGGAATATTAATTTGAAATTTATATCAGTAGATAGTCTAAATTAAGACGATTACTAATATATAATGGTTTCGGGGTTTCGGTAAAACGTTTAAGCATTTTTCTGGTAATTAAGTTTTTAAAGATAGTTTGTAGTTGATTGTTGATGAGGGCGTAAAAATTCCGCTAAGATGGTCACGTGATAGACTTCAATTTTAAGCTTATAGAAGTACTTCTGAAAATAAAATTAAAATAAAGCAGGTAGAACATGATGATAGGAAGCCCTTGTAAAAATTGCAAGTTAAACTATTTTGTACTTTAGAAGATATTAATTAAAGAAAAAAGTTACTGACGTCATAGGCCATGGCAAGCTTATATAAGGCCATGCAGCCACCATGATTTGTCTCATTCTTTCGCCGGAAAGTGATCGCGTAACTTCACGGTAGTTAGCGGGGCGAAACTGCTTCGAGCGGTAGCGGTTTCGGAAAATTCCAACATGCCATGGTACTCACTAATGTTTGGGGGACTTTATGAGTTTTGGTCTTCTCGTATGGATGTGCTTAACCTGTTATCTTCAATTCAACTGTTGTTCGATGCTTTATCTACGTATCTGGTACCGACAATGTACCAGTGAACTTTTGAAAGAATATAAGTATTGTGTTATTCTGAGTGTTACGTGAACTTTATTTGAATTACCCTTCGCACTTGGGGTTTAATGCGAATGCGTGGCGACCGATTTCTTAAATATTTAAGGTACCAGAAGACTGCACATTGTCATGAACTTAGCTGTTCACAGTTCAGGCAAAAGTGTTGTTAATCCCCCAGTAATATCTTGGCCTAACAACCACTCGGGCCTACTCTTCCGAAAGGGACCTGGGGCCGCCAGATTTAACGCCCCTCCCGGCGGACGAATCACCATTAACAGTGTCCTATGCCCTAATTCCATACACACTGCAAGGTGATTTGAAATTTAACCAGGACTTTCGTGCACAATCAGGTGTTTAGTCTCTTTTACCTCGCTAGCCATGTTCTGAAGCTGAAAAATTCCCTCCGCCACCAGGCCACGAGTCAGCTGTCTCGTTTCAGACACCGTACACCTTCACGCTGCCGCAACATACTGAGCCAATAGCGCAGGAGTAGTAGTTTAGATATTTTTTGTTTAAATATAAAATTGAAATCAAATTTTAAGTACACAGATAGCAGCATTTTTTAGACATACAAGGCAACAAAAATGACCAAAAACTTACAACTTTGATAGTCTCTCTCATTATTTATTTTCCAACGAAAAAATTAGTCCCATATTTGATAAACAGCAATCTGTATGGTATTGTATATATATATAATCTACCCCTTTTCTTTGGATGAAAGAGGTCCTCCTATAACATAATTTTAGAAAATATGAGACATGATATTCTGTATACGCTATACGTAAGCTGTGTTAGTTTTAAATCTGTAACTTATTACGGCTATCAGTCAGACAGGACAGAACAGTAAGCGGAGAAACAACAATAGGTCTTTAAAATCCCATGAATGGAGGCGTATAAACGTAGTATCAGATGGTGGAATAAGAATCATAACGGGAGTTAAATACGGCTGTAAACGAAGCCAAGTAAGGACTACGCATTGTGGTATATCGGATTACTCTTAACGCTAAGCCGCTTCTCTTCCACCCTAGAGATAACTCTGTGTATTCTGCTAGCAGTTGTTGGTAGCACTGCTCTATCTGGCGGCGCCTTTCGCGCACGGCTGGGCGGCCGCTTTGTTCTACGTTATTGTTTGTTGCTCGCAGCCTCAGACGTCTTCCCCTTGAGAGGGTTTTTCATTTCGGGGAACTGAGCGGAGGATGCACGGGAAAACGTCTGCCAAATCGGGCGAAACGCCATCGGGAAAACCACTCGGATGCTGGATCGACCACTCAATGTGAAGGCAAACGTGTCGTTTCCCGACTGACGCAACAGCGCTAGAGAATTTATTATTCCAAGGAAAAAGTCATTTATACTAAAATCTTCCATGGTTCCTAAAATTTAAATACGTATTACAAAAAAATAATTACAGTAAAACCACTAATGACAGAAAAAATGGTTACGTAAAAACAAAAATTAAGGAAAAAAGTGAATAACTAAATCTTAAGTGACTACTAGATACTCAAAAACTAGCCAAAATACTTAACGGCTGAAAAAAGCAAAACAAATAGTTACAGATAAAAAAAACTAGTAACATAAAATAGGTGTGTAAGTAAGTACTAAGAATATTAAGAATCTCATTCCTGAAAACATAGGAACTTCCACTTAGAAAGCCAAGTTGAAAAGGGTTCTATTGCCTACTAGTAAAAAAATCGACTGGTCAGTGTTCATTAGATTGTCGCAAATCTATATATTTTTACTAAATTAATGTTAATAATTTTTATGTTAAAACTTGACAATCAAGTTTTAATTGCCTTTACTCCAGTAATTAACCTTATAATTTAAAGCAAATAAAATTTGATGATGAAATTGAATGTTTCTTGCGAGTGATGCCTACGTTTCGTTCCCAAACTGTGTGAAATTTTATATTTGCTGATGGAACTTTATTTCCACGACATAAATTCAATTGGCTTAAAAAGTCAGAGGAAAAGTTAAATACATAATTTGTGTTGGTCTGGGAAATGGAATTGTAGAACGGAAAGATGTTGAGGACCGTTATTTATTCTTTTTTAAAAAAATCTGGTGATGAACCAGTCATAACGCCAATCATTCTCTCGTGGACCTAATGCTAAGAACAATTCTGATTTTCTAAGTGCGTAATACGATATTTAATAAATGAGATAAATGTTTTCACTATGTATTTAACAATATATCTTGTGCAGACACTTCCAGCGTTAGTATAAACACACATTGACTTACTGAAGATTTGTTATAAATTCTATAAATAACATTACAAATGCTGCTGTTCCGTAGCTGTTGCAACCTTTAATCTCCAGTCAATGTATATATATATTATTATTTATATCTTCGTATTAATTAGTAATTAATAATTTAAAAAAATGTAAATACTCTGAGATTGTAATATAACGAGTTCCACAGACGTTTTTAATATTGTACTGGGGTAGTTGTAAGTTCTTAGGTTTAAGTAGGATTAGTGTTGTTGTCTTTGGAGAGTCAGAGAGAGGAAGTATTATTGTTTAAAAAGAGAAGAGAAAAATACGTGTAGAAGCAGATACAAAAAGTCTTGCTGCGGCTGTGGTGTAATTTTAGAAACGAAATGTGTTAAGTGGTGAGATTAAAAGTGAAGTATACTTATGTACTATTGTTTTTTTTTATTTAGTAGTTGCTAGACTTATAAAAAACTCATTAAAATCGTTGCGCTTAGCATTACGGGCCGGGTTTCAAGAAAAGATATTCTTGGAACCGAATTGTTACGTTATTAGTTAACATTTTTGGAACTAATCCTTCCAGTACGCCCTTCTGAACGTACAAAACAGGATACAACCTCCCAAATATAATAGCCTCACACAGTAATTAGTTTTACTGTAAATGTGAGAAGGAGAGGTTACATGTGGCTTACCCTGCCAGGATCTGAGGTTTTTGTGAAGCGGCGGATTGCATGTGGACCAGGTTGTCAGAATTGGTAAAGCAGCAGAAGTTGTAAGTATTGATTTCTGGCTAGAGGAATCTTCTGATGGTGATGCTGCAGAACGGAGGTGGACAAGTCTGCTGAAACGACAACGTGGCGGACGAAGAACTACGAAGCGGAAAGGCGCATTTGGCAAGTACCGATCAATGTTTATTTAATCTACGTGGGACTACTAGAAGAGTCGTCGGTAGTTAAAGTGATTGGGAGAGCAATAATTAGTTGTTGCTGTGTGGTAAACTAAAGACTGAAAATTAACGTAAAAATTTAACTGTTGAAATTAATTTTGATTGAGAGACAAAGTTTACAGATTTGAACTGCAACAACGTTAAATTCTGATAATAGTAAAGAATTAAATTCAAGGATAACAAGAGATTATTGTAAAAGACGTTAAAAACTAAATTTGTAAAAGGAATCTAGTAGAATGTTTACCTTAAAATTAGGCGTCTGTGGATATCTCGTAATTAATAAGGCAGAGAAATAAAAGAAAATTATTGAACAAAAAGGGGGGCATTTATTTATAAGTAATTATATAATTTTTTTTTCTATTTGTATGTGTGTGTTTGGATTTAAATTTCAGCTCTGTTCTGGAGTGGATTTATTCTGTTCTGCATTTCTGAAATGTTTTACAGAAGCTACAAAGAATAGTAGTAAGTAAAGTTGGTTTCTTGGTTTCTCTTGTCAATGTTATCGGCGTTGATATCAGTGTGGTACTAAGGGTATTAATGATTTAATTTGATAAAGCAGGAAATGTTGTGAGTTAAAAGAATTTTTTGTTGTTCCAAATAAATTTTTTTTTTCTGTGTGTTGGGTACGTCAAGGTATTTTTTTTTTTTTTGATAAATATGGCAAGTAATTACGTTGATTTAATGAAAATGAATGTAGGAAGTGATTTCGAAGATACAAGTAAAATGTCGGGTTGGCGGACAGACAGTACTGGTGCAATTAGTCTAAATGTGGGAGATGCGAGCAATGATTTGCAAGGTCCGACAAGAAATACTAGCAGTCCTAATGGCGAATCCCGAGGTAAGAGGGTGGCTGCATATTTTGATAATAGCAGTAATGATCAGAATGTCGAGCTAATGAATGGATGTAATATTAATGGGGGGAGAGAATATCATGATGATGGAGCGATCTCACCAGAATTAAGCCGGTCACTAAAAAACTCGAGAAAGGAACCAGGATACCCAATCTGATACCCAATCATTAATGTCGTTTTTGATGAAAATGGAAAAGAAACTAGAAAAGGCAAATCAAGAAATGAAAACAGAAATTAATAAAAGGATCGATTTTGAGTCAAAAGAAGATCGAAGAAGGATTACTTTCTGTGAGGGATGAATTAAATAAATTTCAAGAGAAATGGAAGCAAGAAGTGAAAGCAGAATTAAACAATTTTTCAAGAAAAGGTACAACGAGAGGTTGCGGTACTGGTGGAACAGGGCGTGCGAAGTAACCATGAGAAACAGTGTGCGGTTATTGAAGACGTTAAGAGAATTGTTGCTGAGAACCAAAGAAAATGCAAGGAGGAATTAAAGGCTGTAAATAAAAATATAGTCTCTGTAGAGCTTGGTATAGCCGAGGGAAAGAACAAACTAAGGAGAAATGGATCCAGATCGAAAATCAAGCTGTTAAAAATAATGAGAATATTGATAAAAAATTAAATGGCTTGAAAAATGAAATTGAAAACATTGGGTGTAGATATAAACATGTGGAAGAAAGATTAGAGAAGGTGGAACGAAAACCAACAACCGTAGTTAGTGGGGCGATGACTACGAGTATTCAATCAATTTTACCGGAAGCAATATTCAAGCCATGTGGGAAAATCCATCCGGCAGATTTCGTGAAAATATATGCAAAAGATTTGCCAGAAGAATGGTCTGATATAGAAAAGATTCGTTTCGTGAAGAGCAAATTGAGAGATGAAGCCTTTTCATGGAGCTGCGAAGCAGCAGTTGATTGCTATAATTACGACGAATTTTTGAAAATGTTCCGGGACAAGTTCTGGTCTATACAAAAGCAAAGAAAAGTAAAGAGCGAATTTTATAATGCTCGACGATACAGTAGGAGCGATGGACGGATGAGAGAATTTTGTGAATTGATAAGCAAAGACTTGAAATATTTGGATCAACCTGTGGGAGACGTGGAGCAAATAGAGATCTTGCTCCAGAAATTGCCTCGACCAGTACAGGACAAGTTAGTGATTAACCAGTGGAACAGGATGGATGAATTTTTAGATGTGCTTGAACGGATAGACCGTTGCAATGAAGTGTACGATAGCAATACGGAGAATTATCGAAATGTCGGATATGGAGGTGAAAGGAACGGAGGTAGATTTTACAATAGCCGTTCACAAAATTGGTTACAGAAGGGAAATAGTGGTTATGGGAGAGGAGGCACACAAGTGCATCAGCAGGGCAAAGAGAATGTGCAGCAATATGAAAATAATATCCACAATGGAAATAATCCTAGCCATAGCTTTCACGTGCGTAGTAATCAACAGCCGCAATATAGACAATCAATGTATTTACAAAGCAAGGAAGATATGTCATCAAAGGAAGCACAGAGGGCGGAAAACTCAAAACCCCGACTGTGACGGCTCTAGCAGAGAAGGGGAAGATATCTAGTGAGCCATTTAATGTTTGTGCTATGGAAAATCTTGGTGCAAAAAATATTTATGAGAGCAAGGAAACAAGTAAGGGAGAGTATTTAAAATGGTGGAAGTGTTTAAATAATATAGAAAATCGCAAGTGTGAGCCCGAATTAATAAGCCACGAAAACAACTGGAAAGGCGATGAAATATCGGAGTTGTGTAGAATCGATTTATGCGAGGAAAGATATAGAAAAGAGGAAGTTGAATTTGAGGATAATCATGTGAAAAAAAAATATAGTCTTATAAAGAATATTTCCACGGAAGATGAATCCGAGGGGGATAGTACCGAGCTACCATTAAACCAGTACGTGAGCGAAGAAGATTTGTCAAGTTGCGAAAGCGAAGATTGTGAAGAAGATAATGACGAGGATAAAATAAGAATATTTTATGTGCGATGTTTCAACGAAGAAGTGAAGAATTCGAAGGTATCTCAAAGAAGAATACTAGAAAACATAAAAAATGGGAACTATAATAAAGCGGAAATGTCTACGGGGCAAAATGATGACAAGGTCGTAGTGCATTCTGAATTCAACAAAAGCGGAGATGGCGAGAATGTTTTGGTCCGAGGTGCAAAGCGGGAGACGCAGCAACAATTAAAGATGAATAACCTAAGAAAGAAAGAATTACACGTGGATGAATGGGCACACAAAGAAATTGCAAATGATTTATTAAAAGAGGAAATTTTCGAAGCTGTAGAAGAAGAAATACGACAGCCTTTACTCAACGTGAAGATATTTGGCACTGAATGTCAGGCTTTAGTCGACACAGGAAGTGACCTTACGGCAATATCGCAAGCATTGTATGAACACGTAAAAGGAAAGCACAAAATTACTGAAATGCCTATAAATTATGTACAGATTATGGGGGCAACTGGGAAGTTAAGCAAGCGGTTAAAAATTCAAATTTGGATGGAGTTAGAGATAAATGAAATTAATATAGAGCACAGATGCATCGTAATACCCGGTCTAAATGTAAACTGTATATTGGGTATAGATTTTTTAATGAAGTATCGAGTTACCATTGATTGTGGCAAAGGAGAAATTAAAATTTTAAAGGATGGAAGAGAACAACTGATAAAATTTTGGCAAGAAGTAGTGAATGATTCCGGAATTTTGGGAAGTATGAAATTACATGCGTTACAACAGATATATACTGAGGAAGATGATTTTAATGTTGCTGATAGGTTTGAAGAGGATAATAATTTATCGCGTGATGTTAAGATAAGGGAAAAAATACACGATTTGGAAAATATTACTTGGAAGCAGAAAGAACAAGCTGAGGTAGTGCGGGAAGAAACAACCTTATGTAAAATTATGTCAGCAATAGACGAGGAAAAGATGATAGTTAGGTGGCCCGTCAAGGGGAAGGCAATTACTACTGTTAAAAGCAACAAAACAAAAGCAGTCAAACATATTTTTCAAATGGAAATGGAACCTTATGTAATTTTAGGGTGCAATGGGGATTTCAGAATAGACAACAATTGGCTCACATTGGTGGGAGTGAAGTCGGGCATGAAATGGAGTTCGCCAGAGCTTACAATCAATGCCACACATTTGAAGGTACGCATGGGAAAAGAAACGGGTGCAATACAGGTAGTTTCATGGGGAGATGCAAGGTCAATACGGCACAGGAAGACCATGTCTCGTGTTAGAAATAAATGCCGAAGTTATTGTTCGGGGAGCGCCTGAAACAGTGACTCTACTCCGAACGAAATACTAAACATGCGGACATGCTATACCCAATTTTCCCGGTGAAGGAACACCCTTTTTAGCGACAGCGAAATTTTTCAATCTGTATAAATCTAAAATCTGATCCTAAAAGATAAAGCCCAAAATCCATCTACTTGTCTTTCGCTCAAGTGAGCGGACACCTTTGCACAATCGCCAAGGCGATTTATAAGTACCTAATATATTAAAATACCAGGTGAATACCCTACCACGGCTTTAACTGTAGATATCTAACAACAGGAGTGCGAGTGTTGATGTACGTTCAGTGTTGTGTGTAACAGTGTTGTTGGCTTTGTCGAACGAGTGCCAATAGCTGCGGCAGAACGAACGAGTATCAAATTTTATTTTGGTCCAAGTACCAGTATTCTCTGTATGGTGTGTTACATGCTAAGGGACCATTTAAAGTTACAATAGTAGGTATGTACTGTATGGTTTGCTAAACAATTTTACTATGGCATGAACTGAGCATTGCTAGTAAAGTTAACTTATGATGATTGTGTAATTAAAATTGCCAGAAGCAGGTGTAACATGTGAATGTACTGTAAGATGATTCACACTGAACTTGTAGCAAAAAGGAATGCAGATGGACAAGGGGTATAATACATTTCGACAAATGAATACTGTTTGGTGGAGTAGAAGTGGTGTGACAGCATTGCATTTGTCTCAATGTGGGGGCAGATGCAACCTTTAATCTCCAATCAATGTATATATATTATTATTTATATCTTCGTATTAATTAATAATTAATAATTAATAAAAAATGTAAATACTCTGAGATTGTAATATAACGAGTTCCACAGACGTTTTTAATATTGTACTGGGGTAGTTGTAAGTTCTTAGGTTTAAGTAGGATTAGTGTTGTTGTCTTTGGAGAGTCAGAGAGAGGAAGTATTATTGTCTTTAGAGAGAGAAGGAGAAATACGTGCAGAAGCACATACAAAAAGTCTTGCTGCGGCTGTGGTGTAATTTTAGAAACGAAATGTGTTGAGTGGTGAGATTAAAAGTGAAGTATACTTATGTACTATTGTTTTTTTTTATTTAGTAGTTGCTAGACTTATAAAAAACTCATTAAAATCGTTGCGCTTAGCATTACGGGCCGGGTTTCAAGCAAAGATATTCTTGGAACCGAATTGTTACGTTATTAGTTAACATTTTTGGAGCTAATCCTTCCAGTACGCCCTTCTGAACGTACAAAACAGGATACAACCTCCCAAATATAATAGCCTCACACAGTAATTAGTTTTACATGTAAATGTGAGAAGGGGAGGTTACACTATTTAGCGCAATTACATATTAAATTTGTTTACAAAGCATGGTCTCGAAACTTTATTTGTGATTTCCTAAGTATGTGCACATATTCATAGAAAATAATAGCACTCTACTCATTTACACGTTTGTGGATAAAGAAATTTCCTACAGCATTATTACAAGGTACTAATAAATTTATTTATGAAAGAACGGTGGATTTCTCTGTGTATGCATTGCACCAGAGATGTGTATCATCTTGATGTGACGTTTCGGAGAAGCTGATTGATTACTGACACCGCTGAAAATGGTAGCAGCTCGCTCCTCGAAACAACTCACAAGTACGTTGTTGGTTCTTACAAGATATTGATGGTGACAGACGTACATACCCACAAATTATGCTCACCTTTTGTTTTTTACTTTTCGAAACTTTTTCACACATTGGTAACATCCACTAAAACGCCTTCCACGAACAGACTTCAGTCGGTAACATGTGTGAATTATCCCTCATCACCAAATTCAAAGTCAGTTATTTGTTTTATCCTCAGACCTATGATGCTAATCACTAATTCAAAAATGGAAACATATTTCTGAACCCAAGCACAATGTTTGAAATCATCTCTACAGCTTTTCAAGTAGAATTTTAGAACTATCGTAAAAGAGTTAAAATAGCAGACGATGCAGGAATGTTTTAGATTGACTCTTGTGTTGTGTTTATCTTAACCAAAATTTAAACAAAAAATGCAGAGTTAATTTCGATTCACTGGAAGATTAGCGTAACTGAGAGGCAGAGACAGAGGTGCGCTTCCATAATTAAACAGGATGTTATTAATCCGTCAGAGAGCTTCGAGAAGGATTAAGCTGCAGATCAGAAAGCTAAGCTACGAACCTACATTTACGTTCCTAACGATTATGAAACCTCTAAACATCGTATAATCTCAACACGGCTATAACACAATAACCCTGATTACACTGGCGTATGATTAGAGAGCAGCGAGGTAATTATCTGCGGACGAGCTTTACTGTAATCCATGTCATTACCGGACACAACTTGACTGCCAGTGGTAATTGCAACCGATAAGACATGTAAACAAAAAGTGAATTGTATGGACGCCATCATATGAAAGACAGTTACATGTACGATTATATTTAACGTTTATTTAAATTATTTTTGGGACTTCAATACCACTGCAAATTTATATAATCCATCCACATTCAAAACTGACTTACAGAAATTTTGTTCATCACTTTAATTGATATATGTGCTATTAAATTACTAGAAATGTATATTTTTTTAAATTAAAGCTTTCATTTATTAAAAGCAATTATGAAGACTCCAGACTGCGCACAGTAGGCTTTTAACTGAACAGAATAGTTGCTTCCAACCGGTAGAATAATTTTCAGACGCAATTTTAATAGTAAGAATCGTATCAGAAGACTTTAAATCGGCACTTTCTTCTCTGTGATTTACCTCATACCTATACTATGATACGTAAATATGGCAAAAATACATTCTGCACCTTAGTATAAGAAAAGAATTTAATAATAACCAGGTTACAAAAACTGGAAAGCTATCAAAAAGATATAACGTTTCAATGAAATTCAATAATCTACTCGTAATAATTAACTGCTTAGCAAAGTGTTAATCAGTTCTTTGTATTTATGGATGGATTACAAAAAATGTTATTGAACCACAAATTCTTTGTCCCTTTTTATTCATAATTTAAATTAGTGACCTGCACCTGCTCTTTAACAGTAATAAATATACCGTACTGTTTATTTATCGTAGTAACATATCATTAAAAGACAAATTTTGAAATAGTTAATCAGGAGGTTCCATGAAAATACGATAATACTGAAAGTCTAGAAGGTTTAACTAATTATTTTTATCAAATGAGATCCATTGTTATGAGATTATATTCCTGATTAAAATGATCAGAGAAAGTATTTTCACTGTGTTCCTGGATGTATGGATAAACATGTATAAAAAATAGTTATAGATTCAGCAAATTCACCGGAATTTAGTTATATTGTCACAGAGGATATCGTTTGGACAAGATAATATAGATAGCAAAAAGCAAATAATTTTGGAAATATAAAATTCTTTGCGTGTAAAATACTGATTTTTTTAAGGTGGCTATTTTTTGACACTTACAGATTACCATCGCCTGAAGAGACCTGTAGAGAAAGTGACCGAATCGTTGTGTACAGAAAGAAAATATTGTTGGACTTATACCCAATTACACGCCGAGAAAGTCTTATTCCCCACAGTATTTATATTTTCAATTATTTCATCTTATGGTTTTACACCTCCTCAACGTCGAGGTCATTAGAGGTGGGATAGAACTGAGGGCATGGAACGGTAAGGAATTAGGCCATGGCTTCTTGAAGGAACCATCGCTTCATTCACCTGCAATGATTTCGGAAACCATGGAAAACCAATATCAGGATGGGCGGACGGTAATTTGAACCTTCGTCCGCTAGAGCATTACCACGCACAGATTCAATTACCTATTGTCTTGTGCAGTCGACCATCCTAAAACTTCAGTCTTAATACCAACACGCACAGAAATACATATCCACAAAAAAATAGCTATTGTTAACAACATTTTAGATTTACGGCGTGACTGCTTGTGTTGATTCTTCAATGGGAGGCATACGTAAGCACTTGCTGACACAACTCGAATGTCGGAAGAAAGCCATGCTTCCGGACGTGCCGTATTGGTCATATGAAGTCGATGGAACAAGGAAGAGAGGGAGAGTTTGGCTGGAGATAAAGTTATGGGGTGATGAAGACGCAAGGTAACACAATTTCAGTTCGCACTAACATTCGGCCTCGTACTTATAATAATGATGACATTCAGAGATTCAACGATAGTCTGTATGTGTTTTTATAACCGTTGTCTATCGTGAAGCAAGTAGTATGATCAAAATGTGCTTCTAGTTAGGTCACCAGTGAATTTAAATTTACCACAGCAAAGTATATTTGCAATGCTGTAAAAGTGGAATAAATGAAAATTTATCACACACTTAAATTCCCAATTTACTGAAGTTAATAACCATAACCGAAGAAAATCAAACACGTCTGCTGTACATAGTGCAGCATTTTGTAGAACAATATAAAACAATAATATATATTTTAATAGAATACACAACAATATAACACTGCCAATAAAAAGTCAACCTATCCAGTAATAAAAATTCTAATAATAATTGCGAAAAAATAACTCACAACATTAGATGAAACAATGGATGGTACTGATTTTTGATCATAAAAACTGTTGACTCACAACAGTCACTCTAAAGCTGGAACTTACGACATAAGATAATTTTACTGCTTTTGGATTTAAAGTAATAATAATATTAATAAGTAAAAGGCTACAGCACTATTACACTCCCCTTGATGAAAGTAAAACATTAGAAGACAATTTCGTAAACAGTGAATAAACCTAGAAATACTCTATTAAATAAATTTCCATTGAGTACATTTTTTCAATTATTTTTCGCTTTCCTTATTCGCTACGGTTTTCATATCTCTCTTTGAGACTTTGACGGCTGGATTTATTCCAAATAGCAATAAGTAAGAACAGATGGATTGTTTTAATTTATTTTAGCGAATAAGGAGTATAAAAGGAACGGAATTCATTGTCCTATAATTATTCCTTCCCTCCAAGAAGAAGGCTTTCATAATATCGACCTCTCCCTCTAGCCTCTGTGTCGGAGATTTGCACATTTACAACACAATGCAAGAGATTTAACGAGCTCCTCTTCACCTCACTATTATTCCTGCCTTTCATAAACGGTAATCTCCTGGGCCTCACCACAAAACTTTCTGACTCTCTGTGCGTCCATTATTCAACAGCAACTTTGGTAAGTAATTCGCGTTTTTAATTGAAGATCTTGGTGTATGTTAATTTTGAAACTAATAATGGCGAATTAGCTGAGACTTACGCTTTGCTTTTACACACCGAAGAAACCCATTGTATTGTAGTTCCATTGGACCAAAATGAATACGTCATATACTCAAAGGGTAACATCATACCTGCAAGGAAGAAACCTTATCGACATTTATCTTTGCTATCACAGAAAACATAGCCTCAATCGAAAACCAACCTTTACCTTACTGTACTAAAATATTCGGTAAATAGACATTCCAGAGTCATGTATTCAACATTAAGTTATGGCAGCATGTTGTTTACGGAAGGTGAAGAAAACAGAGGATCTCTTTAAAATCAATGAGAGAAAAGCTCAAATTAACAGTTCAGTTCAGCAACATGCAACGTCTGACATCTTAACTACAGTAGAGCTTCTAGAAAAATTAAAGATAGAATATGATGCACAGAATTTCTGAGACCTATTTATATGTTGCCATATTTTGTCAAACAAGATGCCTGAGACAGATTTTGGGAGGCAATTTTTTTTTTAACTGCTTAACGTCTCTTAACAGCGACGTCTTTAGAGACGGAAAAGGATGGGGGGCAAGGAATGGGAAGGAATTCGGCCATGGAATATTGAAGGAAGCATCCCGGCATTTGCCTGGAGTGATTTGGGAAACCATGGAAAACCCAAATCTGGATTCCCGGACGGGGATTCGAACCGCCGTCCTCCCGAATGCGGGGAGGCAACTACGCGATTCAAAGACTGTGATAACCTGTGATGTAAACTTGTTTCTGTAATGAAACGGGGACTATAAAGAAACTGCAGTATTGCTTTTCTGTTTTATCGATCTTTCATTTAATTTCGTTTTTAAATTTTTGGTTAATAATAGAAGGCATTCAACAAATCTCTGGCTTAAATCATCCAGTTGAGTCCCAAACATTCTATTAAGATCACATTAAACCTTGTTTCAGTCTCCAAAAATTAAATCAGAGATGCCACGTTTCACAGACTTATGGCAACATATCCGCTTGGTCAAATCGAATCCACCTTTTTAAATCAACCTGTATAACGCAAGTTCACACATCGTTCAATATAACGTTCACCTCATTTGAGATAAAATTGTCTCTAGTTTTAAGATTCTCCACTTGAGACTCGAAGGTTATTTACTCTCGAAGATTAGATGTACAGGACTCCATAGATGTTAGCGAACAATGTGCAGTAATTTGTTTTTGTTTTAACTGCGCAAAAACAGTGAGTAAGTTTTGATTTCAAATATTAATGTTCAAATGTCATAACAGGCTGTAGTGTGACGTTACTTTTCTACTTGACTGTTTTTATCATTCAATATGTTATAACAAGAAACCACATTTAGTATAATATATTTAACTTTATTTCCTATACACAATTTTTTATTACATTCAAATTACTTTTAAAAAAGTTTCCAATATATCTATTATAATGTAAAATCATTTCAGTACTATTTCATTCAGCCTTCAAAATTACTAGATTGTTAACAAGCAAGCGAACAATGTCGTACAATTATGCTTCTCATCAGCTATAGCCAAGTTTCTGGATGTTACAATGATATTCTTTATAAGATATTCTTTATGTTGTGGCTGGATGGCACAACAGAACGAATGTAGGATTGTTCCAGTGTGAATGACTTATCGCGTGCGTATTGTCAGACAAAGTGAGTCGGTTAGTAATTTTAATAGCATAATGTTTCTATAAGAGACGGTGACCTCCATAAGGTTTTAACAGTGTTTTTAATGTTTATGTTTCACTTCGCTTATGTAGAATCTTTTAAATCTGAAAGTTTTATGTATGAAACCAGTTATTACTGCAGTTAAGTTGTTTCCTGTCACTTAAGGTTTTTTTGGCCTTTGAACCTTATCGATCTGGAGGTTATTAGAGGTAGGAAAGGTGTGGGGGGTGGGAACTGGAAGGAATCCGGCCATCGCATTTTGAAGTAACCATCCCGGCGATCGCCTGGAGTTATTTTGGGAAACAATGGAAAACCAAAATCTGGATGGCTGGACCCGCGTCTTTCAGAATCCAAGGCCAAATCGTTACCACTCACTCATCACCGTCATTGGTCACATCAGGATAGTTTCTAAATTCAAAAGGAATTCTTTACTGAAAGTATAAATTACCTAGCTATCTATCGTCTTAATCGGCAATCAATGGATAAAGTTAAGTAGCCAAAAGTTAAATAGTTATGTAACATTAGAAGACTGGCTCAAGTTTTACTCTCTGTTCTTATTATTAGATCAGATTCTTCTGTGATTTCGTAATATCATTCCTATCATCTTCGACGACCATTTTCCAGTTGACATACAACCGTGCCAATGACACAAAAGGCACGGCGACCCAGTGGCAGGGGGGGGGGGGGGGAAATGGGTCTATTTCCTTGCGCGCAGCATTCTCCTTGTCGGGAGCACTCCCCCTTCCTCGACTGTGGCGTGCGCGTGATACGGACGAAGTGCCGTCGTCAAGTCCGCAGCTCCCGCGGTGAAACGAAAAATGCCCTGCGAGGGGCCGCTCATATTTTTGTTTGTCACTCAAGGTTTATGTCCTCCGCGAGCAGAGAGTGGGCGAAATATGGGCGCCGGATAACGCGCTGACGGGGGGTACACCGCACCGTAAAGCAGGCCGCCTCGTCACTCCGCTAGGAGCGCCACCGTCGCGACTGTTACACCACCACCACCACTTGCCCGCCCGCGCCTGATATATAGGCAGCCGCGCGATGCGGCAGATAAAAAGGAAGAGAAAGTGTGTCTCCCGTTCGAGTCTTCCAAGACTTATCGCTGTAATAAATTCTGGAATTGTAGGAATATGCTCGACGTCTTCGCGTGTGTCTATTGATCCAGTCCGATCGGCCTGGAGAATTATATATGGTTCCTGTGAGACACTTCGTATGTCTTCGAGCAGACTCAGCGGAATATTTTCCCAAGTTCCCGTCGATGTATAAAGGAAGCCAGATATTCTCTGTTCCCGGTAGAAGAGCAAAGAAAATAAAGAAAGAGAGAAAAGTAGCTTACAAATATGGAGCTTCTATAAATTTTTTTCGTTCCAAGAAACACATGGAACCTAAAACAATGTTATCGTGATATTAACTAAAAGAGTGGGGATGCTGTAAGTTTTATGTGTGCTTTAGTCTCAAGCCTACAGGTCCCTTAAAGGCCACATCGTAAAAAAGAAACTTTAAAGGAATGTAACAATGAATAAACTACTCTTCATTTCATGTTGCACTTTAAATGTCAACCAGAGGAATGGATCATATCATAAAATAATTCAGGTCATAAGATATTTTGGGCGATGAAAGTCGAATAACTCGAAGCTCCACATGTAATCCATAAACCACGAAATACCGATTTTATATATATATATATATATATATATATTAATAGATGTTTTATCGTTAGGAAATTAGTGAAATTTTTTAGAAAAGGATCAATTGTTCTCTTAAAATACAGATAATACAACTCAGATTACAGATCCGAAAAGAAGACATAGAATTTTCGCTATTAGTTGTCTTTGGTTTGCGTAAAGTAGCAAAGAAAATTATTAAAAAAGACACTAGTAGTTCTTTAGTGACGTAATTCGAGTTTTTCTATTCATTTTTCGTATAACATACTTTTTAGCTATATAAATGAAATAGAATGATAAGCCCTTGAAGGCTATAGTGCTTGCCAAAGCACATCCAAAAATTAAGTGTTGGAAGGGAGGGAATGAGATGATTTATAGGTATTGCCATTAATAATGAATTTCAAAGTCGTAAATCATGACGATAGTGCACTATTTGAGTTTAAACTGATAACATTCAGTTTTCACAGGTGGAATGTCAAAATGGAATAAGTCATTATAAACGGGATTCAAATAATAACTAGTTACATCAGCGTTAAAGTAAGCATTGGGATAATATTTCTATAACTGTTCGGTAGTGGAGTCATTGCATCCTCGTCATGGGAGTTTCAGGGTAAAAGATGGAAAATCAGTTCAAAACGTGAAATTCAAAGAAAAAGGGAACTAAGAACATGTATATTACTACATCAGACTTCCACGTGTTTATTTAAATTCTTTAGTGGCAGTATATTTTGTGTTCTTTCTTTCCAAAAATTTTAACACGAAGTTGTTCACTGGAATAACAGTCCATCATATTTCTCCTTTGCGCCGTCATTAGTCTTTCGATTGGTTTTTTTTTTTTTTTTTTTTTTTGCAATAATCATTCTCTTCAAATCTTGAAGTAGTATATCAATCTATCCATAAAAAAACTTCGGCCCCCATTATTTGTGTTGTATATTCTTTGTCTTCTTCTGCAGTTATATCTCCAGTAACAAATTATTCTCTGTTGACTGGATCCCCTGTTTTATGTTTCTAAATAGAACCACTGCTAAAATATGATGTTGATTAATTGTGTATTACCAATGATTTTCATCCTTGCGTCTTGGGGCACCTACAGTCGTTGTAAACTTATACATAGTGTTATTGTTGGAAAGTGAAATCTCTGCATGCATCACTAATCTTTGTACAGCTGCACTGTGCTTGTGGATTTGTAGTATCTGTTACACATTGGTCGGGAACAGTACTTTTTCTGCATTCATTAACTAAGGAGTTTATTTAGTTTTTTAAATTCTAATATTTTAATTTTTCCTCTTTCTTACATTCCTCAAGTTCACTCTGTTCTTCAGTCTTTTTGGCGGCCACTGAAGGGTCTGATAATACGCTAAGAAAGATTGAATTTTGATTAACATTTCATAAAATTTACAGTTTTATCGAACCAGAAGTGAATTTTTTATCATTAAAGCAAATAGCTCATGATAAGAATATATCACTGAATAAGAGCATCAGTACTGTTAACATCAATTATGACAAACCTGGTCACCTCTAGTAAAGTATTTGCTGCCATGAAGAATTTTGAATAGTACGTTTAAGAAACGAACTTAAAATAAGGCCATAACCCTTAGCCTGTTCCTAATATTCCAAACTAGTTTTTATATGTCTTTCAAAAGTAGGTACTCATTTTCTTCTGAATAAAATCTCGCATACTAATTGTGGCACTAAGGGGTTCATGATTCAAAATAAATGGAAAAACTTGTTATAGGTCATTATTTTGAATATTATTTGTTCAAAATCATTTTAAGAAGTAAAAAAAAATTAAAATGTGCAATATTAGACGCAGAAAAGGCTTTAAAATTTTTTTCCTTTGATGAAGATATTCTTCCGCGAAAAAAGATCACTTTCTGTTAGCGTCAGGAACTGTACAGTTCATATTACAGTTAAGTTAAAAAGACCCGTCTCTAATAACATCGACGTTGACAAACCGTAAATCTCTATCCAAAAACAGTTAGAAGGAACACACATTTGTAGAAAACATTTATAATTTGTGCTAGATTTCAAAAGCTTTGAGATTAAACATACAAATAGTGCTTTTTGAGCACAATCTAGCGCATGTAATAATAGTAGAAATGACATTAAAATGCAGTAAACAAAAATACTGAAATTGTACTTTTAATCTAGTGAAATGTTGAAATATTAGTGAAAATGAATTTAAAGTGCTGTAAACGATTAATACTAAAATTTTATTTTGAAACGGTTTCTCTCGCTACTAAAAAAAGTAGAAATGGAATAACATTCACCTACGTGTTTTTAAACAACCTAAACAAATAGTAATAAAAATAATTATTTTTTCTACCTAATATGGATACCAAAAATAATCTACTTCAATATTATTTCTAACGATTACAGGATAGCTGTAAGAGAGATTGCTTTGAGAACTTTGTGCCTCAAATGATCGGGAAAAAGAATTTATTTCCCCAAAAACAAATTGCGAGCTTTCCTCTTAGTGCATAAATCCTTCTTGACGTGAACGAGAATTATTATTTCATAAACAACGCTCTCCCAGACGTACGCGCTTTTTCTGTCCGAGCGGAATCGCTGCTCAATTTCAGCTCGAATATTGCTAGCAATATACGTCAAACAAAAAGCGATGCGAATACTAATGCGCTTGTATGACGTCAGCCGAAGCACTGTCCATTTGTCTGCAAACAAGTCAGGGAGTGTACAAAGCGGATGTTTCGACACGGTTCCAGTTTTAAATGTGATTGAGAGATGCGTGCCCGCACGTGATCCATATTCCAAAGCGATTTTCCTGATTCATATACATGACTTTGTCGCCATGTGACGGCAACACACATTTCACATTTAAAAACAGCCAAGCTGTCCGTAGTAAACCAAACCAACACGTCGGACCGAATTACCAAATCCTTTTGACTGCTTTGAAATCTGTAAATATGACAGGTGGGTGATACACTACGCGCAAAAAGAATATTTAATGAGATCCCGGAAGTACTATACATTCGCAGAAATAAAATGTGCAGCAGTAATGTAATGTTTGTTTATGCGTGAACAGAGAAAATTGTCTTAAAACTAGTTCTATTAGTTATTGGAATAACTGTTCCCTTAGTTTTAATTCACGACATTACTGGATATCGATCTAGAAGATGCAAACTCTGTTATCGGCAGCATCTTGGATATTTTTGCGGTAAGATGCCCTTCAAAATACGAAATTAGCAAGTGATGTATGAGAAGTGGACACGCTAGGTGTAATGCGACGATGAACAAGTGGGGACTTCGCAACACTGCCGCTAGCAACTGAGGAGCCTCTGAGGAACGGATGCTGCATTATAGACAGCAGAATGATACAGAAGCTAGATACGGGGTTACTTCGCGATGCACTAAAAGGGGGTGGTGGAGGGTTCATTGCACCAATCCTAATGTGATCATACCATTTGATCATAGGAAGGGTTATACGGGATATGGCAGGTGGCGCCCATGGGCTATTTTTAGGAACCATCCCGGCATTCGCCCTGAGCGATCTGGGAAAACCATGGAAAACCCAGATCAGGATGGACGAAGTGATTTATCGAGAATTACTTCTGTCGGATTTTAAGTTTACTCGCCCGGTAAATCCTTCCTATTCCATACCTTAATCGCAGTGGAAAAAATGAGTATAGAAATAAATCTGTTCTGGCCCTGATTTCTACTATATTATTTTCGCGGTCATTCATAACTATGAATGTTGCTGTTAGTAATATTTGTTCGCTGTCATTCCGAAACAAGTCAGTCGTGAATTTTTCAATTAGCTTCGATCGAGAACAACGCATTCGTTGTTCAAGGTCTTCCCAACCAAACTGCTTCAACGCTTTCCCTCCAACTATATATACCTGTCACGAATCGGGCGGCTCTTCTTTGGGCCTTCTTCAATGCCTCTATTAACCCCTTTTGGTAGGGACCTCATACAGAACAACAATATTCAACGTGACGACGCACTAGTGACTTATATACAATCGATTTAACTTCCGGTGTGCACTGTTTTAAATGATGTCCTAGAAATCGAAGCATACATTTGCTTTCCCATTTACCTTCTCTATATGCTCATTCCATGACAGGTTGTTACGAATTGTTACCCCTGGGTATTAAACGGAATCTACCGTCCTATATTCAGAGCTAAATGGTGTCATCTTTTCACTTATACGCATGACTTGGCACTTTGTAGCGTTTAACTTAAATTGCCAGTCTACACACCACGCAATTACATTCGTATTATTGTTTTGTAACAAAGCACAGTCGTCCTGGGTTTTGATTTAATGATAATAATAGCATCATTAGCAAATTGTCTTTTCATCCCCCTTATTATGTGGCACAAATCATTAACGTATATGAGAAACAACAGAGGCCCTTATCACACTTCCCGGGGGAACCCCGGACCTCACTTCGGTAAGTAATGAATACTCACCGTCGAGAATAACACACTGTGTTCTGCCCTTCAGAAAGTCTGCAACCCAGTCGCATATTTGTCTAGATATGCCATAACCGCGAAGTTTCCTAAGTAACTTAGTGTGAGGCACAGTGTAGAAAGCTTTCTTGAAATCTAATAGAACTAAGTCAACCTGGGATTGCTCATCTCTAATATGGCACAAGTCGTGAATTAAAAGTGGAAATTGTGTTTCGCAGCATCGGCCTTTTCTGAATCCATGTTGAGTTTGGTTTAAAAGCTCTCCATCATCCAAAAACTTCATGACATTTGAATTGATAAAATGTTCTGAAATCCAGCAAAATATTGATGTTTACGAAATCGGCCTATAATTTTGAGGATCATTAACATTCCCATTTTTAAAACACTGGACATACGATGGTGGTCTTCCATTCAGCTGGAATTTTTACTTGATCCAAGGTGGCGGTGTATAATTTCATCAAATACAGCGCAATTTCCTTTGCGTACCTAGAGTAGAATCTTGTAGGAATTCCGTCTGGTCCTGGAGCTTTATTGGTTTTTACATTAATTAGCAGTTTAGTTATTCCCTCGACATCAAGAACGAGATCTTTCATAATTTTGTTGGTACGATTGTTAAATATTTGAATCTCCTGTACGTTTTCTGTTGTGAAAGAATTTTTAATGTGTTTTTCAAAATTGCTCTATGTCAATTACTTTTTATCGCTTCAATGCAGATATAAATCGGTAAATGGCCATGCTCTAGGCATCTATTTATTAGGTTATCACGCAAAAGATACCAAAGCTATTTCGACAGGGTTTTGACAGTTTTCAAGCATAGGACCTAACTTAAAAGTTTCAATAATTATTGTGACTCTGTTTGAATGGCGGACGGAGCAATAAATGAAAACCACTTCGTAAGCTGAGCAGGTAGGTGTTAATATCACATTACAGAAAAGATAAGCACTAATTTTTTATCCTGAACATTTATTAAACAAAGTTCACACTACATCAAATACATTCACTCTTCAAATATGTAAATTTTGTTGTATACTAAACTACATGGGTTATTTATTTCTTGACTTTTCTGAAATATAGTACTAAAAATTACACCCAGAAAGGGAAATCAAACCTTTCAGGGAGTTTGAGGATCCCACGACGTATGAAGGTATGATGCGAAAAAAGGTGCTGCAATGATAATGGCACAAGTAACATGGGAAGATGAAGGCACTTAAATGATTAAAAACGAAATTGATTGTATCTTATGCTGTCATACAGAATCTAATATCTAATTATGGTCCAGGCTTTATTTCAACATAACCACAGCCTCCGATAACGTAGCCGCTCGAAAACCCAAATATATACCGTACGCGCATTCGTCTACACATCTGCTTCCACGCTGACGAAGCAGCAGGCAGATGGTAGTATATCTAATAGTACATTTGAATTCTTTTAATTTTGTTAATACTTGAGCTAAATTTTTTGCAATGATATATGATAAAGAAAACAAAAAAAATGTAAATTTCAGGTTATTATGCGCAACTAATCTTCAGCCATGGTAAACAGTGAAGATTATTCTTGAAAATAGTTGTCCTGCCATACCATAAGCTGAGTATTTACCACTACTGTCTTGCGACCTGTTGGCGAAGGTGTCATTAGAGACGGAAAAGGACGGTGAAAAGACAACGGAAAGCAAATTGGGTATGACCTTTATGAAGTAACAATACCAGAATTCACCTCAACTGATTTTCGAAAACCAGGCCGGAAAAAGGCCCGTCCTTTGGAATTACAAGTTCGAGCGTTACACCTAACTCACCAGGCTCGGTTCAGAAGGTTTAATGTTTCAGAGAAGACAGCGATGTGTCAGCCGTTTAAGATCTGTGACATAGGCGTGTACTTAAACTGGATGCAACATACGTCTTTGCTCAATTTTAAGACCCCCCCCTTGAAAAGTGAGTGCATTGCGCAGAATCAAGATAGTTAGTATGACATTCAGTTCTGGCAGAAACTGCTTTTGCTTGCGGAATGGACATTAGTGATTTGCATTTCACCTCAAGTTATAGTTCATTATATGACACAGGACGAATTCATGTCGATTTGAAAATATGTCACTACACTCTTATCTATAAACGAGCAATGCTTGTATATATTTGCAATTTCGGAAAAGGCTATAACGATTTTGATGAAATTTCGTATTTAGATAGTGTGTTGGTAATAAAAACAGTTTACGAAAATAATTTAACTAAAACTTTTTGGTAGTCGTGTATATAGCGACACAATTTTTTTAATAAAAATCCCAGATTCTGCTATGATATTGCTTTTACTCATTTTACAATTATGTTATTCAGTAATCCAATTCCGATATTTTTTATAATTTATTGTTTCACAATATTTTCTTTTACACATTTCCTGTACGAATAGCTGGGGTTATTTTGATGAAACTTGGTGCTCATGTATCTAGTTGGATGACTAAAAGCACTGTAGGAATACGTCAACCTAAAACCATCTAATTTTGGCTACACACGGGGTAAGTAATTCAAATACACACTACAAATGGAGCGACTGACATGAATTTGATTCAGAGGTGTAGGTAATTGAAATCTGTTATGAACATCAACTTAGAATCTGCCATATGTCTTATTATGCTACGTCATCTGCCAACGGTGCAGGAAATTAAAATACGTACGTAATCTGTTTTTTAAAGTCATGTTTCACTAATTTCTGTAAAACTACACCTTACCTTTCTCGTTCTAATGGTCTTCATTCTTCTTTCCAGGTCGGTTATATCTGTCGAACAAAATTCTTATTTTTTCCAGAAAGAGAAGGGATAATTTGGCACACATATTTCAAACTGTGCGATTAAAATTGCAGTGAAGGAAAATCAACCTTAACCGTACTGGGCAACGCAAGGAAATTTGCTACTAATAATATATACTTGAAAATACTTCCATTAATGGTAGATCCTATCGTAGATCTTTAAGGGAATGTTTGTCAGTGTATCTGTCAGGTATTTCACAAAGTCTCCCCTACTTTAAACTCTTACTGCTTGACTGTGTATTTTGTAATATTATTTAACACTACATTATTTTTAATGATGCTAGCCTGAATGATAGCAACATTTTGTATGTTACAGTACGGATATAAAACTCTTTAACAGATTAATTAGATATTTATTCTGCCAGGGCCGCTATTCGCTTTCAAAGAATAGGCGTCTGCTTCCCAGGCATTGTCTCGCGAAGGAAGATGGTGGGAGATGCACTATTTCAACTTTCAAAAAGCGAAACTCTCTTGAATGGCTGCAGGCCGGGTCGTCCAATACACATATCCGTGAATAGACTGTATGGAATCAGAGTACACGCAAACCATAGAATTATGCGAATTTAAGAAAGCCCGGAAATCATTAAAGATGCACCGGTACCAACAGTAGTAAGAGCTTAAACAAAGGTAAGCCGTTAGCGTGCCTGCATTTAAACCCAAGTAAGGCAACGACAGCCAATCTGAAACTCAGAGAGATCCGCTAAAACGAAGTTTCAAGAAATGACGGCATCGAAGGAAAGCCAGTAGCCAATCAAAACGATGATGTATGAAGAGATTCAATTTGATAGGGGAGTATGGATGTGACTGGCGAATAATATATTATTATTTATTTGCTTAACTGTACTATTGTATTGTTTTTATAAAATTGTTCACATGTCCGCCTAGTCAAAAAAATGTCTTCGAGATCTGATTGGCCAGGGGAGAAGTTGCCAGAGAGTTTTCTAGGCAAAGAGACGCCGACTTTTCACGGTCTGATCTACTGTGTTCCACGGGGAAGGACATTAAATTAACTTGCAGCCTATATTGGCCACCAGTCGAAAATTTGCCAGTGTTTGGTCCTTCTTGCATAAGTGGGAGTTACAATTAGAATATTTCCAGGAAAGATCGTGATGGCAGTGTTGGCTTATGCCGGGTACTGTTAACGAGATAAAGACTTTGAACACTTAACTGACTGCATTAAAATTCATCTAAGCTCTCCAACTTATATAACAGCCTGAGTAAAGAGATTTCTTATAGCAGTTTCTATCGAGAATTTAATGAGTTTTAGTTTGAGCACATGTGTTACTGATTGGTGTCCATAAAATCAATGCCGTTCTATTGTTCTGTTGTTCTTTTATTTTTCTGTAAACTCTTAAATGCCTTTTAATAATTTACTGCTAGCCGAGATGATAACTTCATTTTGTATCTTAACGATGGGATTTTGCTAATCATTTCGTGTAATTGAGGGTATAATATTTCCATTGCAGTAGTTGTTAGCGTAACTTGAACCATCATTCTACAATACTTATTTTGCTGCAAATAAACGGTCAGATTATGACGTATTAGATTTACATATGCTGTGATTCAAATGTTTCTTAAATAACCCTTTTCATGAAATGATTCAATTTATAAGTTTATTTTGCCTGGGAATATTACGTAAATAATTAAATTAACGCTAATAGGAAGACCGTCAAAACCCCGTATAATTCAATGTCCTGTACATACAGCACTTGTTAGATAGTCTAATAAACAGCAAAACGTATTCCGAATTAAAAGCAGTCTATGTAGCTGCAAATTGCGGAACCTCCTCAACGATAATTATTGGTAAATAGGGGTAATGTAATGTTTCACTATACATTTCAGCCTACATACTTTACTTGCCCTACTGAGGAATTTAGAATCAATGTTATCACCCTCCTGCAAACCTTCTCGTGCACGAGTTGCATTAACTCAGCCGCAGTGCAGATGGAACGAACTGATACTACACTATGTCGTCCACTGTACTTGTGACGCAAATATCTACCTCGACATAATTCAAAACAGCGCATGTTTTCCGTCCCGCATGAGACCGGTAATTTTAAAATATTGTTTGGCACTCTCGTAAAGTTCCTTCTGTCCTGAATTCTTGTCAGATGCAGAAAGTTTACCTTCTCCGATGTTTCACGCCAGTTTCTGTCTCACTAATAGTAGAAATTTTAATATAAAACATTTCAAATTAACACAAAATAAGTAATTACCATCAAACTTTTGGGACAGCTGAAAGTTACTGAACTGTTAACAGGTATCCTTATGAAAATTGCAGTTCTTATCAAACACTAAATGATATTTTTTAGACTGTGTGATTATTTTCCTTGAAATTACCTCTGTAACATGCAATATAACAAAAATAAAGATTAATACGTCAACTTTTCTGTCTTAAATAATGAAATTTTTAGCTGCATCTGATTATAATTATATTGAACACTTATTCAGAGCAGGCATGCTTTATGATGAGAATAATTCCTCTTACTTCATGAGACTACTTACAGGCCTAGATTAGTATTAAATTTTTGCTCATACTGCCCGCAGTTACATTGAATCTGTTATTTTAGTAAGTGGAAGATATACTACACTCATTATTTTCGAGACTATTCTCTAAGCCGGTCAAAACTAACTGGTGAAAGGAATGTGCTGACAATTGATTGCGATTGACTAAATGAATAGAATTGTTATTATGTAATACTCATAACTTTCTTTTGTAATTTTTACTTATTTCGGCTGTAGTTTCCACAGCGATGCAAACGGAACTTCTACTGAATTAAAGATGGAAGGATTAGAGAAACAGTGAAATTAAACATTAATTTAGGAATCACAAAACATTTTGTTGCAGTGCATGATATTGGCTTTATTCCTGGCCCAGGTCTCATTCAGCACGATATATACGGAACTACTTCCATCCGTTTGAAATAGTAAATTCAGTAACTCTACGCTTATGAAAGTAGCTTAAATTATTTATGAAACTAAATTCATTGTGAATTATTCTGTAAAAAATTGTTTCAGTTGTCATTCTGGATCTGTCTGCATTTCGAAATAACCACAACTTCTACTAATATTGCTGTTCAAAATTCATAGTTTCTATTGCCCGTATACTGTATTTCGATCTAAATTTGACCCACTGGAAATACAGTAGATCTCCAATTATCCGAACTCCGACTATCCGAATCGCTTAAGGCAGTCACATTAGGACGTGCGTGAAAAAAGTTGAAAGGTATATCCACAGAAGAAGAGAAAAAAAGGGAGAAAAAGAATCTCAAGAAGATGAAAGGGAAGAGACAGGAGAAGATGGGTATGATGTGTCATTTGAGGAATTCGGAAACATTCTTCTAAAAATTCCTGGATGTTCAGAAGTTAATGCTGTAGATTTAGGAGAGTGAGTGGTGAGTGATTCGTCAGACCCTAGATATGAAATTCTAAATGATGAAGAATTTATTGAAAGTGTGGGAGAAAAAAGTGTCGAGGAAGAAGATAACCTTAATGTCGAAGTTGAAGCAGACACGGGACCATCAGCTAGTGAGGCATTTGCTAGCCTTGAAAACTGCGTTGAAGTGGATGGAGCGTCAGCCCGAATGAGACCACATGCAACTTCTCACTGTCAAGCGGATGAATACAGTCAAACAGCTTACTTTGACCGAGATGTTCAGCAAACAATTACAGTACTTATTTACAGTACGGTACATACATACTGTACTAACGTTCAGTACTTGTAAGTGCGCTTAACATGTAAAAATATTGCGTTTTACTTTAATTAATTAAAAACTATTTTCTTTAAAAATAGTTTTTTCTCCCATTTTCAACATGCAGTAATTAATTAAAATAGATCCTTTTTCGTAAAAAATCCAATTATCAGAATTTTTGATTATTTGAATGGGGTGCGATCCCAATTGATTCGGATAGTATTTACATCTGTCTGACGTAGTGACAACATACGAGTATATATATATATATACATATATATATATATATATATCTTGCAAGCCCCTCAAAAATGAAGCACTGAAGCAGTATTTTAGCATTTCGTTTCTTCTCTAACTAAATATAATTTTCATCAAATATCTTTGAAAATAATATAATATAGATATTTCTTAGTTTACGGTAACAACATTATCGCTGAACAAACAGTATAAGAAAAATCTACATAGAACGAATTTTAATTAAGAAAAAGCAACTAATAATTAATATGTCGATTTTTACGAAATACACAATTTAGTGTGCTGGCAGGTCATTTACTCGTGGATGCTCAGCAAAATAGAATTGTTACTAAATAACGCGCATCACCTCGAACATCTCCGGCCGTTGTTGGTTGGGCAGCGGAGGCGGAAAGTGTGACGTCAGAGTGTGACAGACGTCGCTACATCGTGACCAAGAATAGCGTTTTATATAGATAGATAAATCGGAGCTTTAATTTAGTTATAAACGTAGTAATGGAGGTTGCTGCATTTCTTAGTTCTTTCCCCTCAAAAAACTGTAACGAAAACAGAAGTAAACGTATGTATGAGGACATAAACGTTTATTCTATTCAATATATTCACGGATTAGCTTTGATTCTATCGTCATTACAGAGTGAACATGCATGTCTGTGTCAGTATGTGGAGTCATATCCCAGAATGTATTGCCACTGTGCTGGCCATTCCCGACCACGCCCTTGCCTGCCAGTCATATACCACAGGGCGACACCTTTGTGTGCGGTACTGCCGACTGGTCTGGTGCAAAGTGTTCGCCAACCCCGACGCCCGGTGAGGGCCATAAATCAGCCCAGAGGCAGGCGGCGTCGCTCGTTATTGAATGCTGTTGTCGGCGATCGGGCGGGGTGTCGCCAGCGCCCATGAATCTCCATTAGCGGAGAACGACTCCTCCCCCCCCCCCTCTTCCTCTACCCAGACTGTTACATCTACATGACGGCAGGCGGGCTGAGGGAGTGCCAAGTACTGTGTGGTACTGTGCCCAGTGTTGGCGTGATCGAGGATGGAGATGCGTGACCAACACTGGCTAGGCGATCTCAATAGAGGTGGAGGTTATACATCTACCTGTATATTTTTCAAATAATAAACTTGTGGATGGCAGACGGTTCTTTGCAGCAAATCTAATCTGTATTCCAGTACCGAAGAAGAAGAAATGGAGGAAATAATTCATGAAAACATCTTATTTCTCAAATCTTTCCTATCGTTGCGTTACAAATAGGTTGGTGAACGAAGTATTTCATTGCACTCATAAGTGAAAGTTGGTGAATGCATGTTTACCAATAAGTTAAAAAGATATTTGCGTCATCTGTCTACTAACCTACTAGCCAATCCCAGCCCAATCTACAAGCTTGGAATTCGTTGATCCTCAACTGCTGCATTCTTTTTTTTTATTTTTTTTTTTTCTGTACTAAACTACTATTTGGAGACTTTTATGAGAAGACTTTCAAGAAACACTGTCGTTATCCAGTATATCCTAGGACAGGGGTGGCCAACCAACCTTGAACATTTTTCTGGCCCGCGAGATTCATCAAGCTTTTACGAAATATTTTTTATATCTCATTTTTAGTGTTATATATTTCTTTAAAATGTGCGTTTAGTATCATTATTACTATATTATCTATGTTTACATGTAAGTATAATAGTAAACACAATAATAACTCATGTTTCACCTCAAAAAAGTCTCTAGTGGAGACATATAATTTTATATGCGGCCCGCGCAGTTATGAAGCACTTCCAAAGTGGCCCGCGAGATCATTTGGGTTGGCCACCCCTGTCCTAGGAGATAGTTATAAGTCAATATCCACATTCGACCGATTTACATTTGGCAGCTAACTAAGATAAAAAGAACACATTACAATCAAGGTAAGAAGAGTATTTCGACTCTCCAAAAACCAGAGACGAATAATGTGTAACTTTAACATGACAACGGAAACAAATACTTAAATTTACAAACTGGTGATATTCCAGTATGTTTTGTTTGCTTCCCATCTGTAGGGAACTGCATGAAAATCGAATCTATGCAAAACAGATTTCTGAGGGAAATCTTCAACGCCTCCCGATACGTAACAGTATTAAGACTACATGATGCTACACATACACTGCTGAAGAAATAAGAAAGCAGGCTACATACACGAACGGAAATACAGAAACACTGCAAATACAACTATACAATTTAATGTGCCACCAGTAGTAATAAAGACATCCGCGTTGGCTCAGCTGATTGCGGCACCGTGATGCTGTCTGGCGCTGATACGTGGTTACTTGGTTTCAGCCGTGTTGGTGAAAGCCATTTTCATCATCAGAACTTCTCCAGGATTCTCGAGTAGTGCACGATTCCTAATCTCTCAGCATTGCGTGTGGAGTAAAGACATACGACACATGGTGATTTGTCTGTCGGTCCCTTTGTGTCTTTCGGGTGAGTAGGTTTGAATTGGCCGGCAGCTGGTTTCACCGTATCTCTTCTTTCATCTCTCGTCCACACACTCACTACTGAACACCAGCACTTCAACAGTCATCATCACTTACGAACACTACCACACTGGGGAAGTAACAGTTCATTTTTCCAGACGTTGTCATGGAGGGATAAACATCCCCCATGTTAACCACCCACGCCAGTACACGGGCAATGCGTTTGCAGAAGAAGAATAAGAAAAGGAAAAATAATAAAAAAACAACAAACAAAACAAAAACACAATTAAGAAAAGATGATCAGCTTTCTATGGACTCATCAACAGAATGCAACCAGAAAGAATGGCAAAGAAAATACTCAACTTTCAAGTGAACAGGAAGACTCAAGTTCCATGGTTGAAGGAGGTCAATCAGGATCTGAAAAGATGTGGGATCAGCATGGAAGACATCCAAAACAGGGAATTATTCAGAGGAAAGAGTGCGGCGGTAAAGAATCTGACTGATGAAAAACCAATCAGGAAAATGAGAGCATTTTCAGAGGAAGAAAAAGCAAGAGTGAGCCAGAGAATGAAAGAGTACTGGCGACGGATGAAGGAAACTCAGAAAAGGAAATGAAGTTGCGTAGTCGTATTATTTTTTTTTACTTTATCCATGATATATGGACTTTGTGAAAGTCTGTAACTGTTTAATATAATAAGGTATGCAAATAATTTTCTGCTACACAGTTACTTTAATAAATTATTATTTATTTTATTGATATGCTTGACGCGTTTCGAGAAATTATTCTCATTTTCGAACGCTATTTTATTTTATTACATTTTTGTTATATTTTTTTTTTTTTTTTTTTACATTTTTGGTGTGACGAGTGCTCGTGTCATCTTCTGTTTGCTGTTATCCAGTTTTACTTTGTATTTCATTTTACGAAGGATTCTCCAAAGTATGATTCACAGAATTTCACACTTGCACTTCGTCACTACATAATATTCACACCAAAAATTTAATAAAATAAAATAGCGTTCGAAAATGAGAATAATTTCTCGAAACGAGTCACGCATATCAATAAAATAATAATTTATTAAAGTAACTGTGTAGCAGAAAATTATTTGCATACCTTATTATGCGTAGTCGTAGTCTATAGATGGCTGAAATGAAAAGGGGGAAAAAACAACATAGTTCCAAAAGGAACATTTAATTTTTTTAAATAAAAGGAATGGTAAAAATTACAATAACCTAAAATTTTTAGGTTACTTTATGGCCTCTAATAAAGAGCCCTCAGTGGTTACTCAAAATGAGTAGCGTCTCCACAAATACTTTAATAGTTTAAAAGGGTTGAGGAATTTATGTTCTTATTTGCACGCAGATTTTTTTATTGAATAAGTTTGCAAGATATCCACTACAGCAGAGAAATGTTCTGCAATGAAAACACGAAGAGAAACACAGGAATTAACCGAAAATATATTTTAAAGAAAGCTTATGGCGTATTGCTGTGTCTGAAGGGGTCGTAATACGAGGACATTAATGTAGTGATTGTTACGTTGTATAATTTGGATAGCGCAGCTGGTAAAGTGACGTGATGTTTATCATCATCCACTTACGCCACAATGATGTGCTCTCTCAATTTTTTCATGGACCTTCTTTCAGTTATTCTGTGTGGCGGATGGTATAAGTTGATTTTCGAAGAGATTCAATGCTCTTGATAATTATTGTGGTGTCAATCTTTCGAGTACTTTGATTTTTAAATTATTATGATATCCAGTTCCTAACAGACATCAATGTTTCCTTTCTGATTTGAAAAATTAAAACTGGTAAAGAGTGGCATATCTACTGATCCTTTTCTCGTTCAGTTATCACCTGGTGATCGCCAAATATTGTTGGATGAAGGAGGTTTACGTTTATGTAAGCCTCATTTATCAGTCATCACAGTGGTTCCTACACTTATTTTTACGTGACGTTATAACTGTTCATTCTCGTCTTAAACTACGCCAATAGTAGCCATCTCTTCCCTGAGGATGTATTGATTCTATTACTCACAATGAATGGAACAAGAAAAGCCAGCGTTATTGCATCCAAACTTCCTATTTGGCAAGGAATGGGCGCATGTGGCGTTCCTGGCACAGTGACAAAAAACACCGCATCAAGCATTCGACACACGCAAGTTTTTTGCGTCTTCCCCGTAAAGAAGGACAGCTTTGCACGCGGCAGCTGGGCAAAGAGTACTAAAGGGCCACCATTCAGGGTGAAGGAGGTATTACCGGCTTAAGCTTTACACGTATCAAGCGTCCGAATTGCTGCTGTCGGCTATTTCCTCTAAACATTCAGGTAAACACCGGGAAGGTCACCCAAATTCCATGTAAAAATATCCCTAACACATGCCATAGGGAAACACGCAGAAGAGTCCCTCCGTTTTAAGACAGGTGGAGAAGTCTGTTCTCTTATTATGGCTAAAAGGGACAGGCTTCCTGAAGAACCGACAGCTAATACAGCTGTCAGATCAAAGGAAACTGCAGAAAACGCCAACAATTGTACGTAATAATCGCTGTAACTCTGAGACAGGGATATTAAATATTCAATAGAAAAATTTCGTCAACATTCATGTTCGACGGACGATAGTTCCTTTGCAAAACACAAATTCAGTTTCTACGTTTGGTTCAGATTTCAAATTCCAGTAGTTACCTGAGATCGCTTCAGAAGAACGCTAGGCTAAGCAGAATAACAATAGCGAAAGGAGCCTTCTCATATCTTTTAATTTCAAATACAGAGCTAGAACTTAGAAAGAATTTAATATATATATATATATATACGGGTGGGGCACAGCACTCTATGGTAGCGAAGCGACCTTAGGAATACCGGAAAGAAGCATTTGTAATGTTGTGCTATAGACGAATGCTGACAGTTGTGTCTACAGATTAACTCTAAATAAATGTGTTTTGGAAATGATGGTTTTGGGAAGAGTTACAGGAAGAGGATGAGTCATATTTTGAGACATAAGGGATTGGTTAACTTGTTAGTGGAGGGAACAGTCGGGGTAATAAATGTAGAGGAAGACAGATAGTAGAATATGTGAAGCAGATAGCTGAGGACGTGGGTTGTAAGGAGTATTTAGAGGTTAATGCAAGATAGGAAGAGATGGATGATTGTATCAAACAGTCAATACACTGATGACAGCAAAAAAATATATTGCGAAACTATAGTGACTTAGTAGGGATATTATCTGCAGAGTTAAAAATTAAACAAAACTTCAGATTTCCTAACCCTGTCTAAAATATGCTCTAGCCTATTTGGTACATTGTAGTAACCTCAGCTAAAATATGGCATGATGATTGAAATTCTATCATCATTAGCTTATAACCTAGCTGAAAGACATATCTAAACAGTTAAAAGGAAGGACTGAAATCTGTGAGTTAATATAATACCTGTGAAACACACCCCTTTATCTGATTCAGCTGTTCCTGCCCACTAGCAACAACATTCACTTTCCGTAGCCACTCCTACTTCGTTTGGATATGGTATTGGCGAGTGACCGAGGGTTGTGTGCAGACGTCTTCCTAGAAGCGGTTTCTACTGCTCTATTCTGCAATCGGAAATAGAAAGGAAATTGGTGAGAGGAGATGGCACAGCAAATGGCTTTATGTAATCTGTAATGCTTGATGACTTACACATTTCAATAGACAAATTTCTCGCAGTCAGTATATAAACTAACTTAAACAAGTTGTAATTGAGTGCTGACACAAAAATATTGATTATTTGAAATAGCGAATGCAGTTTGCACACTAAATTTTTATTGCGTTATCAGAAGCAGTATTGATCACGTCAGACTAATCAGAAAACAAAAATTGTAGTTTAAAAAACTAAATCACGCTTTCGTAGTGAACTAAAAGTTTAAAAATAATATTTAAATATAAACATTTTGTTTAACAGTGATAGGACGTCCCACAATTCAGAATAAATTAATTTTTTTGAATAAGCTTAAAGTATAAAGTCACTGATTACAAAATTTACTTTAATGTAAAAAAGCATGGGGTGCTATTTCAGTTGTCTTATATTTTTTGTCGTTGGCTGTTTGTAAAGACAGAGTCATTGTCAAAAGTTATGTAGACCGCACCCCACGCTTCTTTTACATTAAAGTTAATTTTGTTTAACAGTGACTTAATATTTAAGCTTATTCAAAATAAAATTAATTTATCCTGAATTGTAGGACGTCCTATCACTGTTAAACAAAATGTTTATATTTAAATATTATTTTTAAACTTTTAGTTCACATTACTACGAAATCGTGATTTTAGTTTTTTAACTACAATTTTATTTTTAACTTTTTAGTTCAGATAGTTTAAAAAGTATGTTTCTTACTGTTGGCTTTTCTTCGCCTATCTCTCTTTTTCTTTGAGTTGTAGTTTCATTTTTAATTATTATTCCAACGAGCAAAATTCAATTAAATGGTCAACTCAACAAGAGATCCTATAGCAGGGTAAACGAGGAAGGCTACTTTTCTTTAATAGTACGAAGTAATATTTCGAATACTTACTATTCAACATCACGTTAAGCGACTGCAGACAGAGAAACCTTTCTGGATAGGAGACAGCGGAAGACGATCGTCTACAGCAACCAAGGCTCGTAAATCACACCCGGGAAACTGGAGAACGATGATGATTATGATGATGGCTATATTGGGCGGAAAATCTCCGAAGGGTGTGGCCGCCAAATGACGAAGATTTCTCGAATCGCACCTGTGCACTAATGTCACGGCTGCATTTGCCTAACTTTTCCATTTATAATATCCGCAAAAATGCGAACAGAAATCGGGATTCGAGCAGGGAATGTCTGCTCGCCAGTCACGCGCCTTAACCAACTAGGCCACAAAGACGATTCGGAAAGTGGGTGAAAATGAGCCGCATCTTTCATAAGACAGTTAAATCACTTTAGTCGTTTTACTGTCAAAGTAATGAGATTACCAAGACATAGATATAAAATTATTGGATTGTCATCGGTTCTTAATGCATGTACAAAATTTCAGACAATTCGGACTTTCTGAAGTGGGTGAAAATTGAAATGTAATTTTCCATTACATTCAACCACTTTTAAGTTGTTTCTGACAATGTGGTGAGAGTGAAATTATTGAATTTCTATCGGTTCTTAATAAGTGTGCAAAATTTCAAACGATTCGGACGTCAGGAAGCGGGTAAACACTGAAATGAAAGATTCCATTTCATGCAACCATTTTTCTATTGTTACCGTCAGAGTAACGAGAATAGCAGGACGTTGCTAAGAGACTACTTTATTGTCAACAGTTCTTAAAACGTGTGCAAAATTTTGATGTTTTTACTGTCAACGTAGCTATGAAATTATTGTATTGTAATCAGTTATCAATACATGAGCAAACATTCAAACAATTCGGACATCTGGAATTGGGTTAAAATTAAATTGCAAAATTCCACGACATTTAACCATTTTTCTGTTGTTACTGTCAAAGTAGAATAACAGGATATAGCTATGAAATTATTGTATTGTCACCGGTTCTTAATATGTGTGCCAAATTTCAAACAGCTCGGACATCTGGAAGTGGGTCAAAATGGAGTTACATTCATTCATACATACATACAAGTCAAGCTAATATAAAGCGTGTAAAAAGTAATGACTGTCATCACTATCTAGGGATGGGAAAATAATAAAGTATATCGTATCGATATTTACAAATAGTATCGAGATAAAAATATCGATATTTTTGTGTAAAAACAGTAATTTTCTAAAAATATTCATAAAATTTATCAAAATATTTAAGAGAATTCTCAATATTAAAGGCACATGTGGAAATTATGGAAACTTTTATTAATTTATCTATTTTTACAATCAATCAAAGCAGTATTCGTTCATACGTTCCTTCGTCAATCTATTCCTGATGACCGCTACCACCAAGTTAACTGCAAACGCCGCTCTTTTGGACAATACAGAAGAGGCTTCGCATATCAGATACTTCTTTAACACATCAACTTCTATTCCTCTCTGAAAAAACAAAAAACAAATTGGAAATAGAGGTTGTAAATTTACGTCGACCTTCAACTTCGAAATGAATGCTTAATCAATATTCTTCAACTTGATTAAAAATAATCTAACCGGTAATATTCAAATATGTTAACAAAAAATGACACTGACGTTAATGTAAACCTGTTAGAATTTATCGTCTTTTACAAGGCGCGTCCAGAAAGTAAGTTCCGTTTCAATATATCTCCGCTGCAGCGCTGCGATTGCAGTTCCGCACATGTGCTGTAGACGATGTCTATCAAGGGGAAGAACGTGTGCCATTTGGAGATCGCTGTCAGTTACGTACGCTTTGTTGTGCTTGTTTGAAATGTCGGCGTTGATTGAAAATCCCGCCGCCTGTGAAATCAGGTCTGTTTTTCGGTTTCTGAATGCGAGGAAAGTGAAACCAAGTGAAATTTATCGGCAAATTTGCAATGTTTACGGACCAAATGCGATGAGTGATTCGATGGTGAGAAGATGGGTCCGACAGTTCAATGGCGGGCGTAGTGATGTGCACGATGAAGAACGAAGTGGGGGTCCACCTTTGGTTACAGAAGACTTTCATCTGTTCTTACATCTCAAGTCTTTCCTTGGCGGTCATCACTTCACCAATGACGACGAGCTGAAAGAAACTGTTTCCAACTGGTTGAAGACACAGGCGGCAGATTTCTATGAAGAAGGTATACAAAACCTGGTGCCATGCTATGACAAATGCCTGCAAAATTTCGGCAGTTATGTGGAAACGACGTTTAAGAGTTGTAGAATTTTGTGCAGTAAAAATTTCTTCTGTATCTGTGTACAATTTCATTTTATTACCAAACGGAACTTACTTTCTGGACGCGCCTCGTATAATCTGTTACCCGTTGATGAAAAACTGTTAAATCACGACTAATTTACTTTTTTAACACGAATTCAGATCAGATATATATATATGCAGCACATGAAATGGGATACTGATTTGTGTTCGTACAAAAATATCGAATTGATACTTAAAATTGATACTACAAATAAAAAACATTGATTTTTGATATACCGGGAATAACAATATCAACGATCAATATCAATTATTTTACGAAAAAATACCGATATTTGTATACATAGATACATTTTGTCCACTGACAGTGATGGGTGAGCGGTAACTTTCGGACATGTTAAGCGGAAGTACGATTTTCGTCTTTTTTTCCGAAATGTTACGAAGCGAACGGCGGGATAATTCTTTGAAACGCTATGCCGAGTTACTTTCAATTTCTTGCAGCTATCAACACATACGAAACCTCTCCTGGCTGTAATGACTTCCAGCTATGATTCAACCATCATCTAACCACAAACAAGCAAAAACATTGCATACATCTACTACTGAAAAACTTTCTTATTCACAAGTAGCGGGAAATACAGAACTACATGACACCACAATTATTCCACTCGCAAATTAATCAAAAGCAAACAGAACAGACAAGATACGCAACCGCTTCATTAGAGTCGGCCCATACTCTTGTACTATTAGATAATGCCATTGGATTTCAATCGAAATAAGACTACACTAGAATAGGTTCGAATTAAGATGTTCAGTGAAGATCGAAGGGTGGTTTAGCCTTTTCATGTTTAAATAAATTTAAAAAAGTTAATTTACAATCAATGTAGAAGTTTATGACAGCTCTCAGTCCCAGCCCTTTAATGAAATTTTATTTGAGAATTATGTATAGCAAGCTGGGAGTGGATTAATTATGGTTTTATATATTTTTCTGAATTGTGAATTTGTGTACATGAACATTGTTTTATGGAAAGAAACTATGTAAATTCTATGCAATACGGTCAAGGGCAGTATTATTTTTAAAACATTGATTAAAATTTTATAATTGGAAGTATTGATGTGACCAAAGATGTTTGGAGGACAATTTGAAACAGTTTGGACTGACTTGTGTAGATAATTTTGTGGGAAAATACTTGCAAATATCTTTAATTTTCTTTTCTGTGTGTACCGTGGTGATTGTGAATGATTTTGTATTAATTCAGATTGTTTTAATGTGATTTTGATTGTTATCTGCATTGTCGCCGCTCGAGAAATGTATAAACGTATAAACATGGTGAACAGTCTCTGGTCTTTCACTTGTACTCTCGTGAATCCTGTAATCGTACTCTAATGTGATTATGGTCACAGGATCAATGAACAGACTTTAAACGCGGAATGGTAGTTAGCATTATAAACATGGAGCATTATATTTCGGAAATTGTTCATGAAATCAATATTCCTCCATTCACACTGTAAATAATTTAGACAAGGATATTCATGCGAATCTCTGATAGTAGGCTATATGCAAGCTATTTCGCATGAAATGGTCAAGGGAGACCAAATAGAGAGACCAGATCTTTCTAAAGCTTTTGACAGAGTGAGCCATAGAATGGTAATAAATAAGATAAAATTCATTGAAGTGGATGGTGTTCTTCTAGGTAGGAGAATTCTTAAAAGGAAGAAAGCAAAATGTCTTCGTATGAAATGTAGTATCAAAAAGTAGTGCATGGAAGGGAAAAGATGACCATGACCACAAGCTGGCACTCGATTTCAGGCACAAGGGTGTAGGAAGATTCTCTTTTTTAGGTAAGGGTGTCAGGGATTGGAATGAGTTACCAAGAGAAATGATGAATAATTTCCCGAAAACTTTGAAAGAATTTAAAGATAAAATTTGTAGAGGGCAAATGTAGGTAGGTGCAGGATAGGGGGAAGATGGGTGTGTAGGGAAATTGCCACCGGAGCCTGTGCTCCATTGTAATTAAATTAAAAGAAGCTGAAGGTAAATGGGAATGCCAAAGGATCACTGCTATTCGTTTTTCTAATAAATGATTGTATTAATGCTTTAGTGTCAGAAGTTAAGTTGTTTGCAGATGCCATAATCTATATATATAAAGATGAATGTATTTATGTTTTTTTGTTCTTCTACATCTACATCTACATATATACTCTGCAAATCACAAAACTGTGGGTGGCAGAGGGTGCTCAGCACCAAACCTAATCTCTTTGTTGTGCATTCCAATCCCTAATGGTACGAGGAAAAAAGCAATTCATATAAGAGTCAGTGCGGCACCTTATTTCTCTAATTTTATCTTTCCTGTCATGCCGACCCAAATAGGTTGATGGACGAAGTATTTCACTACACTCGTAAGTGAAAGTGGGAGTACGCATGTTTACCAATAAGTTTATATGAAACGTGCGTCGTCTATCTACCAGAGACTCCCAGCCTAGTTTACTAATCAGTTCCGTAACGCTTTCATAAGGACTGTAGCAAGCGGTCACGAATCGAGCGGCTCTTCTCTGTACTTTCTCTGTACTCTCAATCAGCCCCTTACGAAACGGATCCCAAATGGCACAACAATAGTCCAAATCTCCTTTGTTTGTTCATTACAATTTTTCCAAATTCGACCTAGGAACCGCAGCCTAGAATTAGCTCTACCTACCAACGTATTAATATGTAAGTCCCATTTCATGTTCCTTTGTACTGTTACTCCCAAATATTTCATAGAATCGACCACATCAATAACTGAACTGTTTACCTCGTATTTCTGAACAATTGGATTCTTTTTGTTAGTTATGCTCATTGTCTTACACTTTTTACAATTTAGTGTGAGTTGCCACTCAGCGCACCATGCCAAAATAACATCCAGATCACGCTGAATTGCTAAACAATCGGCCAAATTCCTTACTTCCCTATAAATAACCGCATCATCAGCAAACAATCTAAAAAGGCTTTTCACTTTGTCTCCGAGATCGTTTATAAAAATTAAAAAAGAAGTGGTCCTATTACACTTCCTTGAGGTACACCCGATGTGACATCTAGATTAGAAGATCTTTCTCCTTCAACAACGACATACTGCGATCGACCAGTTAGAAATCCTTTATCCATTCGCAAAGCTGATCCGATATACCGTACGCTCGTAGTTTCGCTAAAAGGCGGTTGTGTGGCACAGAGTCAAAGGCTTTCTGAAAATCTAAAAAAATTGCATCTACTTGTGAACCTGCATCAATAACTTTCATTACATCGTGTGTAAATAGGGCCAGCTGTGTTTCACATGATCTTTTCTTCCGAAATCCGTGTTGATTTGTTGTAAGCAAATTATTTTCATCTAGGAAATTCATAATGTTCGAGCATATAATATGCTCCATAACTCTACTACAAACAGATGTTATAGATATGGGACGATAGTTTCCAGGATCGCTGCGATCACCTTTCTTGAAAATCGGAGTTACTTGCGCTATTTTCCAGTCTGAAGGCACTTTTCGCTCTTCTAGGGATTTACTGAATATATCAGACAGAAATGGCCCGATTTCCGCCGCATACTCTGAAAATACTCTTACTGGAATACCATCCGGGCCAGGTGCTTTTCCCCACTTTAGGAGCTCTAATTGCTTTATGATACCTGCAGTATCTATTCGTAATGATTCCATCTCCAACTCGACACGACGTGGGAAAACGGGAATGCTATCCTTATTTTCGTCAGTAAATGAATTTTTGAATACAGTATTTAGTACATTAGCTTTATCGCGGCTTTCAATAACCTCGGACCCTTCGCAAACTAGTGCTGGAATATTGCTGTTGGTACAACTGACTTTACGAACATACGACCAAAATTTCTTTGGGTTTTCTGCGAGACTCTTAGAGAGAGTGTTTGAATGAAAATCGTTGAAGGCCTCACGCATCACATTCTTCACACGTAGTCTTAACTCTGCCAAGGTTTCTAAATCGCTGCGAGACCTCTTCCTTCTGTAGCGTGCGTGTATCCTTCTTTGTTTTTTGAGTAATCTTTTGACTTCGCATGTGTACCACGGTGGATCATTCTCCCCATTTATTTTCCGCTTCGGTATATGTACTTCCATACCTTCCTTGATTATATGTTTAAATCGATGCCACATCTCTTCAATGGTGTCCTTTGTTAACTTAAAGTTATGGTAATTATTCCTCAGGTAGGTTCTAAAACACTCCTTTGAGGCCTTACTGAATCTGTATACAATCCGCCCATTTCCCCTTTTTCGCTTGGTCATTAATTTGATAGTCGCAATTACCGCTTTGTGATCGCTTATTCCAGTGGTCGTTGAAATGTCGGTGAATAATTCTGGCCTGTTAGTAACTAGCAAATCTAAAATGTTTTCGCTACCGTTATGACACCGCGTAGGTTCATTCACTAGCTGCTCGAGATGATTATCGGAGAATAAATCGAGAATTACTTCAGAAGCTGCCTTATCCCTGCTACCAGTAATGTGAACATAATTTCGCCAGTCGATATAAGGCAGATTGAAGTCGCCTCCCAGAATCATAGCATGATCCTGAAAACGGCTAGCTATACTGTTAACATTACTTCTTAATTCCTCGGCGATAGCTATGTCAGAATCGGGTGGACGGTAGAAGGCGCCTATGACGAGTTTTGACCCAGCAACATTGAGTTTAATCCATATAATTTCACAGATAGTATCGACTTCTATTTCATTACATGGGAGGAATTTACTCACAGCTATAAATACCCGACCTCCATGAGAATGTAATCTGTCTTTACGAAAAACGTTCATGCTGTCTTTAAAAGTTTCGGCGGAACTTATTTCCGGTTTTAGCCAACTTTCTGTACCGATAATGATATCCGCTTCTGTGCTACAAATAATGCTTTCAAGTTCTGGTTGTTTGTTACAAACGCTTCTACAGTTAATTACGAGTACTTTTAACTGTTGTGACTGTTTTACGTTCCTCCTACATTCCGGTGTTGTATCTGATTGGGTTGCCCGCAACTGTATTTCATGTTTCGGGTCTTCCTCCCTCAGCCCTCATTCTTCATACAAATCGACATTTTTCATCCGATCTCAATGAAACTTTGCACACTTATCCTTTGAAACAACGAGAAAAATACTATCTAAATTTGGTTGGAAAATTATCTTTATAAATAATACATGTTGTCTTATAATTTCGAAAAATTACTGAACGGCGATACACAGACGCGTTGGATGTGTAGGTCTCTGTACTGCCTTTCGCTACAGTTGTCAGGTAGCTCAGTGGTTAAAGCGATTGCTTACTGATGTTTGGATCGTGGTCTCCGGCTCAAATCTCCGTGTAGGCAAAGATTTTTAAAAATTGTTTTTGATCGTAAGAGCCACGCCTGGACCGTCGGTTATTTGAATTGAGTGTTAAACTAGATATCACAAATTTAGTGCAATGAGAGGCAAATAGTAGGTAGTCTTGCAATTCTGTAGGTGTACCGATTTTTATGTTATATTGATCCCCCGGGGGTGATTCGCAGTCAGTGTGTGTGTGATCTGCAGTAATAATACTATAAATGCGGAAGTAAGTGTCTGTCTTTTTGTTACGTTTTGACGACTAAATGGCTATACCGATATTGACAGAATTTGACAAGAAAATCTGTAGGGAGGGCACAGAACATTTTTTTCGGTATGATTAACAGTTGTAGTCACTAAATTTGAGAATTTATCGAATGGTGACAGAGAGACGGATGCGTATGTTAGTCTGTAATGTTACGTCGGTTGCTCAAGGTGCGCATTATGTGAGTGTGTAATTTGTTAATAAATTTAGTTTAGAGAAAAAACGTATTATTTAGTACAGATGTCGATTTTCTCTGTCCTATTACTTTGTGTCTGCTTAAATGTTTCTGGCACCAGTTTATTTTGACGTGCCTTGCGGGCGTAAACTGGTCTAAGTTGTAGCTCTAGCAGAGTACGAGCAGCTAACGATGGATAATTACCGCATAATACCATTTTTATTGCATTGTACTTCACGCGATTGAAACTCAAGACGCACTGGCAGAGAAATCTGCAACCTAAGAATTTTCTCTGTTTATTTGAGTCTGTAATTGTTATAAAATTAGAACTAGCTCAGTGGCATCCACAAATTACAGTAATTTGATGTGAGATGCGAACAACAAGATTTAACAACATATCTGATGCACGGACACGTTTCATTTTAGATACCTCAGTTTAATTTTGTGTATCCGGTATAGTATTCCAAGTTTTTATTTACTAAAACTTCATTTCACCTGTAAATCAGAGATTTTCTTTACTAGGTGGTAAGTTTTCATGATGGATGTAGTCTTCTCGGGAGACTAGCCGAGTAATTAAGGTGTTTCCATACGATATTTCACCGATTTGTTACTACGTCGCCATTTTCTGGTGACTTCACCAGAAGATGGAGACTGAGGCTCAGATCACCGAAATATCGTGTGGAAACACTTTCATTACTCGGTTAGTCTCCCGAGAAGACTACAACCATTCTCAACGTCGAGAAATACTTCGTTACTAAGTGTTCATGATGTTTTAGTTTTGTGTCTACAATGCAGCACGCACATAAAGAATTAACATCTCACATTACATTTTCTGTTCAAAAATAAGTTTTAAATTGTGTGACATGAAACTTCAGATCAGCGTATTGAACAATAATATCCCAAAACCAATAAAAATCAAATGAATCTTAATTAATTGTAATAAGCAGATAAAAATCTCCCAAAAATGTAAGGATTTCCTTTTCTTATTTTTTTAATAATAATTGTAACAGACTACTCATTTTCCTTTACGATTTTACTTCTGTTATCTGTAAACAACCAGTAACATAATTGTTCAATAGAATAATGCATGTAAATGGTCCAAATACGCTATGAAGATGCATTCCCATTTTACTCCCATGTCTTTTGTTACTGCATTTCCAATTCCTTGCTTCCTCCACCTATCAAGTTACTTTTTAATATTTTATGGCAAACTTTATCAGATTGCTAGGAAATATCTACCTCTACACTATCAAGTTGGCATCCGTTTTCCTTTTCATCGGAATAAATGTTGCACTTAGCCCACTAATATATTCCTCTCTTCTTTATGTTGTTAAAAATTTCAATTATGATCACGCTCCTATAAAAACAAAACAAAAAATCATAGTACAGGTTTTCTAATATTCTGTATAAAATTATTATCTCTGACTGATTGTGTAAGAATTAATAAAGTACCTCACTTGCTTTAAAGATTTCGACTTGGGCTATACAATCTAATGTGAATAGTTCTTAGTCTTTGATACTCTATTTTAAGTACCAGTCCTCAAGTTTCATTGCTTAATAAGGAAAAGTTTGCCCTCGGCGTTTATCCTAGGCATTAACGAAGCGAATATGGAGCTGTAAAGATAGGATCGCATTGTCTCTAAAGTCAAAGAAGGAATTCCTAAACTTTAGACCACTTTAATCTTACCCAGTTATCTTACTTCAGTGATTTTTCTTCACGTCTGTTTTTTTTATAGAATCATAATTCTATAGAACTTTGCTGGCACAGATGGTTCGCTATTTTATTCGCAGCGAGAATTGTCGTACCAATTTACTTTCTTCCGATATCGCAATTCCAGTTTGACAACCTCGAAAGAGAATTTCAAAAGTAATGAGATTTCGAGACGCTAATTCCCTAACTACTTTTCCGTTCTTGAGTAAGTGTAGCACAGAAATACTTGCGAACGGAGTGAGTTTTAACCCTTATTTCTCATATAATTTACACTTTTCTGTTTGATATCAATTTATTGACATGGTGTAAACATCTTCTCTATAAACAAATACAGTCTTTTTGTACGAAAAGCAACGAATGGGAGTATTAATTTATGGCAGATGAAATATTCTTGGAACAATGCTTGTAGATTACGATAAGATATGTTTCAGAAATATAAATAAATTTCCATTAATAAGTTGTACGTAAAGTTGTCGTGAAAATGTGAGATAGACTATGTATGACAGCATTCAAAAGAAGTGTTTGACATAAATTTGTTGAAATGATCAACCTAATTACTCCCATTTAGATATTTAGACATATTTTTCAATCCTTAAATTCTTCTGTTTCCAACAGATGTTCGTCAAAAAATTATCTCGAAATATCAGCATCCCCTTGCAAGTTTTATCTCAGATAGTGTACTGATAACGAAGATTCAACTGAAGGGTTCTACATTTTGTGAGGGCTGACTGGTATTAATCGTAACTCGCCAGTGAAAACAAATTATCTTGATTCATTCGAAGGCATAGCAAAAAAAAATTACGTTGAAGAAATCTGAGGGTCTCGCATCTGGAATAAATAGTTTCGAAACACCCCTGTATCCCCTATATACCGGTCATCTTCAAATGGCGGTTCAAGATCATGTTCCACTTGCCCCGCTCCTCATCTCACCCCCCCCCCCCCATTTTCCCGTTTCCTACCTCTCGGAGCTGACGGCATTGTCTAATCAAGAGTGGTAAATTGTCAGCTGGAAACCTTTCTCTTTCGCAAATAGAGGTGAGGGCAGCGGGGTGGGGATAGAGCATGCTAACCTTGAGCCACCCCTGTTAACAGAATTATATATATTATAAGCTTCCCCCTTCTAGGGAGGAATTGAAATGAGGTGTGTTTCACATGGCCTTCTAAACATGACTAATGTTCGGTGTACTGGAAGATCTAAACGCTGTGGTTAATCAGGAGACCACAGCTGTCACGTGGTTGGGTGTCTGGGTGGGGGTCGCTGTTCTTCCCTAGGCACCTATGTATCATGGTGTTTTATGCTCCTTTCCTCATTGATGTTATTACGTTGCTTAACAATCTCTATGGCAACCTCACCCGCCTTGGCCACCAATGATCTTCATTTCGAAAGAAGTATAGTATTTAAAACTCAGTATCATCGTGAATGAATGTGAGTTGTCCGTATTGTTTGATCTTAGTAACGAATGTATTATCGCAGCTTACCGTCTACTCTCTGGCCAATTTCTTAAATATAGACTAATCCACAGCTGCAAGGAAACTCACAAGCCCCCACAGTTTGTAATGGGGATTGCCTCTCTCACTTTACTCAAAGAGGTGATGAACTTGTAGTGTGGTTTGGCATTGGCTCCAATCAGTAATTTCCAATACGCACGTGGCTTAGGGAATTACAGCCACTCTACGCAGGTTTAGGCCGTCGCATTTTTTTTAAAAAAAAAGGCCCTTACGGACTTGCATTTGTTCAGTCTGACTGATTTCGGAATTGTTATATTCGTTTTTCCCTGAACGTATTGTAAGAACTTCAGTTCCGTTGATGCATTATCTTGCGAAATACGTTCTCTCAACTCGAAGTCAGTGCTTAGAGCTTATCAGAGTTTGGTAAATTATTCATACGCAGTTCTACAAACAGGTTAATTATTTAAATAGTTCGCTATCGCCGCCGGTCCCCAGGTGATGTACCAAGGCAGCCCGAAGCAGAAGATGGGTGAATAATTATTGATAGAAAGTCATGAAGTGCGTTAACTCAAACTTAAGTCCATCACACTTTTATTGTTAGATCTTAGAACATTGAAATGGTTGGCCACCATCAAATTTGGAATACAAAGGCTCATCGAAACTTCATCATCCGTAGATTGCAGAGTTCTATAAGAAAAAAGGAAATTAACAATCTAGTCCGCTTCCCACCAAGTTACGTTTAATGTCACAAGTACTGTTCTTCTGGACTCCTGTAGTGTTAAAACTTCACGTAACACACTTATTGTCCCGGCTAAACACACTCGGCTCTCTTCTTGATGCTAGATAAACGCACAATTACTGTAGCGTCGATCGCCAGTCGTCGCGAGCCGCCCGCTATCACATTCAGGTCACGACTTACAGAAACAATGTATTAGTCCTCTAGTAAATTACTACTTCCGGATCGGCGGAAAGCGACTGTGACGTCACGGTATACTATATCATCTCCGATTCCATGGACAAACTTTGCGTTTCACCCTATTTTGGCTGATTTTGGTCTCCTGTGATTAAGGAAGTGCAGAGTCAAAGATGCTGGTTTATTAGAAAGGAATATCTTTTCAGGATCAACCGCAGGAAGATCATGGAGTTATTTAACACCGAGGTTACCAGTAAGGTGAAGTATCAATCTCTGTTTCGTATCTAGTGACTTCTTTTTAGATAAGTTACCTCTACTGGAAACTGACTTAAAATAAGCTCAATTCCTCATTAATTAATTGATGCCCCAAATGTTGAAAAATGTGTCAAAATGATGTACATATTTAGATGATACTTTCACCAATATAATGAGCTTTACTCCATCACCACATCTTTCCTTAAATGAATCAAAAAAAAAAAAATAAGTAACGTAGGACGAACATTCACCACCTCACGTTTCGTTGTTATGTTATTAAGGTTAGATGTTAGTATCAGGCATTATTCTGCTTTCCCGAAACGTGATTTTCTGTTATCCAGAGAATATCCTAACTATAAAGTCACCTCTGTAACTCCCTAAGCGTACATTAATAAGGAGACTTCTGTTCGTTTTCGGAAAGATTCTCACTAGCTTGAGATGTCCTCCGGACGAAAATGTCTATACAGAAAGATATATATTATTTATAAAAGAAGTTTTGTCACTAGCAATTCATCTCCCTTCATACCTAACCGAAATCGATAAATTAGGTATCATTTTAAAGATTAAGGTTTCCGCTTTGGTGACATCCTATTTTAAGAAAGTTTTTTTTTTTTTTTTGGAACCAGGTTCTTGATAGGCAAAAGTAATAATAACTATCACGGTCACTAGAATGAGACAGTTAAGAGCTAAACCGCTAGGATTTGTTGGCGTCGATAACCATTGATCGTATTTCAGCTAGATAGCAACACCATACTAACTCAACGATAATCTTTTTCTGAGATATTTGTTACAGGTTTGCCAACTTCTATCGTTGTTATCTTACAACTGACAATGTGGCTATTGATACAATATTGAGCAGTTAATTAATCCACCCACTGCGTTATTAGATCCACCTACTCGAAGAAACTGCAGGTCACATTTTAGGGCGTGTATTCCACAGACACTGTTCTCCGTCGGTGCTCCCGGAGTCCTAATAAACCGGATTATGTCTCGCTGGCTGCGGCTCCCGTGCCTGAAACAATAGGCGAATATCATCTACAGAAGCCGCCTCTTTCTGAATCCGCAATATGTTCGCTTTGTTCCTGCCGGTGTGGGGTTTCATCAACAAAAGAAGTAATTGAGGGGGGACTAATCCGGGCGAGAAGAGGAGGCGGCTTCTTTTGTATGCTCTCTGGCCCTCGGCGACTGCTGAGGTGGTTTCTACATACTCACAAACGAACTGGCATATATTATGTATGCTGCCCTACCTCCTACTTTCATGTTGCCTACTAGCCGTTTCGTGTTCACTCACCCCCTGTCGTCGCGGGTGACTTTGGTGAAGGTTATGCGATTTTAATGCTCCTCAGTGCCAAAGTAGGTGTTACCGTGCATCAGGAATGAGATATCTGTACAGGGTTTCTGTGGAACCGGGAAGAAATCATTGGTGGTAAATACCAAGAGGGTATCACTACGTTCCCTTGACACGATTTCTGAAAGTCGTAATCAGGACGAATGTTCCGGGATATTAAACCACCATGTTGAGTATGTAGCATATCATCGCAAGGCTCGACTGAATTTTATTTTTCATCATTTCAAGTAAAAAGCTACAATTTATTAAGAAAGATATGGCATTCTAAAACACACTGTAAAATAATGGTCCTCAGAGAAGGGAAAGGAGGCTGTTTAAAACTACTAGTCCTACTGGGCCTACTAGGACCACTATAAGCCTTTGTCTAGCTTGAATTTCGCTGCGGATGTGCACACATCGCGTTACAATTGGAGTTGTCAGTCTTAGAAAGGACCTACAGTTTAACGTGGATTCCGAACCACGGAGCGTCCTGGCGATATTTATACGAGGCGCGTCCAGAAAGTAAGTTCCGTTTGGTAATAAAATGAAATTGTACACAGATACAGAAGAAATTTTTATTGCACAAAATTCTACAACTCTTAAACTACTTTTCCACATAACTGCCGAAATTTTGCAGGCATTTGTCATAGCGTGGCACCAGGTTTTGTATACCTTCTTCATAGGAATCTGCCGCCTGTGTCTTCAACCAGTTGGAAACAGTTTCTTTCAGCTCGTCGTCATTGGTGAAGTGATGACCACCAAGGTAAGACTTGAGATGTAAGAACAGATGAAAGTCGCTAGGAGCGAGGTCAGGGCTGTACGGAGGATGGTGAAACACGTCCCAGCCAAATCCCTGTACGAGGTTTTTCGTCACGTTTTCAGTGTGTGGTCGTGCGTTGTCGCGAAGCAAAACAACACCTTTTGACAGAAGTTAATTCATATACTGATTAAATCAGATCAGCGGTTAGCAATTGGGCCTCCAATTATTGCATTATTTAACATATTTCACACAGCCACATTCTTTAATATTTACCGTTAACCGCCTGCAACATATAGGATATTAAGGTGCTTCCATACCGTACACTGGGAAGATAACCCGCAAAATTTGATCTGCCACCAAATGCGTGTATCAGGTTGACGTGCTTTTCTTGTTCGTTGTGTTGTTATAACTGAAAATTGTGCTGTTATAATCGAAAATTTACAGTTATAATGACACATACTAACATGTTGCGTTTGTCATGTCTGTGTAGCAACAAATAAAGGCTTGTAAATAAACACTTGGCGGAAAATTCAACTGCAACATCAGAAACGCAACTAAGTGAAAGTGGTAAAAAGTGCTACAAGCGTTAACAAGTGTGTAAGAGTGCTTAAAGTGGTGTTCCATATCGCGATGTGGAGATTATCACCATACCTCCACTAATGATTCGCTCCATCGTAAGAGTGAAACGCGTCTAGGTAATAAAAAATATTCACCACAACAGTTGTTTATAGACGGCGTTTTATTCATGATATTTATTGTTCAACAACTGCGGAAAATTTTGCTTATCCATATTTATAGAAAAATTATAAATTGCACCCATATTGAATTGTTTAATCTACATCTAGTCATCGAATTAAACAAAAGGCAACATATAACTATGAACAAACGTCACAGTATTTTTATATATATATATCTGTGCCTCGCATTATAATTTTTATCTTTGTTAACCACAGACATTTACATTTTAGCTGGAATCGCAGTTACAGTTTCTTTTAACAATGTAAATACAAGTAAAATCAGATTATTTATGAATCAATCAAGTTATTGATTAGAAATTTCCTGGTTAGCCAAGCAAAGCTATGGTGGCGTCCAGTTTAACTAACAGTTCGGGCATCATCGGACTCGCCGAATATTTTCGAGGTCACGTCCATCCTCAAAGTTTATCGCAGTGGATGTTAGAATTCGGCATCAAACCTTAAGTATTCTATCGTCTGGACTGCTTGAGCTGAACAACATCCAATTGAAGTAGTAGTCTAATTGAGGCTCCATGCGAGTTGAATACCAGAGTTATGCAGCTCAGAAGTTTTCTCCGGCAAAGTTCGGCGACTACTATGTGGCGACCGAACTCTGCTGGCGTGGGCGGTGGCGGGATCAGAGGCCGACAAACTCGAGTAGCGGCGCCGGACCGGGCGCACTGGGCCTCGCGAATACAAAGTGCCCGGGGGCACACAGCGGGAAGACGAAGAACAGGAGGAGAGACAACTTTGCAAATGGCTTCCGCGGGCCCGCTTTCAATTTGCTCGCTCCGAATGCATTTTCGAGACCCTCTATCCACCTCACTCCCGCGTCAGAATTTGCATAACGTAACGACACAAATTAATATTCCGGTTTTCAAGTCGGCAATTTCCTGCAGAACAAAGTTTTCCTTTAAACATGAGTTACTGCGCCTGTAAATAAATTTTCTTGGGGAAAAGATGTCCACAAGTTTCTGCTTCTCTCTGTTGCTCTGTCGCAACAACTTCCACATCTAATTATTCCCGGACCAGCACAGTTTCCTAATGTGATTCAGATATCGGTGGAAAGTACTGTTTTGCTTCGACTCCAAAGAAAACAATATGAACTACATTGCTTAATGCGATAGCGGACACAACTATTGACATGAATATTTTATAGTTGAAGCTCCAACAACGGATGTTTTTCATATATACTCTTTGAGTGACAATAATGCACATACCACTTCACTTTTCTGATGTGTTTGATACGAACTTATAGTAAGCAGTATATTCATAACTTTTGTCGCTTTATCACCATTCTAAGTGGAATAGTTATGTGTAAGTAAAAATGTAAGACTGATTAAGAAACTTTTTTTTTGGCTGTCGTCAGTCTTTCGACTGGTTTGATGCAATCCTTCATCCCTTCCTATCTTGTGCTAACCTCTTCATTTCTGCATACCCCTTACAACCCACGTCCTCAGTTATCTGCTTCATAAATTCTAACCTCTGTCTTCCTCTACAGTTCTTACCTTCGACTGTTCCCTCCACTAAAAAATTAACCAGTCCAGCATGTCTCAAAATATGACCTACCAGCCTGTCTCTTCTTTCTGTAAGCTTCTTCCATAAACTTCTTTTCTCACCCATCATTTCCAAAACTCGTTCATTTCTTACTTTGTCTGTCCACCTAATTTTCAGCATTCTTCTGTAGCACCACATTTCAAATGCTTCAATTTTCTTTCTTTCCGGAATTTCTAAAGTTCATGTTTCGCTACCGATCATTTCTGATTCTTCCGTCTTTAGGGGCCGTTTCCAGCCCCAAGGGCAAGAGGGTGACCTGATTAAGAAACATAGAAATACTTTATAAGTTAAACTTGCAGATTTGTATTAACAGAGAATATAATTTAAAATGATCAAGAACTCAAAATTTTTATGTAGCTCACTATCCAGTTAAATGATAGAAGAAACTTTAGAGTACAAACATTCTAACACATCTCGAGTTGCCAAGATAAATATTTCTCCTAGATGGTCGCCGGTTCGAGTCCGGCCGAAGGCATTAATGTTTAGTGTAAGAGTATTGTGTTACTCGTGTTGTTCTACGCCTGAATAATCAAATAAACGCTGGAAGAATATTTCATATATACGAGCCTGATGAGTGATGAATGTATAAATACACTGAGGAAAGTTAGATGAATTGCTTTAACGCCGAGTGCCATTTTAATATTAATAAAAAAAAGTTAATTTTACAGAGAGTATATGCCACATAAGCTGTCTTTTCGCAATAGGCAGAGTCTGCCAGAGATTAAAAGAAAAGTAATACAAAAAACTAACTGAATAGATGGAAGGGAAAGTACAATAACAAAGAAACAGTTTGAAAACGAAGTTGGAAGAAAACACCGAAGTTAATGGATGAAGAAATACTGGGAGCAAAGGAAAGAAAGGAAGACTCGAAGTTTGTTATTTCTCGTGGTCTGCAGCAAGTCGAAGTTGAAAAGAAGAAGAAGTGGGAAGTTTAATACTGACATATACTCATGGAGTTAAAAAGCTTACCCCTCGTGCGTTTCTTGTCATTTCAAAGCCAGAGAGGTTTCACGAACTAGCCATAGAGGTACGTAACCGTCGTTGTACAGAGAGTCTAGTATAACGATCTACCTTTCGATAGGTATCGATTATCGATACTTTAACACAGAAGCATTTTAACAGGTCGTTAGCTTATGGCATTGTAATGTCACACACTTTTAAAAATAGTATACAGTATACGAAAATATACAGGTACTTCTAGATGATTCTATTTGTTTTCCTGGTTTGTTTTGATGCCTCTGCGCCTGTTTGGAGTCGTATATGTATCCCGGCGTGCAGGCGCGTTGTGTGTGAGGTCTGCCTGGCAGGGGCCTTTACTGGCAGACTGAACATACCACCCTCCCGGGGGGGGGGGGGTGGAAGCGATGTCTGCTACGTCTGCGAGGTCGTCCTTCGATGGAAAAGATCTTCGTGAGGGCTGAAATGGTGACCTCTGTGGTGATTGTGGAGCAACGGACGACATATGGGAAGTGGGAAAAGGCATCCGTCACTAGGAGCCACTGGTGGCCTAGGAATGGGCCAGCGAAGTCGAGGTGAATGCGTTCCCAGGGTCCGGACGGTGCCGGCCAGGAAAGGAACTTTTGAGGGGGGCGGGGCAGTTGTTGGGCACAGATGGTACAGCGCCGCACCATCTCCGTGACATCCGTGGTAAGGCCGATCAGAATACATGGCGTCTGGCAAGGGATTTGGTGCGGTCATTAAAAATATTCTGTCTAAGCCGTGAATAATTTACGATCCATCAACAAAAAATTAATTTATTGAGCAGATTTTTATGTACGATTTCTAGTAAATCATGTACACTTTTATATAAAGTAATAATAATGCACAACAGCAGATCCAACCAATCGAACCAAGCGACAACAACCTTTGAAACAAATATACAATATCACGGTCGTCTCTGTCCATGGTTAATATTTTATTCATTTTTAACTCATTATTTGTAAACCCTTTCAGAACCAAGAGATTTTACACAAAGAATCCTTATGGTGAAACACAGGCCAGCTTCATATTTTAGCCAGATCAGGTTAACTTGTGCTGACATTTGACACTAGAAACTGGAACTATTCAAGGCCTGCAACCATATGCAAGAATGGTCACGGGCTTACGCTAGTAACTAATAAAATTTTAAATTAACACACACTGCACTTGAAAAACAAATTTATGATTCTCACATAACGTCGTCAAATAATTAATAATTAAAATTCCGGTTTTAGGCTCATTCTACGTATTTATCTGTTAGCGTAGCTTAATCTTTTCATATTATTTAGATTAACCGCATGTATCTGTTTTTATTGAACAGTGCTTTACACATACTTATACAACTTCTAGTAATTAAAAAATGTGTTAACTACTGTAATTTGTATGATGTTTTACAAAGTGTATGTTGACAGTGACATCGAATTTTTCTTTAGTGTTATTGTGTATCAGGTATTACCAGAATTAGTGCGAATAATTACAACTTTTATTACATTTTTTTCATAACTTAATCATTTACATCAAGAAAATGTAAAACTATTTTTAAATATCGTTTTCGCTTTCAATTTACTAATTCAAATGGACATCTTAAAGACTAGAGGACCGAATACTGATCCTTGTGGAGCTCTGTAACTTTAACATGACTTGACGTGCTTTTGTATATACCTTTCTGTTCTTGGAGGTTAATTAAGTCCAGCTGATTAGTTTTTTTTCTTTTTTGGCTTCATACGTATTCTGGAAATTAAATTATCCTTTTTTTGTGCCCTAAAGAACATCTAAATACCACAAGAGTCTCTTTCATCCGAAAACGCTTGCCTCCTACTGAAACGTTTGCCCACCACTTTTTTCTCGTTACAAATTAACCCAAGTTGCTCCACCGGCCCGGCAAACACTTTGCCTTTGCAAGAGCCAACACGGAACGGCACTTGGCTGAATTTCCTGCGGCGTTTTCCGGCTCTCTCCTGCGGCGGGTCGGCATTCTTCGTGGCCCTTCTCAATCCACTCCTGCCACACCCCCTCAAACCTCCTTGTTCTTCGACGTCGACCGCGATGGCTCAACTAAGTGGGTGGGACCCTCAACGTCTGCCGAGAAGAACTTGAGATGAAGAAGTTCTCCCTGAAGGACATTAATCACGGGCATGGTGGTGCCCGATAGGTGGTCAGAGAACTTCGTTTCCGGTCGCTACAAAACGATCTGAATTCCGCTGACATGGAAGATACAGTGCTGTGAAAACATTGGGCCAGGAAGTCTCTTCGATAAGTGATTTGCTACTTTAAGAATGCTCACTTTAAAACTTCAATCCCGGAATGAAAGAACACAGTTGTAACAACTTCTTGGCTATTTGAATGTCGAGCGTCATATGTTGTACGTAAAGGTCTGGCGGCTGGGGATAGGAAGATCGCCGGTTAGAATCCCTGTTTCGGGAGAAATTTTCATAGGCGCTTAAAATCTGGTACAGCTTACTGCGGTTCGGATTCGCCGTTAAATTGTATGTCCCCTGTACTACCGCGTTGGATTAAGGCGGCTACGACAGGTGGAATGAGCAGCCAATAGATACCGTGTGCCAGATCATTACGACCATATGGAATTAATACTATCATATACTGTGAAAATTCTAAACATTCAATAATTCTTCGTATTACTTTAACAAAACTGCACAAATCTTCCATTAATGATGATTAATTTGAGAATTTGAGGTAGATAGATTTTTTGTGGCTTTATCCCTCGTCGAGTTTACTATGGGTGGAAAGGACAGTGTACATGGAATGATAACGAATTCGGTAATGGTGTTTTGAAGGAACCGTCGCAATATTCGCCTGGGGTGATTTCGGGAAACTATTAAAAACAGAAAATTCGATCGTTGGGCGGTGATTCTAACCGCGTTCTCCAGAATGTCATGCCCCAGTATTATTACTCAGCTACTGAGCTCGGTTAATTTTAAGCAAAAGCGCTGAAAAATTAAAGAAAAAAATCTGAGAAGTTATTCAGTTTTGTGGAGATCTTGACTTCGTATTAATCCGGGATCGGATAACTGTGGTAAAACATGTAATCGCCAAGACAGCCGAGAACCAACATGTGATAAAACATGTTATCACAGGAATGAATCGTGTAACGTTTTGGGTATTAAGAAAGCTTGTGTGAACAGATCCTAAGTTTCTTTGCTTCCTTCATTGTTTGTTCAGAATGAATTACAATGGAACTGTTTGGGAAAGCATCTAACAGAATAATCGGAGGAGTTGGGTATCTATCGAGAAGCTTGAAATTCCAGATTTTTTTTTTAAAAAATCGGAATTTTTTGTTGCATCAGTGTAAATTTTTAATAACTATTCAGTTAAATGGTAGATGTATATTTAAAAAACGGTTGAGGAATTTATTCGGATAGTTAACAAACCCATCATCTCTTCTTACGTAATGGGAATTCTCCTTGGTTTCTTTTTAAGTTCCAGGACCACTGTGAATAAGGTTAAAGTTGTTTAACCGATAGTGGTGAGTGAGCGGTAACGCCCTGCCCTCGCATTCTGGATGACGCGAGTTCGAATCCCCGTCCGGGCATCCAGGTTTGTATTTTCCATGTTTTCTCCAAATTCCGGAATGCTTTCTCCAAAACGCCTTGGCTGAATTCCTTCCCGTTCCTTATCCCCAGTCCTTTCCCGCCTCTAATGACCTCGACGTCGACAAGACGTAAACTAATAAGAAAACAAAATAAAGAATTTTACAAATAGAGCTTTTGAAATCTTCGAAGTAATAAGTAGAGGGAAGCAAAACGAGATAAACAATCTCTGTCCTCTATGCGTCTTAAATTACAAAATATTCCTTCAGCAGAACTTCATGCTATAAAATTACTCGATATTGGAAATGGGAAAATTATTCATGGACAACTATACGTTACACACTCCCTGTGTAAGGAAAACAAGGGAGTTATTTTTATACATGCCAAATAGAATCAGCAAAAACATTATGTATCTAAGAGCATTGCAACCTACTTAAAACTGAATAAAATCGTAATTAAAATTCTCCAAATCCAAAAAATGGAAATAATAATGTATATGTAAATATCTAATGTTATCAAAAATTTAAATGAAACTTTCAGTTGCTTTTATTTAATCGTCAGCTTATCTATTAATACATTTCAAAGTATCTGCTAAATAAAAATTTTGTTTACTACTTATAACGTATTAGTAGTATCTTTAATAGTTGTTATTTAAATATGTGATATATTCGAGATTAGAGGAAAAATTATATAAGTAACAGAGAGTTTGAGATAAACCTGGTAACGAAAATAGTCTAAAATTGATCACCATGGCATCCAATAATATCTTTATTTTTCGGTGATAAAAGTTAAAAACAATTCATAGTCCTCTACTTAACGAGTTTTGAATAAAGATAACCCATGTGTTTAATTAGAAAACAATTGACTCCGCTTAACTGTATCGGTTCCCCTAGAAAATAATTTTACAAAAAGGGTATTAGGTTTTGGGTCAACTAAACATGTAACACGTACAAATTTGAATACAGCAAAGCTATGACAACATGGCCCCTTTCCCATTCAAGTGTTAGTCATAAAAGGTAATTAACTTTAATCTGAGAAACGCCAGTCAAGCACACAAACTAAATCACGACGTTTGCCCATCTTTTTTCTGTAGCCCTTCTGCCACACGGAAATAAATTTGAGCTCGCCTTGGAAGTTGCGTGGGGTGGGGTGGGGAGCCCGTCCCAAGGCGCGTCTGGGCCACGTCGCGGTGCTCATCTGTATTCGTCTCGAGACGGGCGCCTGAGGACCTCAGCCAGCTCGGAACGAGCTCGGCAGCACCTCTGAATAATTTGTCGTCCGGGGCGTGCAACAACCACTGAGTCGGCCTTTATCTGCATCCGGAGTCTTGGGGCCCAGCCAAGACGTTACAATGCCACGGACACCGCTTCGTTATTATTCATGGAGGATTCAGCTCGCCGAGTCCTTACGCCAAACTTAATAACTGAGGTCATACTCATTGATTTCCGTTCCGTATCGTTATCTTTCTTTTTTTTTTTTTTTTTCAACAGTTTAACGTCCCTTTTTAACAACGTGGTCTTTAGAGACGGGAAAGGATGGGGGCAAGGAATGGGAAGGAATTCGGCCATGGCCTTTTTGAAGGAAGCATCCCGGCATTCACCTGGAGTGATTTGGGGAAACCATGGAAAACCCAAATCTGGATGCCCGGACGGGGATTCGAACCGCCGTCCTCCCGAATGCGAGGCCAGAACGCTATCCGTTACACCACCACGCTCGGTCGTATCGTTATCAACTGATGTCTTCCAATGATAGAATGCTATTAGAATACTGTATGGACTGCAACGTAATGCGTAAACTACAAATATATCATAAATATTAATCGTTGTTAAATGTTACATACGAAACTACTCGCCTAGAATGGAGGGTGAGAGGTTAACTCTCTAGCCAGGCATTCGGGAGGATATGTGCTCGGTTCAGAAATTTCTGTTATCGAAATCACTCCAGGCGATGATATTTCATTAAAAAAAGCTGTAGCTTAACTCCTTCCCTTTGCATGACCCCAATCCTCTCACGGCTCAAACATGAACACAAATGACTGCGTAGGCTTTTGTCGTGTTCAATGGTGTCTTGGTTGTCTTGGGAAGATTCATGATGTGGTTATAAAGTGAAAGACAAGAGGTACAAATTACAGACACCGGGTGTATACCAATACCCTGCACCTGTGGACAGGTGTATAACGGCAAGACAGGACGCATAATCAAGGCAAATATAAAATATTTCAAAAATAATGACGTCAGCCAATCAGATTTCAGATGACAGTGGGAACGCTATTTTATTTAATGACGCTAGTGCAATGGTTCAGGAAATGATATAGTGGCTAAGGAGAGTCAGAGAAGCGTTGTAAATCCAAAAATACCATATAATATGGACGCAGAGAGCTGGATACAGCTTGACCAAATGTGGTTATGTTTGCTAAGAAAACATTGGACGCAAGGTCATCGGCGGGAGCTTCAGTGAAATCACTACAAACGGTCCGCGCTTTGAAAGCTATTTATAGGCGGCAGCAATGCAAGGCATGGCAGTCCTCTGATAAAAGCCGTGGAAAAAAATCTACGCTGTTGCATCCGGACAGCCAAGATAGCAATAACGAGATTACAAATGAATCTCCCTCTATTTCATTCCTATTTATAAGCTTTTTGTCAAGTGTGAAGACGGAAAAGCTTAAATTTATCCAGATTCCGAGGACTGGTTCGATCCACTATAGGAAACATATTAAGCCATTGAGTCAGAGATGGAACGGACAGTTACTTTAAAGTGGAATTAAAACCACGGAGAGTCCTTGGATATGAAAACATTCCAAGAAAGCGAGAAACATTTTGTTGAGATTTTTTTTTTAACTTGTCCTTCAAAACATATTGAACCAGACACGTGTTCAGAATTCTTCTGCTGCTCTTAGACTTCGTCGTATTCTTCCAATGCTAAAGTATTTTTGCTCAGTTTCTTAGTACGGTAGAAAAGCATCCGACTAGTTTACTAAGTAAGACTTTGAGTGATATTTTTTATCTTGTTAATCTGTAAAACTAGGCGATATCAACACTGCTCTACACCTCTATGTGTTTGAGATAACACGTTGTAAACAGCGTTTAGAATAAATCTTAGGGGAATGTCAGGTTAGCCCGGACACTACAAATGAATTGCAAATAAAAATTAAATAAAAGCATTTCCTGCCTTTATTTTAATCTTAAAATTAAACTGGGAACTTCTACAGTCATATTAATTAGAAGTTAGTGATCATAACATTTGTTTTCAACGAATTAAATTGAAAACACTTTGACCTTGATTTTTCCAACAAAAAGTTGTCGGGTAGCCCTGGACACAGTAATAAATGGTGACCTAATCTTTTTTTCTTTTTTTTACTTACAAAAATCACAATAATAACTGATATCTGAAGAATTTATATAAACACAATTTTCATGGGCCCTGTCTTTTCTTCATAGCACTGAATCCAATGTTCTTCAAAAAAGTCTCCACGTACGATGCATTCGGTTTGTTTTGTTTCGGAAATGCTTTTCTTTGTATTCACCGTTTTTATAGCGCCTTTACCTATTTATTTTTATTCTTTGCCATTTTCACTGCCTTTACTTTTTTCCCGTCCTCTCCACATTTTTTGTATGGTGAAGATGTTAAAATCTCGCTCTTTTGGATTTTTCGAGCCCGCGTTACTATGCGTTTATTTGACGCATCATATTCAATAATCATCTACGAATTTTAGCAGGAGCGACGAAAAACTTTCGTCAGGAACCAAACACACTCTAGTGAGCAGCAGCTCAGTTGCATTTTTTTTTTTTTTTTTTTACACTACAGGGTGCATTTCCACAATAAAGTTTTACCGACACAGCGTGGTTGGTTTATTAGAACATTAAATGTCCGTTACCCGCCGTCTGGGGGCAACCCGACCTTTCCCTACAATAAATAGCCTTCTTGAATACTGAGAATACAGTGAAATGTCGGCTTCTGGGAAACTATCAGTGATTTTTCTTTCTGGTTAGGTATTTAAGATGAGTGAGGCGGTTCCTAATTCAATTGCAGATGTCCCTTCCTGTGCTGAAGATTAGCCTAAACAGCCATGGAGTGAAAGACTATTAGGTAGTAAACAATCGCATATGCGTAGCTAGAATCAACTTCATAGCTGGAAACAGAATCCTCCAATGCAATTACCACCCTCTTTTCTACTACGCTACAGTTCCTAAAAAATTATCAAGGTTTCAAAATTTCTTCAGCGTCAGTAGCCATCAGTCCATAGCTCTAGCAATGAGGTCGAAGAAAACAGTTGAAATAACTTCGTACACAGCTGACCCATCTAGTCTGTTTTGAACTGAAACATTTCGAACATGGAAGGGGATCTTCAAAGCTTTCCTCTCGAAAATTCTAAGAAAATGTTTAAAGATCAGTAATACGGCAGTACAATCGAAATACAGGCCCTTCATACTTCTTTCATGTCGAGTATTATAGGGCTCTAACAACTTCAGATAAACTACTGGTCCACATTATTGCTGGACTGCAGAACTGACCCCATCGTGCTATTACAAACTGCCTCGTTTCATTGGAACTAGGAGTTGCAACTCAATACTATACACATCTACCTCTGAAGTGAGATATCTCAATTTCATTAGTGGGTAACTGTAGTTTCACCGTTGTGTTGTTAAACTGTAGTTAAGTTTAATAAAGGTCGTCGTAAAAGTTTGAAATATGTATATAATTGCTGTCAAGATTTCACAATAACTTGAATATACATACTTCTTTAATAATATTTTAATTGCGTTGAAACAAACAAAAAAAATGTGTGAATTTATGAGTACATAGTTTAAGCCTTAACTAACAATACAAAAATTGATTTAATTAAATTATATTGCACAAATAAGATGGAATTAATATTACTACTACCATGGATTTGGCTGACCAAGTAACAGGACATATCTAAAAGACCCTTACGTGACTTATCGCATGCGATGGAACGCTCTGACAGTTTGTCCTTGAAGAACGACCACTTAGCAACTTTGCCGTGGAGTGGTTTGGCATGTTGCTGTGGTATCCAGTGCGTCAATGTCGTGAAAATATGTTGACGGTAGATGTATAGGCTTCAGATCACCGGTTTCCTATGCCAACCATGGACTATGTGTAGTATTGCCTAATCAGTGTCTCATCATTGCTGTAAATCTGCATGAACACACTAGTTGGTAGTCCCTGCCCCTTGTCACCCTGCCACAACCACCCTGAAAGTGTTCTCAACACGCTGGTCATCCTCGCACGTTACTTTCCCCTCGTAATAAGGTGTGAATCCTCGTACGTATTATTTCTTGGGAAACCAGTCACGTGTATTTGCTCGCACTTTGTTATTCTGGGAGTAACCAATTTCTCTGCACCAGCTTTTACCCATCATTAATAAACAGCAGCTTACGTGTCTTGAGCAGTGAAACTGTTAGCGTGCTAAAATGCTCAAGATCATCTCCCGTCATCTTGCTACGCCGAGCTGGACCAAATTATTGGAATTCAGCGAAGCGTAAAATCTGCAGAGTGTGTCTGACTGAGCCTCTGTTAGCTCCCATTGTTCACTTGCAACATCCTTCTAAAGGCCCGTTTCCACGATCCATTGTAACGAAGGCGAGACGGGACGAATACTCAACCACATGCCATGGGAATAGGGCCGCCTCTGCTAGCGGAGACGAGACACAGCTAACCACTCTGAGTCGGTAAACATGACAGGCGTGTGTAGCGGTGCACTGTTGCCATCGGTTTGCAGCAGCGGTGCGCACCCCTTCTGTTGCTGTAAAGTGCTCTGTGCCAAACGACACTAGGCAACGTGGTGCGGAGGTGGTGGCAAGGTAAGCTAGGAATAACCTGCGGCCGGCGGTCGTCCCTACACTTCGGCTAATAAGGTCCCGTCTCGTCTCACCTACTGATACAAGGGATCGTGGGAACGCGCCTTAACTCCCAAGAAAACATATATAATATGGTGTTGCTTCTATGGTCTCCTAAACTTTACCTGCAAATTTGATGTTGGAATTCAAACAGTCATAATCGATGAGCGGTAAAAGCATCGTGTCTGTGGTCATCCACACTTGGGTCGCTTCAAACATCACGAACGTGAGAGGCAAAAGCTTTCAGTCCAATGGGAAATAAAATTGTTTAAGTTGCCAAACTTTCTAGACTAGTTCCTCCTTAGAAGTAGCCTCCGTTCCCTTCTCAGAGCTGTCAAGATAAAGCCTCCATATTCCTTTCAAAATTAATTACGGACCTGACGGCAGATCAAGGGAAGTTGGGTGGTGGTTTAAAGAGGAGTTTGTTGCAAGTTTCTTTTTCTGCGCGTCGTAGCTCGTGCCCGCAGCACGTGCGTATTAATTAACAGCCTGCCACCGCCGCCGTAAGTCAGAGGTGGGGCAGATTGTACTGACGGGCGACCCGCGGCGATAAATCGTGACCTCAGGCGCCCTCCACGAGCGGAAAGAAACAAGGCGCATAAATAGCGTGTGCACCTGCAACAAACTGGGCCCCATCCTTCACTCCACGACTGCGGTTCAGGCGTTTCATCCTGGAATGTTAGACAGTCTGGCGGTGCGACGAAGACAGTTTCCTCGAGTGAGGAGGTCAAACCATCATACGCTCAAGTCGCTACTGAAGATGCAGGAACGGCCGTAGGAGGTTGTTTCACGGTCTAGACAGCCAGGGTACCGCTCATCTACTTGTTGCATTGGACGTCCTACAAAGAAGTGTGAAGGGATTAATTATTTTCTTCATGTAAATAAATAATTAAGATTCTTGACTGATAACGGCATTATCTATATAGAACTAGTAGATTCTGCCGGACCGAGCGTGGTGGTGTAACGGATAGCGTTCTGGCCTCGCATTCGGGAGGACGGCGGTTCGAATCCCCGTCCGGGCATCCAGATTTGGGTTTTCCATGGTTTCCCCAAATCACTCCAGGCGAATGCCGGGATGCTTCCTTCAAAAGGCCATGGCCGAATTCCTTCCCATTCCTTGCCCCCATCCTTTCCCGTCTCTAAAGACCACGTTGTTAAAAAGGGACGTTAAACTGTTACAAAAATAACAACAAAAAAAACAAAAAAGATTCTGCCGGTTGTTTACCTGATGTTAGCGATATTTCATCATGTCGCCTAGCTAATGCAGGAAAGGCTTTTGCCAGTAAGTACAATCTGGTAACGATCCTCGATTAATAGCCTGAAATATTTGAGTGTGACAGTGAAAAGTAACCTGGTGTGGTATCAGGACATAGCTATGGCCATAACCAAAGCTATCCATAAACTAAAATTAGTAAATAAAAATTTGAAAAATCGTAACGTATAGACAAAATAAGACTTTGTTGAACTTAATTATCTACAATAATATAGTCCCATATGGGATCTGTAAAGAAAAATAATATAACAGGATCTGTAAATTTCGGAGAAAACGTAGAAAGATTTGTAAATATTTGCCACAGTTCTTAAGGAACTGTCAGAGACTTGATACAGAGGTTGAGCTACACATAGACTATGTAATTTCCGTTTGCATTTATTTCATAATATGGGAATATACGCTTTCATTTCTACGCTATGGGTCGTGGCGAGATATAAAATTAGTGGAACTTTTAGCTGTTTTGTATATGTATTCTTTCTTCCCACGCTTCGTTTATAGATTTTAATGCACACAGTAGATTAATTTTGAAGCAATGCACCCGATCTTCACAAACAAATCTATTAATTGTGTAATATCGATGTATACATATGTGAAAATAACCCCCTCATTAACTAAATTTGACGGAGGATGCTTTGGAGGAAAACTATATTCCTTGCTTTCCTATCCCCAATTGCACAAAATGAAGAAGAATACTTGTTAGGAATTAATACTACACATTATTTCCTTAACTTCATTTCTCCTACCTTTGTGATTCGGATAGAGATGATTGCATGGTAGTCAGTAAATTCTGAAAAATTAACTTCTTGTGTCTGTCAAATTATTCCATTAGGTGTATTAAATCTGTGACTGAAACATAAAGTGATAAAACCTTTTTTCTTTCTTTTTGCTCTCTAACAAAAGAACTTCCGGCAAGTAAGTGTAAGAATTTTTTTTCCAGTTTCATTTTTGTAACTTCTCCAATTTCAGAATTCAGCCTATGAATCGTAACGTAATTTTATCTTTCTCTACGACTGTAGTTTATATCAAAATAATGTATAGCAGAAGTGAAAAGCTGATTTTCAGATGGGATCAACATTTCTCTCTGCAGAGTAAAACTAACTCACGAGGTCGAAGTGGAGGCTGTTTTGGTTGATAAGGCAATGTTGTTAGACGACTATCAATGGGTATAATTGAACTGAAATAGATTAGAAAAAACGGCAAAAGGACAAATACACTTATTTTTTTATTTATCAGTTTCTCGACTGGTTCGATGCAGTCATCCAGTTCTTCCTATCTTGAGTTAACCGCTTCATCACAACACATCCCTTACAATTAAGGTCCTCAATTATCTGCATCTTACTGAATCTTTATATAACTCTATTCTTCTCCTTCAATGATTCCATCCATTAACAAATTAACTAATCTTACATACGTTAAAATGTGACCCAGCACTCTTCGTTCTGTGAGATTCATCCACAAATTTCTTTCTTCGCCCACAATTTGCAAAACACGTTCAATTAGTATTTTATCTGTCCACTTAATTTTCAGCATCTGTTTATAACACCACATTTAAAGTGATTTTTCTTCTTTGTGGTATTCCTAAAGTCTCTGACTCCACACAAACATTTTTAAAAGTTCTATTTGAATCCTAGATCAATATTTGGAATTAAAAGATTTATATTTTTCAACATAGCATGTTTTTTCTATTGCTATTATGTTTTAACACATTCCTGCTTCGGCCGTCATTTGAAATTTTATTAAGTACGGTAACAGACTTTACTCAATCCTCATATTACATCTCATCCTATTTTTGTATTAATTATTGCTATCATTTTTAATAGATTTCATGACATTTGTCTTGTTTTCGTTTATATTTAGTCCAAATTCTTCATTCAGTATTTTTTCTTGTCATTGTGCAATTTTCAGCATCCTCACTTTGTTCTCCTAACAGGATAACGTCATAAAAAATAGTACCATACCAATATTAATACTAGTGTAAGCCTGTTACCGTTTTTTGCCTATCGTCACGGCTTTGGAATACTTCCAGTTTTTATGTTCAAAGATTATAACAGGTTAACCTTATCTGACAAAATATGAACCCCTGTTTCACCCTTAGGGTGAATAAAGTCTCTTGACCTTGAAGAACTCAGAAGTATTATTAAACGTAGGCATTAAACACGAACAGGTAAGATCGTGCAATCGTGCAATTGTTTCAAAGGTCGTAGACTAGAACTTGCTTAAATACAAACTTGACTTGTATTTGACCCTTAAGGTTCACTCTGCAAAATTTAAAAATTTCCTGTTTGCTTCGAAAGCATCACATTGTTTTTTTACTGAGACGGGGCAAACACTCATAATGTAATCATTGGTCACAGTATCTGTAACGGCCAGAGAACTTAACACACATCCCATATTATCAAACAGTTTAGCAACTCCGAAGAAATTAATTGCTAGAATAGTTGATTTGGTAACATATTTGGTCTGATTTAAACTTAATATAACCTAATAGCTTACGTACAGCAAACATGAAGAAAGACAATTAACGAAAGTTATACGTAAAATACCTAAAGAGCAAATAAACCATAATACATAAACTTCGGTCAAGCAACACGATTAGTGAAAGTTATAATTAAATTGAAATGACAATTGGCATTCGTAGTTACAGCAGAGACTGAGAGTAATTTAATTTTAATTTTTTTTTAAGTTGCTTTCATTAGTAACATGCTACTCAAAACCAGGTCCACGTTTTTTTTCACGTTAATCGATATTTTTAAACTATGAAACACTATGAAACGCAAACTTAATGAATGCATTATTGCAATTAATTTGGTAGCAGTTACTTAACTATTAAATTGTGGACATAACCACGAATTTCTTCCAATGGTATTTTGCGAGCAAAGGCTGAAACGTGACACTGTTCTCCAGCCAATAGCTATCGAGGTGAGTGAATGAGTGACCTTACGAAATTATATAGTAGATATATCGTCGAACACTTAAGTCACATTCTAATTTTTCTTTTATTTGATTTATTCCTTCTTAGAAGTTGAGTATTAATGATGATGTCGTACAGCCTTGTCTTACGCCCTTTTTATCTGATGCATGTCTCTCGCAACTCAATACTTTTACTATAAGCATATGAATCTTACGTAGATCATAAATAAATTTTTATTTCCAAATTTTAGATCTAATATCATTAAAATTGTGAACATCAGGTATTATGAAAAGCCATCCTTGTTTTTCGTGATTCACCCTTCCAGTGTTCATCTTAAAAGACAGAAATGTTTCTAACACATTCTTGTTTTTACTAAACCCCAACTGATATTCACAATATATTTTTCTAGTATCCTTTCTATTCTTCTACATCTACATATACATTCATACTCTGCAAATCACAAACATTGTGGATGGCAGAGGGTGGATCATGCTAGACAGAAATTTTGAAGCATGCAGTGCTTGACATAGGGCGATAATTTTCATATTTGTCAGATTTTGATTTCTTTGATAATGTGTAGATTATTTAAAATAAGTTTGGGGAACTGCACCACTTTCGGAACCTTCCAGAAACTGGTACTAACCTGCTGAAATTTACATCAACCGGTTTGTCAACATGTCCTCTTCACGTTTTGCGATCATACAAGTTTGAATCTGTTTCATATTTTTGTAATATGAGATTGGGTATTTTTTGGTTCCTTCTTCTCATAGAGATTATAAAGGTTAGTAGAAATATTTTCAATTCAAATGAGGCTATTTTAAAATATTCGTATTCCATACAGTCTCAAACAATATTCATAGTTTCTGAGAAGATGTTTTAAAATCGTTTATCTCAGTCCAACAGACAGTTAATTAATGCAAACATTTTTTAGATGTTTAGGACTTACTGCTGCACGACAGAATGTTAAGAATATGTATTATGTAATGAGCAACATTGTAAGAAGTTTGTATATTTCATTAGCTGAATTTTTGCTTGATGGTCATACGTTTTCTATGTTCAGATTATTGTGGGTTCATGAAGAATTCATCACCAGTGGCTGTACTGTATAAGACAATATAAAGAGTATACTATTTTTAAGAAAATAATTTGCGGGCACATATTACGAAAAAAAAAGAGAACTGTAACTAGCCGAAAATGGACACATTCATCTAGAAAATTACTCTCACGTGTTTCTGGATTCATATCACATTTCTCAGTAACGATAAAATCAAGCAATCAACGAGCCTATATGATCAATCACGAAATTTTCAGACTTTAATAGGGCCATAATTGAGAAGGGAGGCCATTTTACGGAAGAGTTAAAAACTCCTTCTTTAAATTAACCTTTCTGTACTCAGTATAACATGTCGCTCAAAAATTAAAAACCATATTTCATACAAATTTATGATCCTGCTTTTGCGAAGCGTCATGAATATTTTGAGAACTACAAAGTTACTAGATCTCCAAGTAATAACATTTTTTATTTTTCTGTCTCAATTATTTTTCCCTTCCTTGAAGAAATATTATGTGTTTCCGTGATGATAATAACATCGGGAATAAGCGGAAATGTATTAATTTGGATAAGAAAACCTGGTCTAGAAACGTCTTAAGTTAAGCCGTGTTTAGTAGGTTGATATAAATCCCCCCGTTATGATTGTGTGGTGCCATCAAAACAAATTTTCCGTGAACTAATAGGTGGGTCATTAATTATTTAACTGTTATATCTGCTTCCAGCCCGGTTAAATGCGCCTGTGTATACTTTGTTTCTGAGAGACACACATATTAGGTTACAACACCTGTTGTTCGTCAACGTATGTGGGCACAACATGATGGAACTACAGTTTACTTTTTACATGGTGTTTATGAACAGCTTAGTCAGAAGTTCTCCAAAAAGTGGGTATGAAGAGGAGGTCCATTTCCGTGGCCAGATCATTCGCCTGATACAACCCCACTTGCTTTTCTATTGTTGGGTCTTGTGAGAATTCTTTACTACGAGACATCAGTAGAGACTGGACAGCATATCCAAGCTCCTCTAACGTTGTTGGAACGACGCCGGGAATGGTCTGCGAAGTGTAACAGAAATAGTACGACGTAATCACGCCTTTACTGAAACTAGCGGATACCATTTCGAACAACTGTTCTAACTGTATTCACAACTTATGAAAGTAGTCAGATAAATTAATTACATCTATTATTTTATTTCATAGGTATCCGTCAATAATCTGGCTTACATCCAACAACTCAACCGTTTCATTAAGGAGGTTCCTTGTCTCAAACTGAGGCATTTGACTTTTTTACAAGCTCTGAAAATTTCTATCGTCGTTTCGGAAAAAGTAATGATGATTCTTGTATTAAATATTGGTGAATGTAAATCTAGCTTTGCTAGTATGATTGGTTGGAATGGCGTTTTCACTGAATAATTTTTACAGTAATAATAAACGACTCAAACTTAATATTTGTCCTTTTCTATAAATCTTTCCACTGTTGGAGAATATTTTAACTTTTGGCTGAACTATTGACAGAATGGAAGTCTGAATTGTTATCTATCTTGACCTTCAATGAGGATGGTGATTATATATTATTGCAATAATTAATGAATTTACAGTATATCGTAAGAAACACAGTTCTTTGTAGAGAACATCACTTAACTGTAGTCTTCTTTCATACTAAGGCCAACTATGGACCGCGTGAAATAACTTTTTTCTTTTTTTCTTTCCTCCTCAATTTACATTCTTTCACTGTATTTTTCTTCTCCGTTCTGTCCAAAAGGGTTCGCTTTGTTTCTCTTTGGTAATCCTAAAACATTCGAATAACAACTTTTTCAAGAGATCTTCACTCCTCATTACGTAATATTTCATCTTCTTAAGTTTGCAAATTAGGTCGCGATCTATCTTAAAAAATCAGGAACGTTTAAATCACACTTGTAGAAACCAATAGTATTTACGGAATTAACACAGACAAGAAACAATTGCGACATTAGTATCGACCAAAGCCGTTTCTATTGTGTTAAAGCGCAACATGTCATTGACTGACTCACGTTATTCAGTGTGACAATGTGCATGTTAGCAGCAACCCTGCCTGTCGTTCACTGTTCGAGAAAAACACGGCCAGTCCGGCGTGTTAAATTAGTTCGCCCATAGTTCCCAGCATGTAACGCACCTCTTTTCTTTTTTTTTTTCAACGTGTCAACAGTATTGATGTTGTCTCGTGAAAAATATTTCATCTCATAAATCGTTGTTTGGCAGCAGATGAACTGTACACAACTGGCAATTAGTCGGCCTGATGTTAACTGCCGAAGAATCAGTTCAGCCTGTAACGTATGAAATATTCAGTATATATGAATGATGATTTAACTTTGTGGGTACTAAATTGTTTACAAGAAATGGTATTTTTTAGAAGCGGTATGATCGTAAATGATTCTTACCCTCTGAAAAAACGATACCCAAACAAACAAGAGAGCGAAATTCGAGTTGCCGTTTAAAATTCCTGAAAAGAGTAACCACATACCAGCTGAAATTCTTACAGTTCCTTGTGTGAAAGATTCCCCGCTGCTCGTTTATATGCTCTAATGAATTTCTCATAAATAAATAGGTTAATGTGCAAACTGGATATGGTCTAGGAGAGAATCATAGCAAATAAAAATAACTCGTGTAAAAACTGTTAAATTTACTATAAAAGAAAACCAACAGATTTGTACACACTCTCTTGTGGTTTTGAATAAACATTTGTTACGCAGTCTTACAACCAAAGTGAGAACATAAAATCGTAATTATATAGTGTTTGAACGGGTATCCTTTTCTGTATTAATTTTTCCTGTTCATATCAAATCTACATTTAACTTCCCCCACAAGCACTGTTCTCGACGCAGTTCCTACATGATTTCCATTGCTTTCCTACATCAGAGGTATGCAAAGATGATGCTCTTCGATTAGTCCATATAGCCTCTTAAAACCATTCTTATACCTTTCCAATGAAACATTAATTCCCTGTTATGCTTATTCTGAAAGCAATGTAAAGTCACTTTGTATATTATTAACATAGCTGACACTGAAAATGTGATGGCTATACATGAGGATTGATAATAGCACCACAAAATCAATTCAAAAGATATATTGCTGTAGCTGTAAATTTCAAGCGTTTTGTGCATATACTTGTAAAACTTTGAGCATCAAGCTATTTCATTCAGATTAATACTCAGGGATAAGGAATATATACTATCGGTTTGAAACCAACAATTTATTTAGAACGAGATTTGACAAAGTAAGCATAAGACAACAAATAAATTCTAACCATGTGATTCAATTCTTCACTAACTGAATCCTCAACCAAGCTTACACCCCAAGAATTTGTTTTCTAGCTCTTAAGCTAAAATAAGCCTCACCTTACATACATGACAACCTCTTCTTCTCCTTCTTCTTCTTCCTGTCCGGTATTAGGCCTGGTGGCCTGTTACGGTCTCAATCCATCTTCTTGGTGGTCTCCCTACATCTCTCTTGCCTCTAGGATGGTAACTGAGAATTTTCCGTGGGATCCGGTCCGTCTTCATCCTCAGTACATGTTCTGTCCAAAATGTTCTGTAATTTTGTACAGTTTGGAGAATTGGTTTTACTTTAAGTTCTTTAAGGATATCATCAGATCTCTTTCTGTCTTGTAATGTGTAGCCAGCTGTTCTCCTCATAAATCGCATCTCAGCCGCCGTTAGTCTTCGTTCATCACCTTTGCGTAGTGTCCAGGCCGCGCTGCCATACAGTAGTGAAGGTTCAGCCAGGGTGTTATATAGCCTGATTCTTGTGTGCCGTTGAACTAGATTTTTTTTTTTTTTTTTTTGTAACAGTTTAACGTCCCTTTTTAACAACGTGGTCTTTAGAGACGGGAAAGGATGGGGGCAAGGAATGGGAAGGAATTCGGCCATGGCCTTTTGAAGGAAGCATCCCGGCATTCACCTGGAGTGATTTGGGGAAACCATGGAAAACCCAAATCTGGATGCCCGGACGGGGATTCGAACCGCCGTCCTCCCGAATGCGAGGCCAGAACGCTATCCGTTACACCACCACGCTCGGTCCGTTGAACTAGAGATGGTCTGAAAATGTTATTTATTATTCCTGTAACTTTCGTGAAATTTGTGATTTTTTGTTGCATATCGGTTTCTAGGGTGTAGCTGAGGTTGTAACCTAGGTATTTAAATTCTGCTACTTGTTCTAGGGGTGTGTTGTCTATTGAAAATTTGAGGTTTTTTGCAACAAAGGCCATAACCTTGGTTTTATTGAGGGAAATCTTTTGCTGTCATATGGAGGTTATATACCGATCTTTGCAGGTCATCTTCTGACTCAGCAAAAAGCACTTGGTCATCTGCAAACAATAATGTATCCAGGTTGGTCTGCCTGTCTATTATTATTCTACCATGGGGTTTTTGTCTCCAGTTACTAATGATTTTGTTTATATATATGCTGAATAAAAGTGGTGATAGGCAACATCCTTGTCTCACTCTTCGATTAATGGGTTTCCATTCCGACAGCTGTTGTCCGGTTCTGACTGCGATTACATTGTGGCTGTAGATGTTTTGAAATGCTTTTATGATCTGTGGTGGGGTGTTACTTTCTGCCATAATTAGCCAAAGTTTTCTTCTGTCAATTGTATCGAAAGCTTTTTTGAAATCAATAAATGCCAGGTGTGTTTCCAGATTAAACTCTTTCCTTTTCTCAATTAGCATCTTGAGTGTGAAATAACCATCTGCTCATGATCTACCCTTCCGAAACCCATTTTGTTCTTCTCCAAGTAGTGGTTCATAAAATTTTTGCAATTTTGGCAACCTAAAATAAGAAAATACGTAAAAATACTTTGTTCAGTTGTTCGAAAGATCTGAGAGCTATGAAGTAAATAATTTTATGACGCTTCAAATCTGTTCATCCCATTATAACAACTTTAGTTTAAGCATTTAATACTTCCATCCATGATCAAAAAAACTGAGCCTAAAATAAAGGCTATAACGTTACCAGGTTTTCAAAAGATCCTCAGTGTAGGACATAAACTGTTCCACTGCTGATTTCTAAACCATTGGATTTTGATGTGGAATCAATGCTGTATATCGTTCTCTCATTAGGAGTTAAATACAGCCTCCATTCGCTTTGAAGCCGGTAAAGTTCGCAGCGGTGCTGTACCACCAATAACGCTTTTGTTTTCAGAGTCCATTTTAACAATGCTTAGGTGGTAATCATGTTTCAGTATTAACGAGCATTCATATAGACAATGCTAACCACGATACACGTGGCTTTTCATAATATCGTGTAACGGTATGAAACGTGAGATATTAGGAATTACATTCAACATCAGAACAGATGCCTTTAATAACAGCTTTCAGTATACTGACTGATCACTATTCGCAGGTTAAGTCAATACACGTGGGAATATGTCAGAATTTTTAACATAAAAACGTAAAATGGAAAGAAATGGTGAGAAATTGTCCGACTGTTAGATTATATGCAACTCGTGCGTTACACGATTTTAATCACGTAACATCAGTAATTTTTATGAAAAAGGAAATGTAATGTAGAAATTTAAGCGAAGGCTAAAGAAAACTATTTTAAGAAGTTAAAAAAACAGTTGCATGGAGAAAAATTCACAATAATGACCAGGATCAAAATCTGCAATGTCTGCATTATAATCAAAGAACCCAGAATTATTCGCATGAAAATCAACTTCAAAAAATATCTTAAACATACACTAACAATTTACGGTGATACTTCGATATGTAAAACCTGGAAAACTATGTATTTAATATACACACATAACTCGTCAATAACCTAATTTTAAACAGATATTATGGAAACATCATTAATTATTTTCATTTATCTATCCAAAATCTCTACAAATACAACTATTATATTATTTCCTAAGGCAGCTACAGATATACTGTTAACATTAGCATGTTGGTGATGCGAACTGATAAAATTTTTTTACTCATCCCGCATATCACACCAACACGTAATAGCATGTTGGTGATGGAAAGTCGCGAGTTCTTAGATTTACCCCCGTCCAAACATCGCCTAACGGATTATAGAAGTTTTCTCTTCAAAAATTTAGCTAAGCCAACCAGTACCCACGACCGGACTCTAACAGGTGACCCTCAGCATGTGAAGCCCCATGCTAATGGAGTCAGCTACCAGCGTCTTTCTGAATATCAGATTTCAATTTTTCATTCAACTATTTGGCGTAGTTCCATATAAAACTACAAGTGCAACGATCAGAGAAAGTAAGTATCTTTTTGTTGTACATTAGCTAATCGTTTCTGAATGACATAAATCTATATATATATATATATATATATATATATATACAAAGATGAATGTATGTATGTTTGTTTGTTTATTTGTTGGTTGGTTTCTTCTTCATACAAATCCACAGATTTCATCCGATTTCGATGAAAGTTTGCACACTTATCCTTTGAAACAATGAGAAAAGTACTGTCTACATTTCGTTGAAAAATTTTCTTTATAAATTATACATGTTGTCTCATAATTTCGAAAAATTACTGAACGGTGATAGACAGACGGGTAGGATGTATAGGTCTGTACTGTGTTTCCATATACCGGTCTGGTAGCTCAGTGTTTAAGGCGCTTGCTTACTGCTGTTTGGGTCGTGGCTTCTGGTTCAAATCTTCGTGTACGCAAAGATTTTTAAAAATTGGTTTTGATCGTAAAAGTCACGCATGGACCGTCGGTTATTCGAATGGAATGTTAAACTGTAGATATCACAAATTTAGGGGTTCAATGTGAGGCAAACCGTAGCTAGTCTTGCAATGCTGTAGGTGTACACTTTTTACGGTATAATGATCCCTCAGGGGTTGTTCGCAATCAGTGTGTGTGTGTGTGATCTGCAGTAATCTATATATAAAGATGAATGTATGTTTGTTTGTTTGTTTGTTTGTTGGTTGGTTTGTTGGTTTGTTTGTTCTTCATACAAATCCACAGTTTTTATCCGTTCTCGATGAAACTTTGCACACTTATCCTTTGACACAAGGAGAAAAATACTGTCTACATTTGGTTGAAAAATTATCTGTATAAATAACACATTTGTTTCATAACTTCGAAATATGGCGGTAGACAGACACTTTGGATGTGGACGACTCCGTACCGAGCTTCCGCGTAGTGGCCTGGCAGCTGAGTGGTTAAAGCGCTGGCTTACGAACGTCATGGTCTCCAGTTCGAATCTCCGTCGGGGATAAGATTTTTAAAAATAGTTTTTCATCGTAAGAGTCAGGCCTGGGCCGTAGGTTATTCGGATTGAATATTAAACCGTAGATATTAGAAAGTTAGGGGTGCAATGCGAGGCAAATCGTAGGTATTCTTGCAATGTTGTAGGTGTATACTCTTTTACGTTATAATGATCCCTCAGGTTTTGTTCGCAGTCAGTGTGTAAGTGTGAACCACAGTAATCTTTATATATAAAGATGAATGTATGTTTGTTTGTTTGTTTTTTTTCTTTTGTTGGTTTGTTTGGTCTTCATACAAATCCACAGTTTTTATCCGTTCTCGATGAAACTTTGCACACTTATCCTTTGAAACAAGGAGAAAAATACTGTCTACATTTGGTTGAAAAATTACCTGTATAAATAACACATTTGTCTCATACTTCGAAATATGGCGGTAGACAGACACTTTGGATGTGGACGACTCCGTACCGAGTTTTCCGCGTCGTGGCCTGGCAGCTGAGTGGCTAAAGCGCTGGCTTACGAACGTCATGGTCTCCGGTTCGAATCTCCGTCGGGGATAAGGTTTTTAAAAATTGTTTTCCTCGTAAGAGTCAGGCCTGGGCCGTAGGTTATTCGGATTGAATGTTAAACCGTAGATATTAGAAAGTTAGGGGTGCAATGCGAGGCAAATCTTAGGTATTCTTGCAATTTTGTAGGTGTGTACTCTTTTACGTTATAATGATCCCTCAGGTTTTGTTCGCAGTCAGTGTGTAAGTGTGAACCACAGTAATATTATTATAATTAGGGATGTAAGTCTCTGTCTTTTTGATACGTTATGACTCCCAATTGGCTATATCGTTGTGATGGAATTTTATAAGAAAATCTGTATGAAGGGCACAGGATATTGTTTGCAGTGTGATTAACAGTTGTAGTCACGTAATTTTGAGACCTTATCGAATGGTGACAGAAATATGTTGGCAATTGATTCTCATAACTTGGAAATACGGCGATAGACAGACACGTTGGATATGCACGTCTTCAGACAGTGTTTCCGTGTAGTGAGCTGGAAGCTCAGTTGCTAAAGAGCTTGCTTACGAACGTCGTGGTCTCTGGTTGAAATCTCCGTCGGGGATCAGATTTTTAAAAATTGTTTTTCATCGTAAGAGTCAGGCCTGGGTCGTAGGTTATTCGGATTGAATGTTAAACTGTAGATATTAGAAAGTTAGGGGTGCAATGCGAGGCAAATCGTAGGTAGTCTTGCAATGTTGTAGGTGTACACTTTTTTACGTTATAATGATCCCTCAGGTGTTGTTCACAGTCAGTGTGTGAGTGTGAACCACAGTAATATTATTATAAATACGGAAGTAAGTCTCTGTCTTTTTGTTACGTTTTGACGACTAAATGGCTATATCGTTGTGATGTAATTTTATAAGGAAATGTGTATGAAGGGCACAGGATATTTTTTCCAGTATGATTAACATTTGTAGTCACGAAATTTTGAGATCTTATCGAATAGTGACAGAAATATTTTGGAAATTAATTCTCTTCAAGAGGCAGGTTCGACGGTAGAATGATATAGTGATAGCTTTCCTGTCATATTATGCCGACTCGATATTGTTTGGGACTAATCCTTCGTTACCAACAACTTACTATATTTAATTCTGGCAAAAAAATTCTTAATCAACGCGTACGAAGTCGCGGGTACGAGGCTAGTAATACTATAAATGCGGAAGTTAGTCTCTGTCTTTTTGTTACGATTTGACGACTAAATGGCTATATCGATATTGATGGAATTTGACAAGAAAATCTGTAGGAAAGGAACAGGACATTTTTTCCGATATGATTAACAGTTGTAGTCACGAAATTTTGAGAACTTATCGAATGGTGACAGAATTATGTTTGAAATTCATTGACTTCAAGAGACAGGTTCCACGGTAGAACGATATAGTGATAGCTTTCCTGTCATATTATGACGACTCGGTGTTATTTGTCACCAATCCTTCTTTACCAACAAGTTTAAATATTCAATTCTGGCAAAGACATTCTTAATCCACGCGTACGAAGTCGCGGGTATCAGCTAGTTCTAAATATTCTTTATAGCAGTTGACACAAAAACATGTCCACATAAACATACTCCCAACCTAACTCGAAAAACAAATTAATTTTCCTCTAAATCAATTGTCATCATCATTGTTTCACGTTTTCACCTGCGAGGATCTTCTGTCAATTCTCTCCATTTCATATCCTTGGTCACTGTGTTCTTCTGCTTTTGGTCCAACCACATCATTATCGTTCTTCCAATGGTCTTTTTTTTTCCTAGTTCACTAACAGTGTTTAGCAAATATTGTACGGTTCATTCGAATCAGCGAGAACATCAAACATTTAATTTATTTATAAATGAAATATCATTCTGTATATCTGATGATTTGGTGTGAAACGTTTAAATTAGGGATAATGAGGATTAGGTAGTAAACTGTTAAAGTTTCCTTGGATAAATTATCTTTTCCAAGAAGTACCAGTGTTATACGTAGCCTGAAGGTAAACGTTGTTGTAGGTGCTCCTTGGTTAACGACTGATCTGATTGACACCGATCGGTTAATATTAAACAATTTATGGAAACGGGATGTGTCGAGCAACAGGAATTAGGTAGCCATGGAGGTGTAGCAGGCAGGAGGGAATAACGGCAGTGCAGGCAGCTCACGAAGCAGTCAGACACGCACCACTGACCTCGGGAAGGAGACTCGCTCGCGATATGCAAAGCGGAGAAGCGCACGCGGCACGTGGCTTGGCTGGCAGCGATAAGCGACGCGGCTAAGCTGGCAGGTGTTGGTGTTGCGGGCGTGCTGAGTGACAGGTCGCTAGTTGGCTGGCTGACAGCCGGCTCCCTCCTTCACCTGCCAGCGCAGCCTTCCTTCCCGCCTTCCCAGCGGCAGTTCGCGAGGGCTGTCGGCGTGTCGCTATGCGCCGCCTCACTGAAAAGCCAGGATATGCAAAGAAAATTGGTTTCTTTTAGCGGCAAGCACAATGTTTCTGAGAATATTGGACGACTTTCATCCGAAAAAGTCTTTCTAACACCATCTTCGAATGTGGATGCTTAAATTATTTGTGAGGCTCGACGATAAAGATACCTGACACAAAATTTCAAATATTTCTAAACATCGTATTCAATCTAACAGGACTCAAAATAAACAGCACTACAAATCATCTATTGTGCCAGCTTTTTTTTTAACTGCTTTACGTCTCTCAACAGCGAGGTCTTTAGAGACTGGAAAGGATGGGGGCAAGGAATATTAAGGATTTCGGCCATGGCCTTTTTAAGGAAGCATCCCGGCATTTGCCTGGAGTGATTTGGGAAACCATGGAAAACCCAAATCATGATGCCCGGACGGGGATTCGAACCGCCGTCCTCCTGAATGCGAGGCCAGAACACTATCCGTTACACCACCACGCTCGGTTTCTGCCATTTATTAATTACCTCAACCTAATGTTTCTTAAGCAGAATGTTGCATTGCTTGTTACTGTTGGATGTGGAAGGGTCAATTTCCAAGAGCTATAGTTTTTTGGAGGCAACTAACATTCACAATTTGTCTTACACCAAAAACTGATTGAAAAAATTGTGATTTTATACCTTCTCACAATAAATATTTTTCCAATACATTTTTTAGAAATGGATCATTTTCCTCCATGAGGCGAGAAATTTTCACTTCACATAACTTCAGAGGATCATTTCAGTTCCTAAAAAGCATTTTTCGGTGATCAATACAATTTTTATATATTTAATTGCAACCAGGGCCGGCGTTAGGGGGGGGGTAAGCGGGGCAAAAGTACCCGGGCCCGTGGGTCCCATGGGGGCCCTCCGGCCAGTATGCCTAAGTAAATAAAAATCAAACGCAAATTCTACAATCTGCACCTATCATTGTGAATAAAAAGGCGAGAGCGCTGGAGGCCCATACCTAATCTCCAGGATTGTTTAAAAAAAAATGTATTTAACTAGTGATTAAATTAGCGCAAAATACTAATACACTGTGGTTGTATGACAAAAGCGGCCAGTGACAAACCAACACGGTGTGGGTGAGGGGTTTTTACGGTATACCTGCCCTCTACTACCTGCACTTATTCGATGGATACTGCTCACAAGATACCAGACCCGGCGAAAGGGGTATTTCCTCAAATCCAGTTGATACACGAAATCGATAATGCTTGGTGGGATATGATGCCCATTTTTATTTAATTGACAAATCAATGGATATGGAACTTGGTTACTGGATATTAAAGTAAAGTAATTTGCAAAAAAATTTCTTCTTGTCATCCAAGCGTCACAGATTTGTTGTAAACATTAGCAACAGTCATTGTAAATGTTGTCGATGTTTTAGGTGTGCTCGCAAACAGTTTTAACAAACAGAAAATCATGCAGTATTTTAGCGAATGTATGCATGCACGAATTTTAAACTACATGTCCCTCGTCAAGTTCTAGATTCGCATACTGACAGCTGCGGTGCTCGTTCTGACGAGTTTAAAACTTTTTTAACTTGTACCATATTACCATAAAATAATAATGTAAAGAAAAATCATTATTAAAAGACTTAAGTGAGTGAAAAAAAATTTTGTGTTCGGTAAATTTTAATTTACCCTTCAGACAAAAGTGTTAATTACATATAACGTTCAATTCATTGATATCTCCAATTTATATTATAAAAATTCTTCTCGGGTTTTCTTCCGGATAATTCTCACACACAATTTTTATATTTAATACCTTCTTCTTTTGAAAGCGATTTTCTACTTCTAAAGCATTAGGACGACATTATAGACAAAAACGTTCCCGCTTTGCCCATTTTAAAACTGTTTACGCTTCCACTTTTGTTTACTTGAGAAGGCGGCAGACAGGCTGAGCTACAGGGCGTCAGACTGACGCACAGGTGACAGCCGCACAAGGGTCTATAATCCCCTGCCTTCTTGGAAGTACGGTGTCACCAAGAGCGCATAGTTTGCAAAAGTTTGTAGAACTTGCAAACGTTTGTGTGTTTGCAGTCGGATGATTTGATTGGTTGGCTCCATTAACTAAATATTCGCAAATAACAGTTCGTGTACGAACATTTGTCGGCGTTCAAACTGCTGACTGCAGTGTCTAAATGGCTCCGAGAGGAAAACTTATTGCTAGTGCTGTTATAAGTGAAGAAGAGGACATTATTAAGATAAAGAAGAAACTTAGATTTTGGATATCGCATTTTTAAAACAAAAATAAAAATTCGCAAGACTGATGTATAACTCAAGAATAGATGATATGAGTGAGTGGTTTATTTTTTTTTTTTAAATTGTTGTATGTCACAATAAGATTTTGAATTCGTAACTCTGCTGATTGGTCCAAGAATATGTAACGAGATACAAATTTCAGAAACACCATTTCCGTGGAAGCTAGATAGGCAATAATACTTCGCTTTTTGAATTAAGATGATTCCCACAGTAATAGAAAACCTAAGCAAATTATTTTATAAAATTACATACCTTTTCCTGCCATGCCATCATCGAGTTGTGCTATTTAACTTATTCTCTTCTGAACGAGGTGAGCAAAGAATTTACTTTCCACTTAACTACATCAATAGTGGTTTCCATATTTGTTGCGATTTCGCTCCAGGCACCATGGTTTTTAATTCTGTTGTAGTAATATTTGTGACTACTCTGCCTTATATGCGGCTTTAATTTTTATGATTCAATTAAGAGTAAACACTTTTCACTATCCCAGTCCATAGTTATATTTAAAACGCACTTAAAACTGATACTATTCGGAACACGCACCCCTGATGTTGAACCTATCTCCACTGAACACGCACTGTCCTGCGCGAACAACGAATTCCTTTGATGTACCGACATCGGCCGGAACCCCTGCAAACACCCGCAAATCTTTGTTCCTGCGCGCTATTCTCGTCTCCACCTGACAAACTCTGAGTACGCAAATATTTCAAACGTTTGCAAACATTTTGCGCTCTTGGTGGATCCCCACATTAAGGCTTTGGGCGCTCTTAGCATTTACTGTCAGACGTTTTTTATTTAGTGACGCAAATGGAACGCTCTGTTTTCAGTTAGAATCAGGGTGCATTTCACTAAAAATATCAGCAATAAAAAATTTGCAAAAAGACCCTTTTTTCAATGGACGCAACTTTACCCAAAAATAATAGACTGCTCTGCTGCTGAGAAATAATGACTGACAAGCAATATATTGTTAATTTATGTTAGAAATATTAGTACATAGAAAAACTTATTTGAGAGGCTGAAAAAATGCTAAGTTTTCACATACTGCAAATCTGCAGAACTTTATTTAACTTTACTATTTTTAGTTTCTTGTATTATAAAACACTGACCCATCAGTACTAATGTACGATAGCCTTCAGAAGGCAGTAACTAGGTAGCTGAAAAAGTCACCCCTTTACAGTGGATGAAATGATTACCCAACAATCAACAAATGAAAGATTCTTACTCAAGAGTTTACAAAAAAAAAAAAAAAAAAAAAAAAAAAAAAAAAAAAAAAAAAAAAAGATTGACTTTCAAGAAGCATGTAGCGTCCCATAAGGGAACGCCCAGATCTCATTCTGGGGAAAATCTTTATAAGCACAGAAACTATTTAAGTTAAAAAAACGTGCTCTAAGAGATATCAGCGGAAAATATCCCATGGACGGTGTACTCACAATACACGTACTCCCTACTATCTTTTGTAGTGGTAGGTCCCTCTTTAGCCTCAATTCAAACATACATTAAAACTAGGAATAAATATTATAATTCACAAAGTCGTTGTCAATTGTGCAGAAAGGGAAACATTCACTGGAGCTACTTATTCTATGTCTTAGAACAGGAAATAAAACGTTATATACGAAAACCTAATAGATTTAGAACCTAATTGAAAGAATTTTCTTCTTAGGGTCTCGTAACTAAAGATGACTGACAAAATATGTTCTTGGAATGTAGAAGGGAAAGGTAACAAGGTTATTCACATTCGCTAAAATACTGCATGATTTTCTATTTGTTCAAACTGTTTACATATGCAGTGATTAATTAGAGTATCTGCACATTGCATTCATATATATCGGTGGAATAAACATGGTAAGTTATGTATTAGTAGTTAACATATGAAATTCAGTGGGATGTTTAGTAACCGTCCCACCGAGCGTGGCGGGTGAATGGTTAACGTTCTGGCCTCGCATTCGGGAGGACGTGGGTTCGAATCCCCGACCGGGCATCCAGATTTGGGTTTTCCATGGTTTCACCAAAACACTCCAGGTGAATGCCGGGATGCTTCCTTGAAAAAGGCCATGGCCGAATTCATTCCCGTTCCCTGCCCCCAGTTCAATCCCGCCTCTAATGACCTTAGCCGTCGACGAGGCGTAAAGCAGTAAAAATAAATGTAACTAACTGGTAATCATAATATTACTGATTCGTTAATGAGTACTGTCCCATATACACGAGACTCTCTTCGTATGACATAAAAGCGAGCACCACAACATTTGCAATGCCTGTTGCTAATGTTTACAACAAATCTGTGACGCTTGGATGACAAGAAGAAATTTTTTTCCAAATTACTTCACTTTAATATCCAGTAACCATGTTCCATATCGATTGATTTGTTAATTAAATAAATATAATCATCATATCCCACCAAGCATTATCGATTTCATTTATCAACTGGATTTGAGGAAATACCCCTTTCGCCGGGTCTGGTAACTTGTGAGCAGTATCCATCGAATAAGTGCAGGTAGTAGAGGGCAGGTATACCGTAAAAACCCCCACCCACCCCGTGTGGGTTTGTCACTTTGGTATGTCACTGGGCGCTGTTGTCATACAATCGAGCTTACGGTCAGTCAGCACCTATTCCCTCTTTGTTGAAGTTTGAATGTTGTGGCTTCTCATCACTCATAAGCAGTGCTGCTGAATAGCCTGTTGCACGGTCTTCAATATTTCGTGTTTGTGTAGGAATTTACGTTTTTGTATCGTTTCATCATATAGTTTTAAGAGCTAAATTGTAATGGAAAAGAGATACGCGAGTGGAAAAAAGTATTACAGTGCTTCATCAGGTTGTCAAAAACGGAAGCGTAAGGCTGAAAAAGATAACGCTACGAAAAAGGGACAGACATTGTTACCTTTTGTGCCACTCGCTAAGCCAGCAGTGTCAGGCGAAGTCAGAAGGACGCGGAGACTGACGTTGAGCCTTCCTTAATCGATACTATGCAGCAGCAGGATTATCAGAGACAAGGTGAGTCGCTAGTCAATTTCACTTGTAACTGATTACGGTAATTGTAGAGTAGCTAGTTAAGAGCTAAGAACTAGCCCCTCGCAAAAAAGTTGGTGCCATTTTTCTTAAATTTGCAATAAAATTATCATTTTGCAGATGCTGATATGCAAGAAATCTGTTGTTTACAAGCTTCTGTAGCATCGGCAGTACAGAAATGGGACAACGTCGATCAAGAGGACAGTAAAGTTGGCATTTGCATTAAGTTGCCAAAATGTGAAAGTGACAGTATTAGTGTAAGCGACAGTGATAGGGACGATATCCTTTCAGAAAGTGAACATGTTTTAAAGGCCAGTTCGACAGGGAATGAGAAGATTTTAGATTTTGATATCGGTCTGTGGAGTGAAAAAAAGTGCTTCAATAGTTTAGAGGTAGAAGAAGCTGTTAGGCGAGGACCTGAGCAAACACCGAAAAGACTGCCGCGGGACAGAAAAATGTAATCAATCTTTCCCTTCAAATGTTTTTGAGCGTATCTTAAAAAATGGGGAAGTTTCAAAAAGGGACTGGCTTGTATGGAGCAAAGAAAAGCAAGCATTGTACTGCTTTGCTTGCCGATTGTTTTCGCAACGTTCGGATATCTCTAAATCTGATTTGGCGTTAGGCTACGGTTGGGGATTATCAAGAGGCTGGAAAAAACTGAAACAGAAAGTGAGTGAACATGAGAGCAGCACTGATCATAAAACGTCTTACTTAGAATGGCGCAAATTAGAATATGCGCTAAATAGTAGTTCAGCCATAGAAAATCTTTTAGACCGAAATATTGCAAGAGAAGAACAGTATTGGACCGAAGTATTGCATCGCGTAATCGAAGCTATTCTTTTCCTTGCGGAAAGAGGTTTAGCTTTTAGAGGTGATAGTGACTTAGTCGGAGATCGTCAAAATGGCAATTTTTTGGGTGTCTTAGAGTTTTTGGGGAAATTTGATCCCATTATGAAAGAGCATTTAAGAAAAATTGAAGCGTCGCAACAAGGAGGAAAACGTATGGTTCATTATCTGTCACATGATATTCAGAACGAATTTATCGAAATAGCTGGAGAGTTTGTTCGTCAAACTATTTTAAGAGAGGTAAAACATAATAAATACTTTTCTGTTATAGTCGATGCAACTCCTGATGAAGCCCAAATAGAGCAAAATGTTTTTATTCTGCGCTACATCGCCCTTGATGAAGAAAACGAATACAGAATTAGAGAGCGTTTTCTTGGCTTCGTTGATTGTGAAGAGAAGACTGGTCAGGCAATCGCCAGAATGATCTGCAATGAGCTGATACGTCATGGCTTAAAGCTTTCAGACTGTCGTGGGCAGGGTTATGACAACGGGAGCAATATGCGTGGCACCTATCAGGGAGCTCAAGCACATATATTAAAAGAAAATCCCCTGGCAATTTTTTCTCCTTGTGGCGCTCACTCATTAAATCTTTGTGGCGTCCATGCTGCGGAGGGTTGCGCAGATATAATCACTTTTTTGGAATTGTTTCAAAAACGTATAATTTTTTTCATTCTAGTCCCAAAAGATGGAAAGTTTTGAAAGAAAATATTGGATCTTCCCTTCACGGGCTATCGGAAACGAGATGGTCTGCGCGGATAGATGCCGTGCGTCCATTTGCTAAGCATTTGCCAGGATTACAAAGGGTGGTTGAACTTGCATTTAACTTTAATTTGGCTGCAGAAGCACGCACTGAACTAAAGGGCATTCAGAAGTACTTAAAATCATTTAAATGTATCGTCATGTCTACAATTTGGTACAAAGTATTAACTGCAATAAACATACGTATTCGTTGTGCTTCAAGCAAGGGAAGCTACAGTCGATGTTGAAAGTGGCAATATTAAGAGTCTAGTGGAAGAATTAAATGAATTGAGAGACAGTTGGGATACCATTTACGCAGAAAGTTGCAAGGTAGCAGAAAATATTGGAATATCACCAGACTTCAATTTGACGATAAGCGGCACAGAGAAACGGAAAGGCAAAAGAAAACGCTTTGTAGATGAAACATCCGAAGATTTAAACCTGCACCCAGAGGACAGTTTTAAAGTAAATGTTTTTAATATTATTCTAGATACAGTTATAGGAAACTTAACTATAAGGTATGCTGCCATAGACAAAATGATGGACACATTTGGTTTCTTGTGGAACTACATAGCCTAGACCGATTCTACACTATCAGAAGCAGGTGGAATACATGGCATCTTTGTACGGTGTGGACGTTAATACGCAGGATTTAAAAGAAGAAATTTTGCAGTTAAAAAAGATTCATGTAGCTAATTTTGGATCCAAGCCACTTCCCCCTTTGCATCTTCTTAATGCTCTCCATAAATGCAATTTTAATAACATATTTCCCAATGTAATGGTAGCCTTACGTATTTTCTGCACTTTGCCTGTTACTGTTGCACAAGCAGAGCGGTCATTTAGCGTTCTTGCAAGAGTTAAGAATTGTTTGAGAACTACAATGGGACAAGAACGGCTTGTTGGATTAGCTATGATAGCAATAGAATCAGAGTTAGCCCGCTCATTGGATTATACCGCGATTATAAAAGAATTCGCATCTAAAAAAGCTAGAAAGGAAGTATAATTTTGTAAAGTATAGAATTTATGTAAACTGAGAACATTAAAAAACTTTCTTAACAATGCATTACCTTTTTCTTTGCTTTAAATATTCTGAATTATCAAAAAAAATTATAATCAAAAAATGACGGGTGGGGGGGGCCCTAAGAATGGTTACCCGGGGCCCGAGAATCCCTAGCGCCGGCCCTGGACTACATAAGCCTAGACCATTCTACACTATCAGAACACGTGGAATACATGGCATCTTTGTACGGTGTGGACGTTAATACGCAGGATTTAAAAGAAGAAATTTTGCAGTTAAAAAAGATTCATGTAGCTAATTTTGGATCCAAGCCACTTCCCCCTTTGCATCTTCTTAATGCTCTCCATAAATGCAATTTTAATAACATATTTCCCAATGTAATGGTAGCCTTACGTATTTTCTGCACTTTGCCTGTTACTGTTGCACAAGCAGAGCGGTCATTTAGCGTTCTTGCAAGAGTTAAGAATTGTTTGAGAACTACAATGGGACAAGAACGGCTTGTTGGATTAGCTATGATAGCAATAGAATCAGAGTTAGCCCGCTCATTGGATTATACCGCGATTATAAAAGAATTCGCATCTAAAAAGCTAGAAAGGAAGTATAATTTTGTAAAGTATAGAATTTATGTAAACTGAGAACATTAAAAACTTTCTTAACAATGCATTACCTTTTTCTTTGCTTTAAATATTCTGAATTATCAAAAAAAAAATATAATAAAAAATGACGGGTGGGGGAGCCCTAAGAATGGTTACCCGGGGCCCGAGAACCCTAGCGCCGGCCTGAACAAGAATAATGTATCACGGCTTTAACTCGACAAAACAGACAGCAAATGTTATTGATACATCTACAGCTTTATCATCTTCCAAATTGTAAATGTTTTAAAAAAAAACTCTGTGAAATGATGGTATCCTCCAACATCACACTTAATAATGTGAACTATGAATATTTCAAAACCTTCTTGGAGAAATACACAACTCGGACGATTCCAACCAAATCAACATTGAGGAAGAACTATTTACTGTCTTGTTATGAAAATGTATTACAGTCAGAAATAAGATAGGCAACAATAATATTTGGATATCAATGGATGAAAGGACTGATGATTATGGGAAATACATTGTAAATGTTATCATTGGAACCCTATTTGCTGCGAAACCAGGTGATATAGTGGACAGTGAAGTTCTGGAAACAGTAAACCACTCTACAATTGCTGTCCATTTTGACAATGCTATGAAACTTTTATGGAACAGTGAAGTTAAGCGAGAACATGTCTATCTGTTTGTGACTGTCAATGCCCCATACATGGTAAAGGTTGGAAAAAGTCTTAACATGTTCGCTCCTTCGACAGTGCACTTGTCTCGCTCATGGATTACTTATGGTTGCTGAGGAATTAAGACTAACTTCCCTGATGTTGATAGGTTAATATCAAATGTGAAAAAGATTTTTGTCAAGCTCCAGTTAAAGTGGCAAAATTTAAAGAAGACACACCATCCGTCCCTCTTCCAATCCAAACAATACTTACATGTTGGAGCATGTGGCTGAAATGCAGTTAGCCATTACTGTGAACATTATGAAAACTAAAGAAAATAGTTTCTAATTTTGAAAGCAGTGAAGCGTCTTCCATAAGCTCTTTTTAAGCAATTTGTTCAGAAATTTGGCATACATAAAGTCAGATTTTGCAGGCATCACAACTGCAATTTCTCATCTTGAAGAAATCGGTCTAGAACTGCATGAAAGTTTCAGGGTCATTGAAAGTGTCGAAACCGAGTAGGTACAGCAGATACCAGTGTGACTAGTTGCTAAAGAATAAACTTGACTGGAAATTCTGGATATAAAAAATTTGCGACACTAGTGACATTTTAGTTGGTGGTAAATTAAATTACAGTGACTTGATTCTGTTTAAGCACACACCCATGACATCTTGCAATGACCAACAATGGTTTTTAGTGACAAAAGGAGAAAATTTCTCTTCAGAACTTGAAGATACATGTAGTGATATATTGCAATGCTGGCATCAGACAGGAATAAACAACCATATGTACACTTATCAACAGCAAATTTATAATAAATTCCTATTTTAATGCTAAAAATCTAGTAATCTGTTTTTTATAGGAACATGAAAATATTTTTTTGGAAAAATTAATTTCCCATGATGCAGTGAGTGCATGGAAGAAAATTATGCTGTTTACATGAAAACTACACTACTAGATAAATAAATGATATATAATCGAAAATCTTTTGATGTATAGTATATTTAAATGTTTGGTAATATTTTGTCATTTTTATGTCATATTTACCCATTTTTAAGATTTTTTTTTTGTCATAAAGATCCGAACACTACTTATAAGGAACTGGAAATTTATACAAAGAGAGGTATGAAATCATATTCAGAAAGCATAGCGTATTGCTGAGAAAGTACTAGACAGTGTAGGCTGCATACAACTTACTGTGTTTAATGGTTTGGGTATGATGGATTTAAAGGAATACAACAGATACATTTCTCTTACAGGCATTCCACTTTTGAAATCAAGTAATAAGTTTCTTTCTCCTTACATAACAATTCTGGTAAAGTGTTACTCTTCAGACTTTTCATTATACCACATAATCTTACACTTTTGTGTCTAAAAAGTTACATTCTGTTTCTTAAACAATGACAGTTACGGATACTTTTCATACCACTGAGCTTTAGAGTTCATTGGCAATTCATTAGAGCTTGGAAAATATTGTGAACAAGGAATGGGATAAATCATCACAACATTCACCTGTAGTGATAAAATTAAAACCTGGATGAATGGATCAGAAATCTAATCCCATACTTTGAAATACAAGGCCTAAATTGCACCACTTACTCACAACATAAGATAGATATTAGAACAAGATATTACTCAGTACATAATAGCTACTACGTTAATCTCTTATGATCCCAAAAGACTTTCACAAATATCTGTTTTAAATAATTATAGATAATCTTTATAAAAGTATCTCCAGGAACAACTATCAAGCCTGACAGGTGAGAGGTAATTTTCTGGTTCAACATTTGCAAGGACAGAGATTAAATTCCCAATCTGGATGACCAGATTGGGACAATAAATAAAAAAGTGGTAATCAGATGATTAGGGGAATCGTCACCGGAACATTAGCTCCATCGCAATTGAAATTATAATAATAATATTAATCTGTTCATACACATCTCGATTTTCCAAAAATCATGCCAAGCTGTTGTTGAGATTTCCTTCGTAAAGGGCATGGATAATTTTCTTTTCATTCTTTGCCCATAATACCCTCATGGCTCTAATAACCATACTGTAAACAAGCCATATATAAAAAAATGAGCCATGAAGGAACAACACATCATAAAGTACAATTTTAAGGTTTGTTTAGAAGATGGTTAAAGAATTTGGGAAAATCATGACTGGAAACTGTGGCGCCTGTCGTACATACGTTGCGAAGGGATGGGTTGTGGTTGGTGTAAGAAGCGGTTTTCACTGGGCATGTAGGGAAGAGGAAACAGGGGAAATAAATGAGGCTATCCCATGGTTTTGTTCACTTTGTCTAGGGATGATAGGATGTGGGAGAAATAATTAGGAAGTTGAGTGAAAGGATCAGGTTCTTGAGGCTCGTCCTGTGGAGGCTCAGACTCTGCAGGCGTGGCCTGTGGTGCCTTGCCTGTGGACGATCATCCTGTGGGGGCTCAACCTGTGGAGGCTCAGAATGCACAGGCACAGCCTGTGGGGGCTGAGCTTGTCGAGGCTCAAGCTGTAGAGGCAGAAAGTAGAGATAGTGGGTTGGAGGAAGTTGAGAAGGATGGGTGGGAGCTGGTAACAGGTCATAGGACAAAACATGGTTAACAGGATTAACAAGCAAGACACTTCAGTAATTGTGGGAAAAAATAGGTTTGACCTGCTGCCAGAGTCAGGAGGAGAACAGCCTCATGTAGATGTAGGAGTAGGTAAGATGCAGCAGACCTTTAGGAATAAGGGCATGCAGGGCAAGAATAGGAAAAAACGGTTCTGCTGCTAGGTAGTAGCCATGGAAGAGGTGTAGGCCCTCTTCTGCAGGATCAGTTAGGTTCAGGATACCAGGTCACAAGTTTTTTCAAACCTAGTGCAACATTAGGCCAGGTAATATAGGATCCCTTTGTAGGAGTTTCACTAAGGATGATAGAGTAGTGATAGTGGGAGGT
>CM061919.1:191786490-191864756 GCA_031002005.1 Vandiemenella viatica
TTGTGGGGGTGTTAAATTCCGGATAATTTAACCCTGAAGTCATTCTTAATGCACTCACCACGCCTGCTTCAATGAGGGATTGGTGATTCTCCCGCATTGATTTGCTCACCGATGCAACTTCTCGCCGGGGTTGCTCGGCTTAAAAGGAAAAATCTTTAACAACCGATGACGTCCGAGATTGGAAATACTGTTTCCATGCTTCCCGAGTGGAACTGCGTCATAGTATAAAATTAAACGTTTCGGCCGACCTTCTTGTGCCTTCTTCCAAGCCGAAATTTCGCTGAGATGTGTTTCACATGCTCTACTAAACACAACTAATTCTCCATCTGGGACGTTCGGTGATCTTAGTCTTCACTGGAGGCTGCATTGATGTGAGGAAGAATATTTTTTCCAAAACAGAAAATACAGAGAAGTAGAGTCCCTCTGTACTACTCGTATAATAGGGAGGTGATGAAGTTAAAGTGTTTGGTAAGAAGATAACATAAGGGAGTTAAGAGACAGCAGGGTAGTAGATAATATTTAAAACAACTAAACAAAGACTTAATAATAGCTAAAAAGGTGGCTAAAAATAGATTTATGGAGCGTAATTTCAGAGCAGGGGACCATGACTAATGTCTCTAGAAATTTCTATGGCTATGTTAGAAAACTGAGAGGAAGGGATTGTGTTGATATGCTTATAGTTAAGGATGGAGAAGAAGTTACTGAGTATTTGAAAAAGCCAGTGATTTTAAGTAACAGGTTTAGTGAGACCATTAGGTACAATATATCAGAAACGCGATGGTCTAAATCCGATAACGTGCTTAACAACACAATTAGAAATGAGCAGACCAAAAAATTTGAAATTCATCCCGAGGATATCAAGAAGGAACTAAGAAATCTGAAAAAACATAAAGGGTCTGGTGTAGATAATATTACTACCGATGTATTAAAGATAGCATGATGTGACATTGTACCTTATCTTGAAATATCATTTAAATTCAGTCTGGGTACTTGCTGCTTACTAGAGAACTGGAAATGTGCGATAGTAGTGCCGGTATATAAAGGAGGGGTCAGAAATAGAGTCGAAAATTATAGGCCAATCAGTCTGACAGGTAAAATTAATGGAGAGATTGATTTGGGACCACTTCAGAAATATGTGTGAAGAGCGTAAATGGTTTTCAACTATGAAACATGGCTTTAGGCAAGTATATTCATGCGAATCTCAGTTGGTGGTATATATGCAAGATATTTCAGGTGAAATGGACAATACAGGCCAGATTGATAGTATAGCACTAGATCTTTCAAAGGCTTTTGACAGAGTGAGCCATAAAATGGTAGTAAATAAGTTAAAACTGAGTGGATGAGAATGTGATTTTAAAAGGTAAAAAACAGAAATTAAGGTAGGAAACGCAGTATCAAAAGAAGTGGAAGTAGAAATTGGAGTGCCACAGGGTAGCGTATTGGAATCATTGCTATTCATTATTCTAATGAATAATTGTTTTGATAGTTTACTGTATGAAATTTAATTGTTTGCAAATGACATAGTGCTATACAAAAGGATCAGAATGGTAGAGGATTGTACACAACAGCAGGGTGATCTGTACACGGATATCTAGTTGGGTTGATAAGCATGCGATGAACATAAATGCAAAGAAGATTCAGCTTATTACAAACACAGATAAAATGCCAAGGTTGATTTAGATTATGAGGTGGGGAAATAATTGCATGTTGAAGACTTGAAATGTAAATAGTCTTGGCGTTATATTTGATCAACAAGCTTAATTGCGCAGGACACATTGCACAGGCAGTAGGAAATGGATTTTTACCAAAATTCTGCACTTGTTGGAGAGAGTGATGAGGGGATGTGCGAGAGAAGTAAAGGAATTGGGTTACATAATTTTGGTCAGACCATTGCTTGACTATGGTAGTGAAGTATGGAAGTCACATTTTGAGTATCGAATACAGGAGTTGGAGAGGGTGCAAAATAGGTTGCTAGATTTGTTTCTGGAAATTACCGCAGAACTCAATCAGTAACAAATATGATAAAAGAGCTGGAATCGGATTCATTGAAAGACAGGATGTAGCTATTTTAAAATTTATTATCTTCTTGTATCATGTATTCTTGAATCTCGACGAAGAAATTAACTACCAGACATTTGGTAGATCCGAAGATTGCAGGTTTATTTATTTGATAAGGTAGGAAAATTGTTTATAATTACAATACATTTAATAAAGATTAACACTTAAGAAATCACGTCTAAAGCGGATCAATATTTTAACTACAATCAACACGCCATGCATCATCAGCGATAATCCTACTATATCTGTACTTCAGAGAGCTTACATAACCAACGTATCCATAGATGTAAATTCTATTACCTTAAATAAAATTACTATAAAGGCATTATGCCTGTTCTGTTACACTCCCACCGATGGAACCAGGCGGAAGTTGGCATTGACAAAGCCCCGACTTCCGTCGCCAGGTAACCCTTAAACTAAGATTGAAATGATTATACATATCAGACTATGAAATGACTTATGAAATACAAAAAATTTGGCTGGCAGCCACTCGACTACTCTTATGTTAATAACAATAATTTTTAACATTATTGCACAAACCTTGAAGTCACATATAAATGGAGAAAGAAATACAATGGAACATTAAAACAAAACAAAGAAGAAGACAATCAAACACCACTCGTTGAACAAAAGTTGATATTGATCTTCATAGTGTTTTTTTTTTTTTTTTTTTTCTTTGTCCCCCAAATGCACACCTTGCCACAGGGCTACAACGGCTAACACTTCACCTACGAAACACAACATGACATGAGTTATTATTATTATTAATTGTTTTTCACATTGGTCCTATTACTTTGCCTATGTCGAAGCTGAACTTCTAATCGTAAGTTAAAAACAAAATACCTCCTTTTGGACCCTAATGGCCTCAGAAAAGTGAGAAACGTGGAGGATTTGTCTGCATATAAATGCACTTTCAATCAGTGCCTGACCCCGCACTCCCATTCAATTTTACACTTTTATAAGATTTTCGAGAAACCACCTTGAAAACTCCTCTTATTCCATCATTCCGGTACTCTTCTACAACATCCTCTTCTTTCACACCTACCGGCGTTCCCCTCGAATTCCCGGTGTGGTTCTCACACACACTAGTCATTCCCACCAAGGCTGCCCAGCATTCCTTCCTATGTCGCACAGTTCTTGCGTCTCCCCATGATATCACTCTTATCTTTTTATGCTCTGGCACTTCACTCGAATCGAGGTATTTGCATGAGACCGCACACATCATGAAAAAGTCTTTCTGCGTCCCCTTAGCGGCCACATAAGTTTCTTCCCTTAACAATTCTCTATGTACGGCTATCTGCCTATCCACCGACCAATAATGTTGTCGAAACTCCCTCTTGAATTCATTAAATGTGTTACAATTGCCAGCAAACCAGTCGGCCCATCGCCTCGCTCCTCCGGCCAAGTACCAACGAACCATCTCGATCCGCTGTTTTTCAGAAGCAACGGAGAAAGGTGCAAAGTCCTCAAAGTCCCGAATGAATTCAATGGGGTGCATATGCCCATCACCATCAAATTGTTCCCATTCAATTTTCTCTTCGACCCACGCTGCTGTTGAAGTCGAATGATGGCCCCTGACATTGGATACATCCTCCCTTTCTACTGCCGGAACTTTCACTCTAGTAACATCTTCTATCAACGCTGCTGTGGATAATTGGTACTTACCCAAGTTCTGTGAAATCAACTCGACATTTGCGACCACACTGTTTACCTTTTCTTTATCTTCTTTGATGTGTTTCCCCAAAAGGATACAGTGATCCTCTACCGCCTCCAGTCGCCTCACGTGACTTACATTGACTTCTTCCCCGACAACTAACTGTTTACTGAGTACTTCGTTATTCTGTCGTAACAGTATTGTCTCCCTACTCACACTATGCTCTAACCTAGTTAGCCGTTCCGCTAGTCGTTCAGCTTGTTCCTTACAATCAACATTATGTTGCCTTAATTCTAATTGGACATTCCCTAATTGTCGAACATTGTCTTCTACCAACATATTTAAATTCCCCACTGTACTCTCAAGTGATTGCAATCGACCCCCAAGCTCAGCCTTCAAATTACTTTCTACTGATTTCAAATTACTTTCTACTGATTTCAAATTACTTTCTACTGATTTTCAAATTACTTTCTACTGATTTCAAATTACTTTTACTGATTTTAAATCAGCCCTCAAGTTGTCATTCATTGACTCCATACTATTTTGAAAAGATTTCAACCTGTACCAAGATAGCACGAACTGACCCATCAGTGAACTTAGGACCTGAGTCATTCAAGGACTCACTTCCTATTGCTGCCATCCCCTCCACCATTTCACTCTCTTCTGTAGCCATGTTGTCAACACTTTCAATACACTCGCACAATATTTTGATTGCAAAGAAAAAAGTATCCACCGAAACCAGCAAGCAAACAAAAAAATTAAGATGGAAACATAAATTCTGCTCCAACACCAATCACAGTTATTGTTTAAACAAGGTGTACGCTATTGCATGCAATGAAATGCAAACAAGGTAACAAATATTAATTAATAAAATTCCCCAGGAAAGTTGAAACTAATTTTTTTTTTTTTTCAATATTAACTCAAACTGACTTTTACTCGGGAAGAAAATAATTTAATTTTTTTTTTTTTTTTTCAATGCAAATGATCATATGAAAATTCTCTCATGTCAGCTTGTGTTTCTTACAAAGATAAAAAAATTGGCACTTTCCTTTTGAAGAGAAGAACTGCTAGCTTCTAGGACTGCGCCCCGCTCTGCAATGCCGCCCCTTGCGTCTCCCGTAAATGAAGGTGATTCTCCGCTCCGGTCGAGATGTTGCCTGAATGTAGTTCTTATTAATACTGAGCGGATCGGCTCTCCTCGGGAATCGTCGGCTCACTTCGGTTGTCGCGTTCCGGTGGTAATGGCGGCTCGCTTGTTAATTATTGTTACTTTATGTAATTCACTTTTCCTACCTTTTGTTTCAGTGTGTGTCCTTGGTTAATTATGCTTTTAATTAATCCCACTTCAAAACACACTGTCCTGTCGCGGTAGCCATGTAGCTATTTTAAAATTTATTATCTTCTTGTATCATGTATTCTTGAATCTCGACGAAGAAATTAACTACCAGACATTTGGTAGATCCGAAGATTGCAGGTTTATTTATTTGATAAGGTAGGAAAATTGTTTATAATTACAATACATTTAATAAAGATAACACTTAAGAAATCACGTCTAAAGCGGATCAATATTTTAACTACAATCAACACGCCATGCATCATCAGCGATAATCCTACTATATCTGTACTTCAGAGAGCTTACATAACCAACGTATCCATAGATGTAAATTCTATTACCTTAAATAAAATTACTATAAAGGCATTATGCCTGTTCTGTTACAAGGAGGATGGTGAAGATTGTCATGGGAGTGTATTAGGGGCATATTGCTGATGAGGGGTGGAAATACATTGGTTTAAGAATTAAAAGCAATGCATGGTAGGGAAAAGTTTACCATGATGACAATCAGTTTTTGACTTCTATATAGAGCAAGGTTCCCCAGATCCGCGGACTACGAATTGGCCCACCAGCGGTTTTGAATTTGCCCACCAACACCAGCGATTCAGAATATGCTAGCTCAAAAACGTCTGCAAAGGTGTCATTAATGTTTTTTTTCTTTTGAATATACTTAAAAAAAAAAAAAAACTCTGCAAAGGTCTTAATTATGTTTTTTTTTTACTTTTTGAATATAATTTTTAAAAAAAAACCTCTACTAAGGTCTTAATGATGGTTTTTGCTTTTTAATTGTAATCAAACTGTGTTACTTGTATCTTTGTTATGGGAATTCAGATATATCTGCAGTCAAACAACAACAACAACAAAAAAGGTTTGATTTATCTATTCAAAAGAAGGTGTAGATTGTTTTTTTATTCGCGGTTATCAACAGAAATCGATAAATTAAATTAAGAAAATAAAAGAATACATTTTGTCACAACCACCTAAAAACCATCACATATGCACCAATTGTGATGAAATTTTGCAGGACCATATTATATACATGTATTTATTATACTTATCTCAAAACAGACAGATCCGTAGAGAAATAATGAAAAAACAGGTTATAGCCCAATACATGTAACACAGATAAAAAAAAATTGCACCCTATGGAATGGAGTTTTGTTGAGCAGATATGCAAATAAGCAATCATTGTTGTACATGACGATACATTTGTCTCCATTAAAGTAGTCACGTGAAAACTACAGATTCGTGAGTATGTATGCTTAACATGAACTTGACAACTTTTTTTTGTGATGTGGCAGCATTCTGTCCACCCTATTTGTCATGAAGTCTGATGTTAGTCTTGAGTCTAAAGAAACAAGGTAAACTTCACCTATCAACCAACTCGGCAAGTCTCGTTAACTTTGTTTCGTGTTCCTCGATTTATGATGCCGATTCCGAGAATAGGCGGTTATCTAGGAGGATTTAATCCTGGTAGTAACTCTTTTGGGAAGATGACTCTCTTAGCCTTCCCCAGTATGTGTTCGTATGTGTTATAGTAAGTATGGTTGACTGTGACAGTGTGTGTGTATATTATAGAATGTTGTTATGAAATGAGAAGTGTGGAAGGGAGAGAGTGAAACATGGTGTCGGCTCATTCAGCCCTACTCTGCCGAAAGACATCCAGGAGGCCGCCAGGATTTATGTTTCCATTCTACGGACGAATCACCATTAGATTATTCGTGGGTTTAATTGCGTATAATACATAACTAATCCACGAATTAATTTCAAATTTCAACTTGTTTTATTGCTAGTAAGGCATCGAACTTCAAAATACAGTTCACATATAAACACAACACTCCAACGATTACAGTCGACACTTCTTCCAAAGACAATACTACCAAAAATGATCGTTCAACTCAGTCCTTGGCCGACGTGAACTGAGTCTGTAAAACTCTGCCGAATAACTGTCTTTTAGTCTCTGCTGATCGCATTATATAAGTTCTAAAACACTATAAAGGCTTCCGACAGATATATCTCTAACATTAACAACACTTAAACAATTGAAAACATATTTAAAACAATCAGAATTAATACATAATCATTTACAATCATTACAAAAAGCTTAGAAATGAATATTAAAGATACTTAAACACAAAATTATCCACATAAATCATTTCTAACTGTAGTAAATCGTCCTTTAAACATCGTAGCTTACCTTAATACCTACAATTACAAACATTTAAGTAATTTTCTGGAATATTTCTGTTCTTAAACATATTAAATGGTATTTACATAGTTTCTTTTCACAAAACAAAATCCATTTACACTGATTCACAATAAAATACAAGATAAATATACAAAACCATTTTCAATCACACTGTAGCTTGCTACAAATGCTTTTTTTTTTTTTTTTTTTTTTAACTGCTTAACGTCTCTTAACAGCGAGGTCTTTAGAGACAGGAAAGGATGGGGGGCAAGGAATGGGAAGGAATTGGGCCATGGCCTTTTGAAGGAAGCATCCCGGCATTTGCCTGGAGTGATTTGGGAAACCATGGAAAACCCAAATTTGGATGCCATGACGAGGATTCGAACCGGCGTCCTCCCGAATGCGAGGCCAGAACGCTAACCGTTACACCACCACTCTCGGTGTTACAAATGCTTCATAAAATACAATTCCAGCCAAATCTTGGGTTTGAGGGCTGTTACAAGTTCTGCGATTGAACTCAATACTCTGGAACACAATCTGGTGATTAGGCACTGTGCACTACCGCCTCTTATACCCTGTAAGCCAATTTCCTACGATGAAAGTTTCTTCACCACAAGGACCCAAACCAACTAACATCTTGTCAGCGCCGGACACCATCACGGTAACCCAACCAACTTATCCAACAGGGAGGCTGTGTTTCATGTTACAATATATTTGAAGTGGAATGTAGTTACAGTCCCATCATTACCCTAGATTACAGCGGAGAAACCACAGTTTACTTGGACGATATGCAAGCGGCAGGTTCAGTTGCTCGAAACTCAGTATGTTCCCTATGTTTGCGTTGATATAAGTGTGTCCAAGCAGCTAGTTTACTAGGCGCCTAGCGGAGTATTCTTTCTTTTCTTTCCCTATGAGTGTAGACTCCCGTTTATTGTGTTTGTTGTAAGCCAACCGTGTCTCGTGCAGACCAATTTGTCACTCTGTGCCGGCCGGAGCTCAGCAAACACAACGTGTTTACTCTCCTCGCGGCGGGCAGGCTCCGAGAGACGGTGGTCACGTTCTCTACCATACATCAGTGTTTGACTAACACAATTGCTGTTTCAGGGCTTATGACTAGCGCCAGCAAGGAAAATATTACCAAATGAACAAAAATTACATGAGATTAATTTAAATTAATATAGTTGGGAACACACATCTTGCACATAACATATCTTCAACCTAATGCTCATACTCAAACACCAAAGAATTAGTAGTAACAGCTTTGTCTGCATATTTGTCGGTTTTAAAAGAGCGTAGACTCAGTTTATCGTGAGTCACTATTCCAAATATTGAAAGAACATGGCTTATGCCCCAAAACTCTTTCTTCAACAAAACGAGCAGAGACAAACTTCAAAATAAAATTTATTGATGTTAATACTAGAACCCTTCATTATTAAAACAGGAATAAGACAAGGAGACAGACTCGCTCCGTTGTTATTCTACTGCATCCTCGAAAAAGTAATACCCGATTAAACAAAAATTAACAAGACAATCATAAGACGCAGAGGAAAATTAATGATAGATTTCCAGAATTTTCAGACGACTTAGCGATCTAAACCCATGACATCGCAATAGTCCAAAAATAGATCGAACTCTTGAAAAAAAACATCCAAACAAAATATTGAAAAATCAGTCGAGTGCCATACTTTAAGTATCTGGGTGGAAAAATCAAAGAAAATGGAATTTAACAAAAGTCAATGAAATTATATACCAAAAGATGGAAAACGCTTATCGCTTATCACACAACATCTACAACAAGAAAGCATCTCCAAACGCCCAAAACTGAGACATTATAATTATTAATGCAGAATGTCTTTACCGATCTGAAACATTCGTTTCAAACAGGAAAATAGACATGGAAAACATCAAGAAAAAAGAATGATTAGTTATATACGACCGAGCGTGGTGGTTGAACGGTTAACGTTCTGGCCTTGCATTCGGGAGGACGCGGGTTCGAATCCCCATCTGGGCATCCAGATTTAGGTTTTCCATGGTTTCCCCAAATCACACCAGACCAATGCCGGGATGCTTCCGTCAAAAAGGCCATAGCCAAATTCCTTCCCGTTCCTTGTCGCCAGTCCCATCCCGCCTGTAATGGCTTTCGACTAGGCGTAAAGCAATAATTTAAAAAAAAAGAGTTATATGTAATATTTTGGGCCCAAAACTGACAGGAGACCAATACAGATTAAGCAGTAAACTGTAAATCTTACAATATACAGAAATAATAGGACATAGAAAACAGAAATTTAGATGCAAAATTAATAAATGGCAAGTTGACCAGGAGAAAAGACTGAAGAAAAGAACTGGAACAACATCGTCTGATTGGCACAGGTTAGTGTGCAATGTGAAGTAAGCCAGAACGCTCCCGTATTTCAGATTCCATGAAAAAATGTAGTCCCCTCTAGGGCTAAAAATCCTGGTTGTAATACTGATGTACACACATCCACAGCAAAAGTCGAGCCAAACAAAGGCTTAATGTGGACCTAGTTGGTCCAAACGAACATATGTGTATTGTTGAAAACATGGTTGATCTGAAGTAATGGAAAGTTTGAAGACATATTAAATGAGTTGCAGACAGCAAAAATGGGTCTAACAGACTACTATTACACGATTTTCGGGATAAATGCCATGACCAAATTCCATCCCATTCCTTCCCGCCTCTAATGACCTTGTCATTGACTAGGCGTAAAAGTCATGCACACACACACACACAAAACCCTTGTCGGGTCGCCCTGTTGTTACTCGTCATTCGAAACAGACCTAGTCACAACCATGTCCTCTTAACAACGTTAACTTTATAACAACTCAAGGCATAACTTTGACAACTTTGAAGTTAATTTTCTTAATAAAGAATGAGGGAAGCACCCTACAAGCTATTTCACAGTATTACGCTCCATCGTGACCTCAATCGGGTGACCTCCTTGATAGTGTCCACTAAACGAACGTGTCCATGCACGTGTCCAACAATGATTATTCCATTACAAGTTACCTTGCACAATAACACATTATATACATGGTTGTTTTACAGCCTACCCATTTTCCCGCTTTCGATTTATATCGCACTCGGTCCCACGAGCTGTATTCCTAAAGTCCTAATCTTAACATGGCTTCTTCTAGGTACTTCGTCCAGCTTCTTGGTGATCTTGCTGCTTTCTTTCTTTCGGCTCATATCCATTCCCAAACTTTTTTTGGCCATCTGGTATCATTCGTGGAAGGTGAACAAACGCTGTGAGGCTCTTCAATAGTGTCTATAATGGTGCTTTCTTCATTCATTTCTTACCTGGTTAAGTTATTTCTAATACGTTCTAATTCTGATGTGAGACTACTACGTCGCCAGAAGTCAATTTCGAGGGCTACGAATCAAACTTTATATAGTTTTGATATCCCCGCGTCTCTGAACCAAAAATACAGATATTCTCTATTATATTGCCATTTTTATTAGTTTAGTCCTTTTTTATAATTTTGCTGCTTCACAGTAGTGAGTTAAGCTGAGAATCACTCTTCATCCCTTTCCCATCATGTTGAGCACATTCTCACTACTTTGAAAAAATAGCAACAGCTAGGTATTTGGAACCTGAACAGTGTTAAGGGCACTGGGAGGCTTTTCGCCCACTGCCATATACTCTTTTCCTTGTTTATGCTAAGTCAACGGTTTTCGAATTCTTGTTTAAGTTTTTCCAACACCACCGCCAAACAGCAGGATATACAAAATCTCATAACCGATCGGGATTCGCATGCCACAACATTTTTGTTATGTCATGTATAAAAATTGTTTTTGTATAACTCCAATGCGGAAACGTTCCAAGTAAAGTTGGAAGTTTCTTTAAGCCCTTTACCATCACTGATGAAAGCTAAACAGTTTCTGTATAGACTACTCTTGTGGGATTATTTTCCCCGCGCGGCAGCGTATTGCAGCGAACGTTTTCCTGCGAGTGTCGGAATATTTTTTGGTCCGGCGCGGCTCAGAAGAGAACTGAGCGTTAATTCACGCCCGCTGGAGAGCACAGGAGCTGGAACGCTTCCAGAGCCTCCTTGATGTAAGCGGACGTTCCCTCTTTTTAGGGCAACGTTGAGTGTAACGCAGTTAAGCCTTTCTGAAGAGGGAGACATGAAATTTAAATTGAAACAAGGATATTGATACACGGGGCATTACGAATGGATGGCGAGGGAGCAGTATTTGACTTTCAAATGAGCCGGCTCGCAGGTGTATGGGTATATATTTTATTCAGTTTTCTGTCGACCCGCAGTGGGAATTAGTGCTGCTGTTCGGACAGTGGACATATGTGATGCATCAGCAGGACAGAAAGCGGTTGACAAGTCTGTGTTACTACCTTTCTTCAAGCTTCGAAATCAAAAACAATCAAGACAGCTAAATCAGTTCCAATCGATTGTATAAGTACTTTAAACTGCACTGTCCCATTTCTCCTAATCGCTCATAATTTCTGTTGATTTCATGGATTCTATGAATCATCATAATTATTTAGAATCAGTCAAAATACAAATTCGTGTACAAGCCTTTCTCTCGATGTTTTATAAATGAATTGCTATAAGAAAGTAGTTTTATCTCAAGTTTTCTGCTTTTTATTACATTCGTAATGAGATATGTAACAATTAAGCACTGTTTTTACCACTTAACCGGATCTTTTCAAGTATCGTCTGACCTTATTACTTTTTTTTAACTGCTTAACGTCTCTTAACAACGAGGTCTTTAGAGACGGGAAAGGATGGGAGGCGAGGAATGGGAAGGAATTTGGCCATGGCCTTTTGAAGGAAGCATCCCGGAATTTGCCTGGAGTGATTTGGGAAACCATGAAAAACCCAAATCTGGATGCCCGGACGGGGATTCGAACCGCCGTCCTCCCGAATATGAGGCCAGAACGCTAACCGTTATACCACCACGCTTGGTAACCTTGTTACTACCATTATCATTATTATTATTGTTATTTCATCACCATTAATTTCAATGCAGTTAGTATCCCAGTTGCAATTTTCGCTTGGCACCTACTTTAGATTTAGGAGATTTTTTTTCGTTTTAAATTTTCTCAATATTTGGCGTAAATTATTCAGCACCTCCCTCCATAATTTTCCATTCCATCAATGTCTTACTAAAAAAAATTAAATGCTTCCTCTTCCTTGTGGCTGAAATCAGCGTTTTTTAACGATTATTGAAGGCTTCATGCCGTATCGACATGAAGGTCATTAAGGCGCGTTTCCACTGAGGCAACTTCTGGGCAACATGTGGCATGCGGCACTGACGCATGCGACAAAGAGTATTTCAAGCGAAGCAACACGTTGCAACATGTAGCAAGCAACAATGACGCATGCTACAGGTTGGGCCGTGTCGCCGGTCGTATGGGCCACTGTGCGACAAAAATATAGCGTGTCACACGATGTCGCCAATATCCAAGCGGCGGTGGATGAGTGCGACAGAAAACGGGCGACATGGAGTGGAATGTGCAGAAAACAACCTTATTTATTGAAGATTACCATACTTCACCGGAGTTGTGGAATAACTAAAGTGCGTGATGTAAAGACAGGAAAGCGAAAAGTGACAAATTAATACTACTTGCTAACAATTACGAATGTTCATTAGATGAAATAAAAAAGAAAATCAAGAATTTGAGGTCTGCTTTCAATCGTGAACATAAAAGGATTACTAAACCAAAGAGCGGCTCCTCTCCTAAAGAAGAGAAATGGTTTGCTTATAAACTCCTGACATTTTTGTTAGATGTTGACATTGCAAGACAAACTTTTTCAACAGCAGAAAATTATGAGGTACATTAATTAATAGATGTAACTAATAATTTTTGACAGAATAGTTTACCAACGACAGATCCAGAGACGGAATAGGGGCTTTACAATCTTTAGTTATACAAGTAAATAAAAGTAGTTTATGGTGGGTTTAAAATATATATATATTTTAAAAATTGTGGCAATTAAAGCTTTACAAAAGGACTTGCATATAATTAAGATAGGCTGTATTAACAGCGTATGTAGAAAAGTGTTTCCAAATTTAGATTGTGGTAAATAATAGTAAAAATTTTTTCTTGAATCGACCTTTCATTCATACAGTTGTGTATGATAGGGATAAATTGTCATATAATGGTAACGTAGCTAAATACATTATTTTACGTACGAATACATAGTTTATGTTTTTGTCTTAGTATTTGTTTTGCCAAGACACTTTTCCTTCTTTTGACATAAAGTACCTTGCGATTCGCACTACTTTTAACAAATAAATCTCTGATCCACCACCTAGGTTTTTTCCGTTTTCTTCTTTTATTGCCATTTCCGAGGATCAAATAAGCAGCAGATACCACTGCTTCTGCTGCCATGACGCACACTACTGGCCGCATAACGTGAAATGCTTTTGCCGCATTCTACAAGCAACGGCGACAAGTAACAAGCGACAACTGGCAACAGATTCTTGGGCGACATTCGACTTGCGACAAAGTATGATGACGCACGGCGACATGTAGCAACAAAATAACTCGTAGCATGCTACATGTTGCTCGTTGTTGCCTCAGTGGAAACGCGCCTTTAGAAGCGGAGAAGATAGGGGACAAGGAACGGCAAAAGGTTCTGGCATGTCCTTATAAAGGAATCATCCCGACGTGGGCATGACATGATTTCGGGAGACGATGGAAAACAAATATCTTGATGGACTGACGGGTGTTTGAACTCGCGTCCATCCAAACATTGACTAGACAGTTAATGCTAATCCTACCGACCCGGTAGTGCTCCTACTCCTTGGTACCGGATCCAACAAGGCTTTATCATCATTCTATGACTTATACACATTAACCAGCGCCTTGTCTTCAAAAGACTCCCAACCAAGTTTCTTCATCGTAGCGGTAACTAAGTGTGTACCACTGCAGTTTCCATTAAAAAAAATCTAAGTATCCTTCATGTTCAAAAATTTTAAGAAATTTCACCGCCTATAAACATACGCGCGGGGACTCCCATTTGCTGGATCACCGCTAGTTAACAGTTTTCCGTCATTATTTGCATTGTTTCAATCACGTCAGTAAGTGATGGTGTAAAGTAAGTGATAATGGCAGTGTGAGTTGTATGCAGGATGAAGAAGAAATTCAAGTACTAGTATTTGCCATGGTTCAGCAAGATAAAAGTAATAGGCGTGTTGGTGTGTGCATCAAGGGCACCGGTAATTTAATGCTCACCTTCAACTTTCTATTTTGGGAAATTACTGTGTATTCTTAATGGCTTAGTGACACTAAAAAAAAAAAAAAGGAATGTCCCTTTCAATCAACTTCAAAAAGACCTTTGCAGTTCATCCCGTATAGTTTTTATTATTATTTTAACATATTTACACCGATTACTCCTAAGCTACGCTGTTTATTTGTGTAAACTGTGTTCTGGGTAAAACCTTACGCCCTCAAATTGCTCTCGTACAAATCTCATTGCATGTGGCGAAGTACTTTTTTGATAAATTCATGGAAACCAGAAATGAAGTAATTGTTATCTATATACACAATTTTTTTATCTCAAATAAGATACTACCGGAAGTGTCTCATTCAAATTTCACTTCAGTTGTTCGAGCCCTAGAAACAGCAAATAGTATAATAAAAACAGATAAAAATATTATTCCTGCAGAGAGTTTAATTTTTGATTAGTTCATTGATTATTGAACTTGTTACTTATGTATATGATGGAATGCTTTTTCATTTTTAGAAAGAAAAATAAATAATTGAGATTTCAAAATTTATCCCGTCCGGGCATCCAGATTTGGGTTTTCCATGATTTCCCAAATCACTCCAGGCAAATGCCGGGATGCTTCCTTCAAAAGGCCATGGTCGAATTCCTTCCATTCCTTGCCCCCCATCCTTTCCCGTCTCTAAAGACCTCGCAGTTAAGAGACGTTAAGCAGTTAAAAAAAAAATCAAAATGTATCATTTATTGATCTAGATCATATACAAATAAGGCATCAAAAAATTCATAAAACATACTTATTATTATACCAATGTACTACACGAACAAATTAAATTGTGGTTTCTGACTAGCCTGAGGTGTGTTAAGAATTTTTCTTGTCCCATCGTTATCTTAAAGGAACAAACTATTAATAGTTGGGCGCCACACAGAGAATATCAGAATTATTTTTTACAACAGTTGCAGGTATTGACAGCAATCATCTGTACAGGTCTCACTGTAAGAGCGTTTCAGGTTACAACGAAGTGAAACAATGCATCGGAATACTTGTAAATTTACAAGTTACCGTATCTCTTGTCTTCAAAACTGCACAGCTGCTTACGTGAATTTCCAAGCCACCACTTCATCACAGTACCAAGTCACTACGTGGAGTTATCACTTCGGTGCACTATTAACTTATATCGTGTTACGCTGAACAGCGATTTACTGCATGCGTCAGCTAAGACAGGTAAATTACTCCCGTCTTTCTCTGGATGTGGGAAACAAGCCTTCAGCGGCCTTAAGTACCATCTCAAGGCTGTCATTCATGAACGCACAGTGCACCCACCATCACCTGCCGCCACCGCAGTCATGACGTCACCCTCTCGCCTCCGCGGCAAGAACGTGTCTCCTTGTCGTCTACTAACCGCTTCCTGCCTCCATTCCAGGACACGCCTCATCCTGACCGAAACGAGAAACAGACAAACAAATACTAAAGGCTAAATATCTTTGCATCTCTTTCGTATTTTTACATTTGTATTGGTGCCCGTTTCGTTTGGTTTTTTTTTTTTTTTTACCCCCAAAACGTGGCTGTATCAGTCTTTCAAGTTTATTCCCAAACACAAACACACAGTGTTGCCAGGCCTACGACGAATAACTGCCGGCCTGGTTCTGTGAAGCCTACACCCCTAATTTCACGAAATAAATTTGATGTTACTAACAACTTATCTTAATTCTAGTTCTCATTGATCTTCCCATAAATCAGTTACATATTTGCCTTACGATAATTAATCTCTAAATCAACGAAATTTTACAATGTCTATACAGACAAAGAGCTTAGTTGATTCGAGTTCACCGCCAAACATATGAATCATTTGCGGAAGCACCAAGTGGTAACAAGTTTCTTCGATAGGCGAGTGACGTATTTTGATTTCTGAACTAAAAAGCGCTTTGTAACATCGTATTTTTAATACTCTGAAATCATTAACAAATGTTTACAATGGGATTAGCATTTCCAACGGAGAGTTCTATTAATATATCTCTACACAGATGCATCTGAAATCTGCTCGTTTCAATTAATTAAGGTCATGATACTCCTTCACCCATACCTCCATTTATGTAGTAGCTACGTTGTAAGATACACTAGACGTTCAACGATTGGAAAATCAATCGCAGGGGAGAAACCAGTTTATCTGAACAAAAGTCACGTAAGTCAGTGATTCGCCGAGCAGACTAGTTGGTGCTGAGGGCGCCATAACTTGGGGCCGACCTTATTGCTCCTTCGAGGTAGGCCCTCCCGCAGCACGAGCCGCTGGGAGCGCTTCATCTCCAATGAGTGAAGCACTACGGCAGCCCAGTGGCAAACAGCCGATGAATGCGGGCACCAATTTGTAGTAATTGGCGCCACGATGAGATCGAGAGGCACTGCGTTCCAATGGCCCAGCCAGCCACCAATTACCCTAGCACGTACTTAGACTCACTTTGTCCCAATTTCCAGCAACCAAGAGACTATTGCCTGGCGTCGGGGAAACACATTCAATAGAAATCTAACGAAACACGTTCTTTTTCACTAGTCATTTCCTACTTAAATATAATTCGCGCTGCGCCAATTTACTGGACTACTACCCATCAAAAATAATGATCTACTTCTCTCATTATCGGACAAAACCAAAACTCGTTTTGACTTTCCTAGATATTTTAAAAAATGGGGCTGTGGAAGTATAAAAACTGCACTTGAACAAATCAACCTTCTCAGAGAAATAGCAAGAAAAGTTGGAGATCAAATATTTTTTCGGAAGACTAAATTGATTACCCATATTAGGGATTCGCCTACAGTAATAAACACAGAGAATCGAAAAACTAACGAGGTCAATAAATTTAAATATTTAGGTGAAGTAATTCAGATTAATGTATTGATAAGGAAGCAAACACTTCCAGGAGCAAAAAAACTAGAAGTAGCATATCAATTGATTAAAGTTACATACAATAAGAAGAATCTCTCAAGGAAAACTAAAATCAAACACTACAACACAATAATCAAGTCAGAGGGTCTTCATTCCTCTAAATGCTATGAAAACTGGAGAAATACAAAAAGAAAAATTAAAAGAAAATCTTGAGGAAAATATGAGGGCCATTTAAATCTGAAAAAGGAGAGTTTATGGTCACCAGAGGAATATAGATTTGTACAACGGAGAAGGATATGAAAGGATATCTAACACGATCAGAAAGAGGAGAAACATTTTATTTTTGGTCACTTAGTGAGAATGTATAACAGCAGACATACATATATAAAAAATTTGAACCATATTTACAAGAGTGGATCCAAGGAGTAAAAGAAATATATGACAGAGATGGGCATAACAGACGACATAATAAAATATAGAGAAACTTTCAGAATGTAAGCACAAAATTTTAAGGGTTTAGGGGTTTCCAGGAGAAGAGGAAAGGTAATAACATCTGAACCCAAGAAAGGAGGAAACAGTTAAGTGTAAGATTGAAAAACTATTGGAAGTAAAGAAAAAAAGCGTCACCATGAATGCGTGGTCTTTAGCTGGACAGACTCGAGGGGAAGAAGATTAAATGGGGGAAATTCAGCATACAAACAAAATTATCCTATTAGTAATTCTATTCATGATTCTAAATTCTATTTTTAAGTGCGATAGAATTAATGTCCCACTATCAATCTCCCTGCACACTGTTCGTTATATGGACTTTAACTGTTTTGTTATATTTTCCTGATTTATGATCAGGAATTCCAGACTTAAAATCAATATAATTTCTGTTAGTGATATGTATTTTCACTATGTACTCTGTGTTTAAACGTTAGCAGGTCTGTTACACTAAGGTGGTTTGGTTCATCTGTGAAAGTAATCAGTATAATGAAAAAGTGCATTTGAAATTTGTGCATGTCATCCATCAGATGCTATATGCAGACTTTTTCATTTTTTACACCAAAATACGGATATTTTTCAACTATCTCCTGTAGCCATATTGATGCTGAATTAAAAATTAATGCTTAACTAACACCTCATTAATACCAAAATCTTAATGACAGCTATATCTGAATTAAATGAATTTTTACTGTAAATTCTTTCACATTTAGATTAGTTGTTCAGCATCTCCCGTGATAATTTGTTCCATTTCCTGACTGTCTACGTTCGTACCTACATGAGTCACTACTCATATTTAAGTACTGAAGTATTGTAAAAATTTGATAGTATCTGTGAAGCTAAAAAACCTATTGACTTAATAACTTTAAACCTCATCGAGAGAGGGATATTACAAGATGATCCAAGCCTGTTTTCAGATGTCTTGGAGAGGACAAAGTTAGAATAGTTAGAAAAATGAATTAGAATCAGCGGCTGGAACCTTAATAACTTGAGATTTGCAAACGTGGCCAACGACATTGAGAAACTCCAAACTTTTCTTTGAGTCACAGCGTAAGCTGTACAAAATAATACTATAATTTTAGAAGATGTTAACTTATGTACCTTTATCGGCCAGCTTGTATCGTGGAAAGAGATGAAAAACCAAAAAAAAAATCATAACAATCAAACTTGTATGATAAGCGTTTGGAGAGTATTCAGAGGTCCTCAGATCAAATATGCCTTCAAATCAGAAGGAAACATTTTACCACCAGCGCATTTTTCCATGTTGACTTACAGCTGTAATACCTGAACACTCACTGGATTTACAAAAGAAAAAAATCTGACAACCTTATGCGGATATAACGAGACTAGGATGTCTTCTTCGGCTGCAAGAACAAACTCAACAGCATCACAGATCTAATAGAACAGCTGGGTAGGCCACTTTTCACCATCAAGTGTGGCCCATCCCCTTGCGATCGACGATGCTAGAATCTTCATGTTACTAAACAGATTCCTAAAAGACTGCGAGACGAACTTATGTATCTGAAGGTTTCTATGAACAGTATTGTTTACATCCCTTTGATTAATATCTTCCATAACTGAAATATTGTCATCATGTAATTAATGCATTTTGATAAATGGAATGTAAATATGATAGAATATTTATGATTTGTATTATGGTCGTATATGTGGTATAGTATTTGTATTATCGCTGTAAAGGTGATGATGTAATTGTAATTTTTGTTATGGCTGTAGTGATGTTTCTTCCATTGCCAATATTAATAAAAAATGGAACAGCATAAAGAGTTTTTGAAAGTCAATGTCGCGTATTATTCGAAAAGAATAGAACCGCCTATATTAGTTCAGTCACGATGACAAAACACTTCTCGGAGAAGACAGACACCTAGGAAAGACGAGGATCGGGATACTTCATACGAAAGGAAAGCTGGACGAAAGTAGTGTTGGAATGAAGTACAAGATCTGAGAGAGTCCAAAAGTAAAACCAATAGATTGATAACACAAAGACAGATTACCTGGAGTTAGCTGACAGAATACAGGTCAAAAACTTTATACCTGGAAGAGACTTTCAAAGTAGTACCTAGAATCATGACTCTAAGCGATCACATCAATATATTGCTTAATTGGTTTCTGATGGGATATCTTCAATAATGTGACACTAACTAAAAATTTCATGTCATCGTAAACGATGAACCAACAGCTTCATCCCTCCCCAAACGATGTAGTGAGTGTTTTCGCTGTTCCCGTCAAGTATTTTGCGGAATCCTCGTGTCACTGCAGGCTTTCCCCACAAACGTACACAACATTATAAATCAAATCCGGCCGCAGCGGTCGAATTAATATGTCGCAGTCAGTGGCGCACAAAGCCGAGTGTCGATAAGTCTGCGAGTGATGTTCATCGCGACAGCGCCACAATGAAACGGCATTTCGTTTTCTCGCAGCGCGACAGTAAATACAATTTCGCATGGCGGACGCACATATGTCAGATTAATCGCCTGTCAGATTACACGTGGCTACTGTGCGCAGGTAGCAGTAGGCTTAAAGTGTGTCTGTCACGCGAAATAGGCATTTCAGCGAGCTGTATCGGCGTACAGAGGTCTCTCCGCACTCAGTTGGCAATACACAGCAGGTAGAGCGGTGGCGTGGATGGAGCAAATGCGCTCCACACTGTCGAAAGCAAACAGCTCTCTACTAATAGACACAAAATATACAGGGCGCCCAGGAATGAAAGGATAATCCTGCAAACGCAGTTAGGTCACATCATTTCCTACTAAATGAAAAAAATTAATAAAAGTCTCAGCATTTTCGAGATATTGATTTTTTTTTTTCAATATTTTTTCGGAACCTGTGGCTTTATTCCATGTTATTTCTACAAATTAAGACCTTCTGAACCCTGTTTATTTTTTTAATTTACTCAGGGATGATTGAGTCATCTAAAACAATGTTATTTTTTTAAAAAAATGTTAAAAAAACCTCAAAAAAATATTATGTAAGAAATGTATACAAATTTATTCAAATGGCTGACATTGATAGCCTGTGGTGTAAAAAAAAAAAAAATGAAATAAGCGGATCGTGCCAATTACATTAAAAACTTTATTCGTTATTGTCAATTTTAAGATGGTATAATCGTTTAACATTGCTTTTAAAATTAATACGACAGTATTCTTGACTTCAGCAGCGTCTTGGTTAGCGTTTTACTTCGAGTAGCAGGGTACGCTGGTTGAATTCTTGACTAGAGCGTTTCAAATTAAGTACTAGCCTCTAAGCCCGTCAAAAATGATTTGTTGAATGGAGTTTTCTGGCAGTTGTTCGAGGTTGCTTTACAAGTAGAATTGTTATAAAATAAGTCTCAATGCATTTCCTCCTGGATACATTGACACCTTCCACCGAGGTGTCACTGCGAATCGAGCCAGGCGTCCTCGATTGGGTTCAGAACTATAAATTGTGGATAATGTAATCCCTGCCTTTTAGGGAAGGGGTAATTTTCTTCGGGTGATTTGAACCTTTTGACAATTGTGTTGTAAATCGATCAGGACCATTTAGTCCAATGATTCGGTTTTTTTTAGATATATTTGATTTTTTTCTATGTTTGCTTGTTTTTTTTTTTTTTTGTTTTTTTTTTTTTTTTTGTATGAGTGAGGGTAATATACACATCCTAATTTCAATCTACCCTATCCACTTCCTTTGGAAGAAGAAGCACATGATGCCTACAGCACCTGTGGTGCCCGCGGCATCACGAACCTCCATTATAAAAATAAAAAATTAAAATTAATTCCTCGTGCTGTACACTGTAGCAAAAAGGTTTCAGCTGTCAACCTAGTCCATATTGTGTTTCGGCCTAGTCATAAACTGAATTAATGACTTCAGTAAAATGGCGACAGTGAAAGAAAATTAAAAATAAATATTATGATATGCTGCGTATTTTTAGTTTTCAAGTTACATAGATCGCGACCATTATAAAACTACTTTCACTCAAATGAAGTAACGATTTTTTGTAATATGGCGATAAAGAAAGCAACTTAAATTATTTTTAAAAAATACTTAAATTACTCTGTTGTAACGCAAATGCCAGTTGACATTCTGACCCAAGCTAAATTTCAATCTAATCAAAACTTCCGTTAACACCGATAATGGAAAATTATAACATTAATGAAAACATCAACATCGAACGAATATAAATAAGTAAAAATTAATTAATATGTTGATTTAAATGCAGTACATACTTTTTCAGTCCTTTGGTAATTCATCTCTTAATAGAATTGTTGTTATGTAACACTAATGACCAATGTTTTATAGTGACATCTCTGGCCGTTGTTAATCCAGCAATGCAGGCTGAGTGCGTAACCTCGGCGTTGCGGACATGGCGACACGATGACCAAACTTAGCCTTTCATTAATATTGATTATGACTGTCCTCCGTTGTCTTTACTAGTGTACTTCAAAAATACTATAACTACAGTATGTACACTTAGGCATTGTGGTGGACGCGAGTTCGATCCTCGATCCAACCATTTCTCGATTAGGATTAATTTAATTTAATCACGATAAAACTAATGCCCGGCTGGCAATTTCCCCAATCGCCTAACTTCACATTTAATGAATTTTTATCTTAATTTTTTTTACGGCTTCAGGAGAATTGTTCAACATTACTCTCGACTCTCCCTGGCTTACATACGAAATAAATTTTCCCAATCCTTTATGCTTAAATTGATAGATTGTAGTCATAGTCATCTCTTCCCTTCAACATGTTTTTCGGTTTACCAGAATCATTACAGGCTAATGCCGGCATGGTTCCTTCAAAAGAAAATGGCCAGTATCTTTGCCTTTCCCACTCTCTATTGAATTCGAAGAAGGTCTAGTCATGAGGTTGTAATAATAAATGTAGAAAACATTAGTTGAATGAAAGAACTGAATGATCGGATGCTTTTCCGGTGTATCAACTGCATAAAATGCTCTCAGAGCTCACACCGCATGAACGCTTCATAGTAATAATGAAAAGTGGGTCTATAAAAAATATTAAAAGGGTAATAAAATATTCTTTTCTTTGTATTTTGGTTGTATGGCCTTTGTTGACCCACCGTAGGTATAAGGTAATGTTATGTATGGGACAAAATATGATATTGCTTCAGATTTATAATCAACCTGAAAATGTGAGAAAATATGAACAAACTCATTACCACTGCGTACGACATGTGTGGTATGGAACTTCTTCGAATATGAAACGAGATTGTAAAGGCACTCGTAGCCACAGTGATACTGTACAAGCTTTTGCTTTTATTAAGTTGAGTATTTCCATTTCGTCTCATTAACTGTCCTTACCTTATCAGACAAAACTTTCGGAGAAGATAGGATGCAGGTATTTTTGAGTACCGGTCCTGCACATAAATGTATATTTTACACGAAGCGCCTTTTTTGTGGTTATGAAACGGACGTGGCCGCGATGAAGCGAAATAACGAAAGCAATGCATGCAGCAAATCTCTGTCGCTATTAACTGTTAACGAATATGTATTCACACAATAACAACAGGAAATGAGATAAATAATAGAAATTACTACTTTTGCTTATTGTATCTTAAAGCATAGAGCAACCTTCATTTTGTCGGGTGGAGATTTTCAATGCCGCTTAACCCAACCTTCATCTCTGGCACAGCTTGCTGTGCAATGTAAAGTACGCCAGAATGCTTCTGTGAATCGGATTCCACGTTAAACTGTAGGTCACCAGTACCCGGTAGGATACCGACTTGGGTTAAGATAGCGTCCACAGAGGCGCATGCGTGGAAATCAAAACTCTGTCAATCAGCAACCAGCCAAAAACGTTATACGCATTATCATTATTATTATAATTTGTACGTTGATAGGATATACACGTATATTCGTTACCTACGTGATAGATAATACTCTCTGGCCGTAAGTGTTTTCAAACACAAAAGTAAAAGTAAACTCGTCTTTACGACTAAACGTAACATTTATCTTTATTTTGTATACATAGATATGCTTAACGTCTCTCTAACAGCGAGGTCTTTAGAGACGGGAAAGGAAGGGGGGCAAGGAATGGGAAGGAATTCAGTCATGACCTTTTGAAGGAAGCATCCCGGTATTTGCCTGGAGTGGTTTGGGAAACCATGGAAAACCCAAATCTGGATGCCCGGACGGGGATTCGAATCGCCGTCTTCCCGAATGCGAGGCCAGAACGCTAGCCGTTACACCACCACGCTCGGTATTTATCCTTATTTTGTTGTGAGAACACAGTTTAATCACAGTTCCTGTCTTGTGTTCATCTTAAATTAGTGATTCAATTCTACGTCGCGGTTCCTTTTTTCTTCGTTGTCTTTCAGCACTAATTATATGCAGGATCGTATCTTTTATCTTTTTATTTATTTTGTAGCCATAAAGCTGCGTCTGCCTTGTAATCTCCTGTAAATCATCAAAGTGTTGATGTATAGTTTTTTGCCTTTGCCGATCTACTTGTTCTCTGGTTGAGATCAGATGGCCATTTGTGTTCTTCCTACTTATGTGGGATTTCTTGTTCTCTACCACTAAATGCACTATTCTTTCGTGCGACGAAACGAAGCACTAATTCTCCATCCATACCAACATACTGTCTCGTCTCTTGCCTTGTATTTTATTTTCATCTGCAAATCAATCAGAATCTAAAGAAATGTTTCAATTCTACGTTGTTTTTCCTCAGGGTGTTTGCCCCTTCATTAATTAGGACGTTTTGGGGAAAGAGGAGAGGGGAGAATATAATTACTGACCTACTCAATTCACTTAATAAATCAAGGAGAAGAAACTAAATATCAGTAAAGCATGAAAAAAATACTACTCGCCTCCTAAATACCACCTTAACGTTAATAGGCTACAGAAACATTTTTTCATTTCTTCTTGTTTTTTTTGGTTAAACAAGAATCTAAGGTCTTCAAAAAATCTAGAGTTTACTTTCAGTGACAGCAGTCATCAAATCATATTTCATGGTTCTTATGACCCGATGCAAAATCTGAATTTCTGGACGCGAATCAAACTAAGTCTTCCCAAATGCGAGGTCCGAACATTAAGAACTCAGGCAGCAGGGTTGGCAAGGTGCTGGAAATTAACAGTTTCCGTTACAGTTCTAATTAATTTCAAGTAAATCCCGTACCTCTAACTACTACTGTTAATGTCCGAGGAGAGATGGGTGGTGATGAAATTAATTTTCATCACCGTTAGTCAAATCATACCTAGAATACTCTTCAAAAATTCCCGAGCAGCTTCTAATAACAGCTTCATTTCGGGAGACAATAAGCTAAATGGGCATTCTTGTGAACGGCTTCTGTTCCAAAGCAGTTACCGGTACGAAGTTTGTCCGAGTTCCAGAGATTCTCCGTTAGGCCGATTCGCCCCCCAGGAGAGCGCATTCCCCATCGATTAACTCTGGCGGCCGTTTTCTCTCGCAGCAGTGCCGCCAAGATAAACCCAGGCGTGCGGAGCCGGTCGCAAATTTCTTTTGTGCCTCCCCCTCGTTCGGTTCAAGAGGCCGGCGGGGTAGCGCAGGAATGCAGCAGCCAGACGGTGTTTTATGCGCCGCGTCCCCCAGGACCAGGCACTGCCTATCTGCCATTACGTTTAGCCGGCGCCTGATGGAACATAAAATAAAAGCTTAAAACGCAATTATACTGCCTCGGACGGTGGAGCCGCCTCGCGGAAGAGGGACGACCGAGCACGTACGCGCTGGGGAACGTACAATCTTTCTCCAGGCAGCGTTACGAACGCTCAGATGAGAAAATAATGTTCAGTGCTACCCCGGACACTTCTCGGTTTCATTTGCGAGAGACAGTGCCACAAGGTGACTTTTTTGAAGATGGATCTCAGCGTGGCAGGAAGAGACCCACGCGCTGTGATTTTGGAGCACTCTGTGTAGTAATAGGAGACAAGCGGCATCAAGTAGCTACCAAAACTGCAAACCTGGATAATAGTCAAAATACAAACTACTCTGGTGCTGATTCACTGAAAAAACTGAGAAAGCAGATTACATTGATACGGACTAGAAAAGAAGTACAGTTGAAACACCCATTGGCCAGCAAGAGGACGACCAGTCATTCAAACATAGGTAAACGAAAATTCCAAACCAAACTCTTATGAATACCCGGATTCTTGGACATATGAGACTACAGTGGTGGCTATAACCTGCTCGACGGAAATTTTCAAAGGAATAGTTTTTTGTTTGTTATTTTTCGTTCTTTCTTATTTTTGTTTTTGTAACTTTTTTTTCGTTCTGCTTTGTGCTTTTACGGCTCGTCGACATGTAAGTCATTAAAACGTGGAGAAGACTGGGGACTAGGAGTGGGAAGAACTTTTTAAACTGCTTTTAAAGTGAATCATTCCCGCATTCGTACTAGAGTGATCTCGGAAAACCATAGAAAAATCAAAGTCTGAATGTCCGGATTGGGGATCGAACCAGCGTCTTCCAGGCAGTCATGACTAAGTGCTCATTCACCTGGCTTGCATATGTGTCAGTTACTTTATAGATTTTTGATACCTGAATTTTGCTGTTGTGTGAAGAAGGTTGGTGAAGAAGGAAGGGTGGAGAAGAAAGGAGGATTGTGGTGCAACGCAATGTCGTCAGGCCAACTTTTCCGAAAGACGCCAAGGAAGACTGCCAAAGATTACGTCTCCATCTGACGGTTGAACCACCATCAACAGTATCGTATCTCCCTACATACTAGCTTCAGGCAGTTTTGGATCTTAACCCTTGGTGTTTTGGTACATAATCTGATGATTAAGAACTTTTCACGCTAGTGATGGGTCGTTCGCGGGTGAACCAGTTCTTTTGAACAGTTCTTTTGAACAGTTCTTTTGAAAGAGCGAGTGAGTTGTCGCTCACTAAAAGTGAACGGTAGTTCTTCTTGGAAGCCGTAATGACGGAGTGTGTCGGTCTTGATTGAACCTAACTTCAATCTAGTGTGCGCCAACAATAAGTCGGTTTCGGCTTTGCCACTCTCGCCCGACCCATGTTTGTTCTTAGTTCCACGCCAGTCACTGTTTATCCACCTCACTCTAAAAAAAAAAAAATAAGAAATCCCGAAGATCGAGAAGAGCTAGTTCGTTTGCGTCGGTCTTCGATCCCATCGGTCAGTGCAGCGCGGAGCAGTGCCACTGTGAAGCTAGTTCTTTCGAACGTCCCGCTCCGTTTCTCTTTCTGATTCTCTTTGTGTATTCCGACTACAAGCGTGCCTTGTGAAAGATTATTTTCAAATGCTCGAAAAATTAGCACTGAAAAATGAAGTAGACTTATGAATGAAAAAATAAGTAATATTTTATTTGTAAACACTAACCTTCATTTCATTTAAAGCAAAAAGTTCTTTAAAATCGATTGTACTTTGTGCCTGTGAATAAAATGATGTAAAACTAACTATCCTCAAACTATCTGTCAAATATTCCCAGCAATCCGAACAATATTTCATTGACACTTTGAAAGGGATTTTCTACGTGAAAGTAATCCGGTAGTATTTAAGAAACAAAAAAAATTCAGAATAAATACAAAAATAAATGAAAATAACCGATGTGAGTTTAACCCAAGAAAACAGTCTAAATGTAAATAAAACGAACAGATACTACACTCAAAATGGATATAACTGCTCTTTTTGTTTAAACTGAGCTAGTGAACTGGTGAACTTTTTAAAAGAACTAGTTCTTTTCATAGAGTGATCAAATGAGTGCCGCTCTTTTTAGTGAGTCACTTTGCCCCCCTCTAGTTCACACTACCTGCCCACCAAGCCCCTACGTTGCAACTTACTTATACTAGCGAGGCTCAAGTCAGCTGACCCCATGCCATTGGACCGACGCCATCATGATAACGCAACGAGCTGAGCCAACGTGCTGGGTATGCATACGTCGTATAAACGTCAGAAAACATTGCACCGTATTATTCCGCACCGTATTTACCGAATGCCTTGTTGTTATTTTGAGGTGACAGTTGAGCTGGAACGCCAAGACGCGGCAGCCGCCAGGTGACGTGACTCGGAGTCCAGGTGCCTAATGAGACCTCGGAATCCAATTAGCGTGGGACTGCGGCGAGCCACCATCTCACGCCAACGGACGCCACTCCCTGCTCCTGTTACGGCGTCGCTCCGCGTCCAGAAGCGAAAAAATATCAGCAGGAGCTCTGCAACTACACAAAACAGCGGCCGTTAGTGAAGTTGTGTGCAGATAGTAACAATTTTTAACATCTTCTCCGATAATGTCGGCTGGCAGTACCACAACCAGCTCTCATTAAATAAATTACTACAAAATCTGAAGCTCTTTGGTAGTTATTGTGAAAAATCGTCTGTAGTGAAGCCGCCTCACGTACCCTTTTCCACATTCAGGCCTACTAAGTCTTTTTTATAAGCTAAAGTTTTCCCATAAAACGGAAGTAAATAGGTCGATTCCCCAACACCAAACCATGATGAATTCCCCAGTTATTATTCACATATTACGTCTAAAACGTCGTCTTGGGATGAGCCATATTTCTCCTTCGTACTTAAACAAAGTCGATTAACAAGGTATCAATCGAAGAAAATTAACTTCTACTCTTTGCTAACATAATTAATTAATAATGGAATTTTTCTAAATTCAACCCGTAAAGGCAAAAGGCGAAAGTTCAGAGTCAAGCTCCTAGGTTTCGATGGCGTCGGTAAGGAGTGTTCGCATTACCGCTAGATAGCATCATTTTTCACAGAGATATTAATATATTGTGAATGATGTACAGAGTACGGAGCTTTTCGGATATTATTGTTTCTGTTACGAAATATTTCAACATTACTTCTTTTTTAACTGCTTAACGTCTCTTAACAGCGAGGTCTTTAGAGACAGGAAGGATGGGGGGGCAAGGAATGAGAAGAAATTTGGCCATGGCCTTTTGAAGGAAGCATCCCGGCATTTGCCTGGAGTGATTTTGGAAACCATGGAAAACCCAAAACTAGATGCCCGGACGGGGATTCGAACCGGCTCATCATTTCTAATTCCTTCGTAAGACGTTCTGTTTTGTTACGTACCAATTTCAGTTGAGAAATAAACAATTGCTAGAAATGAGCCGGTTCTTCTTTCTTCTACTACAAAACATCAGCCACGATCTTCATCGCATTCATTCCCAAAATTTTCTCTCGCGCGAGCTATTAATTAATATTTTGCTATCTTTCAATATTAAAAAAATATGAAGGCTGCTGGCTGTCAGATTTCTAATGCGATAATGATAGCAAAAAGTAGCGATGTTTTTTTTTCAGAGCTGCTTGCAGAGTTTAGCTGACAAATAACTGGCACCATGTCATCTGGTTGATGACAATAATTGGCCTCATAGTGATTTTAGGAAATATTACTAATATAACATTTCATTTATAGTCTATTTTCCACAGTCCTTTTAAATTTTTCACTCTCTGTTCTAAATGCTTATTTCAAGTTTCAAGTGTTTTTTCCGTTCAAGTTTCTCTTAAATTCTTTTGATTGCGTCATACGTCAGTAATCTCAGTTGTTTCAACTGCAAGAATTCTTCAAACGATGTCTACAGACACTCTCAAGAAAAATCAAAGTTAATGGCAGACGAGGACGAGAACGGACCCAACCTGAAAGGGTAAGTCATATATTCTACGATCGCCGTTTGCAACAACACTCCGACGACTACTTAAACAGTTAAAATTATCATGCGTGAACGTTTCAGCTTTAGTAACATGCACAGATTTTTTTTTGTTTTAGATTAGTTAAGTATGAGGGGACATTCCAACTACCGCTCACCGATCTAGCCAATAGTGTAATTTACTGAATTTTCACTATGGGAAAACCCACTTTTCTATCCGGCGCAGGCCAAAACGCTAACTAGCATGAGGCTACAGTTTCGTAAAAATTACAACAATTTTAAAAATTAAAAGTGGAAAACTAGTGAATATATTTGATCTTAAATCACAGAGAATATAGACTATAAAAAATACCAGCTTTAGAAATTTGAATGAGTGCTGTTCCCTGTAATCTACCCTTACCGACACCATTATTTCAAATTAAAAAATAATTTTTTTAAAAAAACTTGAATGATGCAAATAAAACAGCGATTCTGATATATCTGAGAGAACTAGCTAATTTGAAACTGCAGTAACTTATTGTGTACTTACATAATAGTCTAGCTACTGCTCACATAATGTTAATTCACCGTAATTATTTCATGTAATTCACTGTTAATACTGTTAATGTGAATAAAATTAATTGCCCTGCGGCATAAAATATTATTAATGCGATATTTTAACTGTGAATCCATCTTTTCTCATGTGATGAATAAGCAGCAACTTTGGCTACATATTCTTTAAGACACTAGCTAATAAATCTTTTGTCCAAATTAATTTATTGAAAATAATTTTTTTGTAAATTTTATAACACTCATTAGATCAATTTCACTACATATAACAAAATAGTACTTGGATATAAGACTTTAGAAATCGGTCAACATAGATTTCAATTTTATTTTTTTATTTGTTATTTCTAGATATACTTGTAAGCCTTACTTCCAATTTTAGCATCCGCCTCACCCATTTAAATAAAATGCATAATGCATTTATATTTTACACTGGAACATTTTTCTCAGTTAATATGCATTAATTTATTTACTTAAAATAATTGAATGGATAAAGTGTGAGTACTGAATTCAATCTTTTCCTGAGTACGGCTTCTATTAATTCTTCTCGGGTGTTCTGCCAAGCTCTTTGTTTCAACAGCTGCCTCCGCTTTCTCCAGCATATGAAGCGGTAGGTCGAAGTGGTTTCTGCAGCAACACGTGGAAGATGACGTATTGCAATTGTGAACTTATACCTTATAAGCGTTCAGGTTGTGTCTCTTATGGGCATTTCAATTTAAAACATTACATTCAAACATACAGCTCTATTTCTGACGGGGGTTACTGTACCAAAAAGTAAGATGTATTCTAAGCTAAAAAAAATAGAAACTTCGCTGAGGAGCACCTTGAGATTCGCTCTCATTGGCTGTTCAGACGTATGGTCCTCGAACAGTGTATTTCACCTGAGCATTAATTTATCATTGAGACTGAAATCAGAATAATGTGCTCACTATCTTCATCCAGTAACAGTTCTGGTTACGACATGATCTGTTGAATGCGACGCTAGCCGTTAGTAAATAAATTGTTAAACCTTAAAAGCAAGAAGAGAAGATTTTTAGTAGCAGCACCTTCTGTTTCAGTCATCTGTAATTCTAATCAGAAAGTGATTATAGGTTGCTTATTATGCAAAGTGGATAATTTACAATAAGTAATAATCACGTAAGATACTTGAAAAGATTCCAGTATTGACTATGTTGTGTTGATTTCCGACAAAATACTGTGCTCCTGTGCAACTAGAACGCTCTTTTCTGTCAGTGATTGGCAATCATCCTCGTGTATAACTACTTGTAACGAAGTACGTAAGCTTTATCATTAAATTTTGAATATTTTCACAACAACCTTAGCCCGTTAAGTTTTTATTTCTTTTTATTCTTTTTTATTTTTTTATTATTATTCGTCTATTACCCTTAAAATCGTGGGTGGCATGGGGTGCCTCGGAATGGTAGTACCTTTCGAGCATAGCTGACCACGTCTTGACTCAAGAAAAATCATGCAGATTGGTCCACGTAAGACATCAAACTCTCACTTGGTAGCTCAAGAGCTATTCACCCGGGCAACAGTGTTGGTCCACTGGCTAAGGCAGGTGAGGGGAACCTGCTGCCTTTCAGGTTTTATAGCGAACTATCAAAGTCTAAGGGAGTCAACCCTCACAGAATATCAAACGCTGGTCTGGAAGCGTCAATGAGGCAGCTCCATTGCCAGACTTGCTAACTCTTGGCTGCCAACCAATTGATAGGTCCAAATGTTTTGCTTTCAAGTCCATTACAATCATGGTCTCTTAGTCCTGAAAATTGCTTCGGCAGTGCTACTTCTCCCTTTTCTCACACTGACAGCATCAAATATTTAAAACAATGTCAGGTTACCGAGTGCTGTGGTTAAGCGGTAACGCTCCGGCCTCGCATTCGAGAGAACGCTGGTTCAGATCCCCGTCCGTCCATCAAGGTGTGGGTTTTCCTTTCCCCCAAATAACTCCAGCGATTGCTGCGATAGGTTCTTTAAGCCGTGGCCAAACATTCGTTTCAGTTCCTTGCCCCCAATACTTTCTTGCCTCTAATGACCTCGATGTGATTGAGGTGTTAAGTTTTAATAATCATAAAGAGATTCTTTATCTCCATAATTTCACTGAATTTTCATGCAGAAAATTATCTTTAAATATTTTCTTGTCTGCTTTAATTGTCTGGTTCTGACTAATATGTATCCCAGTCAGGATCACATTCCAACCCATATATGTCTTAAGCACCTGAGACAGGAATATAAGTATTTTGTTTCAAAGGCTCTTGAATGAATTCGTGTTCCAAACATTTAGGTCTTAAAAATCAGCAAGTTATTCTAGCAATTATTATTCGAATTTTTACAATCGCATTAACTTGTCAATTTTTTCACATTCATCATTTTAAAATTAAAAAATTTGCCTGGGATCGAAGCTTCACCCCTGCCCCCTTTCGACTAGAATAATGGATCTGCAAACCATGTGTTAAAAGCAGTTCCTCCGGTGTTGCAGTGTCGTGCACACTCGTTGCTCTGTACTCAACTCACCTGCTGAACAATGTTGCCACCATTGCGGTGTGTTGGCCACTTCACTGTTCGCGGAGTGGAGTCTCTCGCGAAATGAAAATATGGGTCAACAGCTCGCATCTCGCCTTGATGAGGCAGTCGGCAATCCCGAACCCTCGAGGAGGCTCTCTACAGGTGTCGTGAGCGCACTGCTGCCACTACACCACACACGCAGGTTGGTTGGTAGACCTGTCAGCGCAGCCGTTCTCATTATACTGAGCCGTGTACGCTGGAGGGCTGTTCTCAGGCAGGGAAAGCATCTCGAGTACAACTGCTTGACAGCTAACTTTATACCAGCCGGGAGGAATTTTGTTGCAATTAAGAACAAGGTTTTATTTCAGCTCAGGTTAATACAAAATCATATTAAAATCTGCTGTTAACTATGCCACGTTACTGGTACCTGTTTCTGATAAAATGGAATAAAGAGAATTTCATACACCTTGTCACACACTGTCGTCTTCTCGATGAAATCGAAATCGATGGGAGAGCAGTAACGTCCGGGCCTAGTGTTTGGGAGGACGCGTGCCAAGCAATCATGAGCTCCATAAATATGCTGAAAAAATCCTGCATTTAACATGAAATATATGTTTGGCAGTTGGGTTAAATAATGGATCAGAAATAGTTTCATATTAACCACTGATTTCTTTATCCTTGTTAGTAATGTAAATTTGTGTTGATGAACTTTTCATCTTGATACTTTCTTCGACTATTGTCCGGCTGGACCTGACGTGGGCCTTCATAGTGTAAATTAACCGTTCATAGCGACTCAAATTGCCAAATAGTTAAGCGGTGATTAAGTCTACATTAAATGTACGCCTGTCATCTAAAAACACACACGTAGTATGTGTTTATATTTGACATGCAGAATGACGTTGTCAAAAGCTGATGTTTCCTCTAAATTAATTTGCTACAGATAATACGTTAATACAGAAGTAAAAATTCTGAATTATACTAACAGCGTTGGTGATGGAATATACAATGTGTTTAGACTTGTCAAGAATATTGAGCCTTTGCCCCGAATAAAAGCATAAAAAGGATGTTTTTTTATGGATTCTCAATCATCCGATGAGGATATTGAGATAGAATGTCCGACGTCAGTTACATTAAGAAGCCAAGTACACGAGAAATATTTAGAAAACACTGTTACCTCATTTCTTTTTTTTTTTTTAATCATTTGTTTTATTATTTGATTCATGGGAATCACAGAATAACTCTGCAACCTCCCATGACATATTTGTAGTTAATGGATAAACTACATGTGCATTAAGACTTATTGGTTTTTAATAAAAACGTCTGTATAAATCTAGTTATCTTTATTTTTACACACAGATTAATTACTTAATTAAAACTTTCAAAAACTGCTAAACCTTATTAAAATTCTTTTATGCTTGAATCAAACATTTATGTTCGTTCTAACAAACAAAAAAAGGTTTAATGACTATACCACAATCTCAACTCTTGTGTGTAATTGACTATGTAGCTTATAGAATGACCTGCAATAATTACTTATTATACAAAATTGTGGTGAGATATTGGGACTTGTATACAACGTTTTACGGATGTAGGATGAAAAAAAAATCCACGAATTGGTATTGACATGTATACCTCCAAGTGAATATATTACTTGGATAAAACTTAAAACCTGTCAGCTAATTGGATTCCCTGGAGAAATCGCCTCACCTCACGGAAGGATCTAAGTCATTGTGAGGAAGAAGTTTATAAGTAAAGATAATTCTTACTCTGAATCCTTCAAGCATATGTTCTAAATATTTCTCCCCCTGAAAGGCTTGAAAGAGGTTCTTTGTTTTAGCCAAATTAAATTAACTACATAGAAAATACATCAAACAAATTACGAAACGATTTTCACAAAAAATTCTGATACGTAGACGAGCACTTCCTTCAAATCAATTTGGAGAAGATGGTCAGCGAGAAAGCAGCAAAAAAAATAATTTTCATTGCCGGCTCTTATTCAATTTTAGGCTTGTGAACAGATGGAATTGAAAAATTCCACAGTTAATGCAGAGAGGACATAATTTATAGTTAAATTAAATGTGAGCAATTTCTAAGGAGAGGGTGAAATTTGCAACAAACTGGAAATCATCTTGATGCAGAAATTTGAGGTCTTCAATTATGGTGTACATTCTGATTCATTAAGTTGGTCACATACATTCAGATGTATATCTCACACATGTATGTCAAACAATCCTGCTTCTATTTTCTTTAACATCCAGAATCCATTCTCCTTCTCCGCTTTTTTTTAAAACGAATTTCTGGTATTTCATTCACTTGATTCACCTTAGAGGGAGAATTTTCTGTTAGAAGTAAATATGTCCCTCTATTTGAGCATTTTTTAAAGATTCTTTTGTTGTTGTTGTTGCTGCTGTTGCTTGGCCCTTTACGGATAGTCGAGTTCAATAGACCCCAGCGGGGATATATGGCAAGGAATTCACCATACCCTTCCCATCCTGGCATTCGTCGGAGATAATTTGAAACCAGGATTGCCGGACGGAGATAGGAACCCGCGTTCTCCCGAACGTCAGGCCCGAGCTTTAGCGCACACCCTCGTGACTCGGTGCAATTCTTTTCTATTGAGTGAGTAGCTGACAAGATAAAAACAAGCAACAAGGTCCCTGTGTCGAACCAAGTCCTGTTTACTGGCAACCTCTTGCTAAAGTTTTGCTTTGTTACAATTAAGTTTTTCCCGGCGTATGACTGACAAAGATTCTTCTCGGGTTCTGCCGGATAAGTTTCTCTGTCCATAACGTTTCGGTAGCAACCTCCGCTGCAGAAATTTTTCTAAGTTTTGCTTTGTTCATGTGAAGCAACTTAGGACATTCCGTGATTCGGATTCACCAGAATAAAGTGCAGATCATCGAGCGTGGTGGGTGAACGGTTAACGTTCTGGCCTCGCATTCGGGAAGACGCGGGTTCGAATCCCCGTCCGGGCATCCAGATTTGGGTTTTCCATGGTTTCCCCAAATCACTCCAGGTGAATTCCGGGATGCTTCCTTCAAAAAGGCCATGGTCGAATTCCTTCCCGTTCCTTGTCCCCAGCCCCATTCCGCCTCTAATGACCTTAGCCGTCGACGAGGCGTAAAGCAATAAAAAAAAAATAGTGCAGATCCAGCCACGAAAGGAGAAAAACGCGTTCAAACTTTTATACCAGGTCCTAACACTAATTAACCAAAGTTAATAAATGTTCTGAAACATACCAAGAAACATTTACTTATCCTTCAACAGTTAAAATATTTTTTTATGAATTGGTATTCGGGGTTTAATTATACACTCGGATCGCATGTTTTGAATTAGTTTTGAATATGTTGGCAATACGTCGCACATCACCAAGTAATATAAAACTGTTAAATAACAAAAAGTAAAGCGTAGGTAGGGGAGAAGAGTGTAAAGATATAAAAAAAAGGCTAAAAGAAGCTTTCTTTTCCACGTGATAGCACCTTACTGCAATTAAAACGAATAAAAAGGAACGCAGAGTTACGGTGCGCTAATATTTTATTCTTTCTTTCGCTCGTTTATAAAGATATGCCCGTTCAGCCGCCAGTAAATCCTCCACAGCCGGCGGTGCGTGCGAAGGGCTGACGTGGGCGCTGCTCGGTTCAGTTCGTGTTTCATGCAGCAGAATCGCAACAGCTCCTGCATAAGCCTTCACGGCAGAGTTTTACGCCAGGTTTTCCCAAATTTCAGCTCCTCTAATTATGGCTTTGTTGATTACTGCGTCATGAATGACCAGTAATGTGTTCACGCAAGACTTAGTACCCGAAATACCTATAAATACTTGATCGTTTAATTACGACCCGTTGTTGCCTAGTGTTCCTATTCATCGCGGTATCCGTAATTACAGCCGCGTATTTACATCGCCGCAGGAAACGATGTTCATGCAGCTTAATTGGAGATTGGAAATCGATCAGCTTTACGTGTGCCGACAGTTTTTGCAAAACGACTGAAATCAAGATGAAACTCCATTTACCTTCCCCTTGATCAGTAAAAAACACACTTTAACATAAAAATATATTTGAATCACATCCTTACAAATATGTGGCTGAATGGTTTTTCTTTTAGTCAAAATAATATCGAAATACTAAGAATTATTCGTCGTTATAGATTAGAAATAAGATATTAAAAAACTTAATATTTCAGATTTTCATTTAAAAAATTTGCTCCTGAATAACATTATCTGCGAATTACTAGTTACAGTAAATATGTTAGGTCTTAATGACCTGGTGACAGGTATTTTATTATCGACTGTGCATTGCGCCCCTATTATAGATTCCAAGCCTATCTCGGTAATCCTACCGGGTATAGGGAACCTACAATCTAACGTGGAAGCGTTCTGGCGTACTTCACATTACACAGCGTGCTGTGCCAGAGGTGAAGGTCGGATTAATGGCGTATGAAACTCTCCATCGAGACGAGCGTTCGAACTGGGGAACTCCAAATCTCCCGTCATAGGCCTTAAAGTCTGGGCCACTAGACCACTCAATTACTGATTAGAAACGAGCGAAACAAGTGTATTGTTGCACCTATTCTTGAATAAACACTGGAAGTTCAAACGAACAAAAAATAGCGTGTTAAATTAATAACAGTGAAGATTAGAATCATATACTATGAATAGATATCTGGAAGCGAAAACAATCGATGTTGGAAAGAAACAGTGTGAAATGATCTGTCTACTGTCGTCTCTTAATGAGCTCTTTGTAATGAGAATATTTTGATTTTTGAGTTTAACTTATTTAATTAATTACTATGAAAATAATTACAAGGGCGCCATTCCAAAAGAGGAAGATTAAAGGAACAGAGTTCTGCCTTACATTTGAATGTTAGAGTGAAGAATTTATTTGAAACCATCGAATTTTTATTCTAGTATAAACAATTGAAACATATTTAAATATGACATACATAATGGATTCTGGAGTTCTGTACCAGAAGGACTAACATTCGTTTATCAATAATTCAACAATTCCCACGGCTAGCTCACTGAAGTCAAATATATGTTGGGAGGAGACGCAATTAGCGATTTTCTCTGCTCTTAGGGTCGTACTGGGCTTTTAAATCACTATGGCAGCGAAATGTCAACACTTTTCAGTCAGAAGGGATGGTACATTACCATGTGAAGTCCTCACTGGTGCTGAAGCATCCACACATACAAATAAAGACTTTTTCGCAGCAAACAGCACTGCCCGGCACCTGCCACGTTCTGCCGCAATGTTCGCTCTCCTCGAAGCATGAGCCTGCAGGGAGGTAGACTCCCCTGCCTCCTCTCTTCCCTGAACGGACTTTCTTCAAGGTCTTACTATTGTGTGTCCCGCCAGCCGACAAGCCGGCACAAACCTGAAGGAGTCCTTAGTCACCGAATTCGATGGCTGTAATCATATTCACTAAAAGCAGATTTTCATTTTTAATCGTCCCTTCTAATAAAACATGTGATGACTTTCTGAGATCACCATAATTATTACACTACCCTTTCAGAAAATTAGGTAAAAAGAATGTTTTTGCTTGCTTCGGTGATCAATATCGACTCTATTTCCACGCAATTACATATTAAAACTAGTTTTGGAACATTCATTGGAATTTTATCAAACAGTGAAATGAATAGATTAAATACCAATAACTCACATTCGCCGCATCAATTGCCTGAAGAATTAACTTATTTTCTATTGCGTACGATGCATATTTGTTTATATTCTTTCTTGTTTTTTATTGAAAGAAAGTGCCTGAATTTCATAATCAAAAATTAAGAAAACGGAGGCAAGGTATAACTCGCTACATCGTTTGTCAATAAAAAATATTGCTATATTTTCAAGCTAAACATATTTTTTTTTACTTATGGCTTTACGCCTCGTCGACGTCGAGGTCATAAGAGACGGTATGGGACTGGGGGCAAGGAACTGGAAGGTATACGGCCATGGCCTTTTGAAGGAAGCATCCCGGCATTCGCCTGGAGCAATTTGGGTAAACCATGGAAAACCCAAATCTGGATTCCCGGACGGGGATTCGAACCGCCGTTCTCCCGAATGCGAGGCCAGAGCGTTACCACTCACCCACCACGCTCGGTGCTAAAGATAAAGGCTCTTGTTGACTTAATGACATGGCGACGTGGTTTTTATTGGCTGCGCATTCCGCCCCTATGGTACTCTGCCTTACCTAACCCTACAGGATAAATGGGACCTACAGTTTAAGGTAGAATCCCGACCACAGAAGCCTTCTGGAGTGCTTCAAATTATGTAGCAAGCTAAGCCAGGGGTGAATACCGGATTAAGGACATTTGAAAGTACTAGCCGAGACCGGAATTCTACTCGGGGACCTTTCGATTTCCAGTCGGACGCCTTAACCACTAAACCAACATAACCGCTCATTTTCGAGCTGTAAGACAGGGAACAAGAAAGAAGACTATCAGATAAAGAATTATGAGTGACATTCTTATCAGTTCCGTTTTTAGAAACTGCTGCCGAGAACTTCTTATCGTAGAACAATAATATTCTAAAGTATTCAACTTGAGGCAGAATGAACTCAGAAAACCATAATGGAGAGTAAATTTATGATTTGTACCTTCTTGGCACAGATATGCTTTGTATTCATAGCTTTCAATTTGTTTTAGCATAGGAGGATATTATAGCTAATTTTGAATTTCTTCCATTTTCACCACTCCACGTCTGTGTCTTTCAGCAGGCCGGTATGTCATTTTCAGAATTAAAATACCAGACTTTAACTGCCTGAGGTTTTGTTCACTTCTCTGAATGGTGAGCTTCAATTCGAAGTACCTCGCTGGTATAACTGGAGAGAGAGTTTCTCCCTACCGAAGACAATGGTGACGTGGAAACGTAACTTCGTGGCAGTCGAACACGTTACGAAGCAGATCATTAACTGATAGTCCGAGCACGCCGTCTGGTGACTATGGACAAGAAAAGGTTACGTTTATCTAGCGAGAGAATAATCATGTTCCAAAGCTATCGCTCACATAATTCGTCTCTTTAACAAAATACTTAGAACTCAAAACTTTACTTGCCTGTGGAAATACGCTATCGTCACTGGAATTTCTTTGGCTGAGAGAGACGCGCTCCAAGCATTATCGACCCATCAGCTTCTTTTTGTCTTTGGTAATCCTTTTCTAAGTTACTTAAACTCATTCTCCACACGCGCTTTTTCACTTACACTCTTCATGGTACTGTGCCGAGTATCAGATATAGTTGACTAGCTCAGAATGAGTGCCATATGTTTATAATCTTCATAGCGCTCTTCCAGCTTTTACACAGTGACCAATTTACTGTATGAATGAGACAGAGGTATGTACGAGGTGACTTGTTCGAGAGCCAGTCACTGGTGGGTTGGGCGAACTTAAATGTCACCACCCGTCAGTGAAACATGTAATGAGTGCTTTGTATGTTAACAATAAATAAAGATATTGTTTGTAAACTCCGTGATTTGGAAGGTGAATAACGTGGTAGTGTTGTGGTATATGTGTTGATGACTGCGCTAATTTTGGTATACGGACTGTAGTCTTAGTAGTTCCCCATTCAGGCCTACTCTTCCCAAGGACACCTAGAGACAGACAAGTTCCATATTCGGCGGATGAATCTACATCAACAGATTTGCGTGTCACAACATACATAATCTCAGCAACAATGCAGCAGGAAGAAATGGCGTGGGGTAATGTTAATATGGAAAATAAAATTAAAGTGAGCCCATCACTCAATAAAGTTGAAGGACGGAAGGCCGTAGTGACAAAATGTCTACACAAACACAAAAAGCACAATACTGCTAGCTATACCCTTGGTCATGAAGATAGACACAAGTATTATCTTACGGTAGATTTGTTTCCTACGTGTAACATAGCGACTGATGTTGTTTTTGTCATCCCCAGCATCTACGGTCAAAATTCATGTGTCTGGGCTTAGACAGACGTTACATTTTTCTTGAGGAACGAAATAGCAGGAACTATTGTGTTTATTGTGTATGTGTTGTGAGTTGTCATGGGCCGTAATAGTGTTAGTAAAATTTGGGAACAAAGATTTATTCCATTTAGTCATTGCTAATACGAGTTGAGGCTCCTGTCTTCAAGCAGCTGTGTTACAGCGGAAATGCTTGCCTAGCAGGCTGAATTACGCCCTGTGTAGCGACACATGTGACGAACACGTGAACATCACGCTCTGTCCATGCAGTAAGCATGGAGTATTCTAGTGTGGAACGAATCTCCCACCACCAAGTTGTGAAGTAAAGTGTTCTTGTCTCTGATTGGCTGGTTGAGCAATGGCGGCTGTCAAACCACATAGCATGGTACGCTCCTTAGCAAATATAGGCGGTATCGCCATTTTGCTCCTTCTTCATTCTGTTGGAAGCATTCACGAGGATAAGATGTAGTCGCTACTAGAACATCTGAGTAACAGGTAAGACGAATAATGGTTCGCTGACCTGGCTTGCCTCGTAATATCAGTGTTCTCTATTGGTTAGGTTTCGTAATGTTATGAAGTATTAATTATGAAAATAGTTGTGTCTAAAGTGTTATCTAATGGGAAGTTATTTGATGAGTGTTAACAGTTTCATTACGTTTTCTAAGTGTTTGATATGATTTTGGTGAGCTTAGTAACGTGTTATCTCCTCAATCCGTCGTAATGTAGATGGCTATCGGACGAATATGTAATAGTTAGATTTTTATCAATAAATGTTGTTAAATTTTATTTGTGCGTCTTGTTTCACTAACACTCTTGGTTTCAGTGTCAGAATGTGCTAGGTTGCATGTAGTGATTTTCTGTGGTTATTTTGCCCACATACATCTTTCGGAATACTATCTAACGTGTAGCTCGGAGGCTCTACTTTAAACAATGTCTGCCCTGGTGTCGGATTAAATGATAAGATCTTTCGGCATCCGCCACGTGAAAAGCAGCCACATTTCTCCTCATCAAAGGTAAGCACTATTTTGTGATATCAGTGATAACGCCCAAGCTAAAAATGTGTGTTTGACCCACCCATTCGGTTTTCCATCCTGATAGTAGGGGTTTAGTTGGCTTTGCAGTAATTAGAGTGTAGATATTCAGAATGTGGTTATAAGGTTATGTTTGATCTGCACTCAGTAAGCCACTTTGCACGTTACATTCATTGTCATCTGCCCACACACACACGACCTCTATTACAGGTTCAACTTCATCTTTTCTTTCCATCTCTCTCTCTCTCTCTCTCTCTCCACCGCGCGAGGTGGTGTAACGGCTAACGTTCTGGCCTCGCATTCGGAGGACGGCGGTTCGAATCCCCCTCCGGGCATCCAGATTTGGGTTTTCCATGGTTTCCCAAATCACTCCATGCAAATGCCGGGATGCTTCCTTCAAAAGTCGATGCCTGAATTCCTTCCCATTCCTTGCCCCCCATCCTTTCCCGTCTCTAAAGACCTCGCTGTTAGAGAGACGTTAAGCAGATTAAAAAAAAATTCTCTCCATATCTCTCTCTGTGTATATATATATATATATATATATATATATATATATATATATATATATATATATATGGATCATCCCTCGACTGCTGATGCACGCTATCAGATGGCACTATAGACGCAGCGAAAAACACGCCAGTACCACGACGAGGGCGGCCACTGACTATTTAACTGGAGAGCAGAGCAGGAAACCTCTTCTTTATGCCCTATCTCCCATTGCATGTTGTAAGCCTGAGACAAAAATAAATCGAATCTTTGTAAGAGCTGTGTTCTCTCTGTTGATGTCCACTGTCCGAGAGAGAACCACAGCCTCTATCGCCAATGACCTGCCCACCTGGTTCGGGTTCTCCGCTTGATTCGTGTCCTGGGCTCCCCGTACCGACTCTCCAGATTGAGGTTGTTAATAGGTTTTCCGCAGTAAACTGGGAGAATGCTGGGATGGTCACCAAACCCCATCTCATAAACAAAACATTTCGCAAACAAAACTACACATATGATAGAAATTTGACAGACAGGAGGCAACAGTCAAGATCCTCCATTGCTCCAGGAACTGACAATCTCTGGTTCTAACTACCCAATGGAAACACTGGACAAATTCGTAATAACAAGCCATGATGAGAATCAAGGCTTTGCGTGATACGGTATGGTCCATTCACAAATAACAATGAAATAATAAAGTAGCACTCGTTACAAGTATTGTTTTTGAATGTTTGTAATTAAAGTCTCTTCATACTAAAATTTTGTACAGGAAGTTTTTTGTCATAGGATCGAAGGGTTTCATGACGTTGTCTATTGATAGAATTTCTCGGACTTCCAGCACCTCAAAATGTCGTATTCCTCGGACGTTTCGATGGTACAATTTTCTGCCCTCGTTTTCAACAAATAATACTATAATAATAATTCCGTGTGGTCATAATGAACTGGTGACAGGGTTTCTTCTATAGGCTGCGCATTCCGCCCCTATCGTAGCCAGCATAACCTAACCCGAAAACATACCGGGTTCAGGGGACCTACAGTTTAACGCGGAATCCGAACCACGGAAGCGTTCTAGCGTACTTCACATTACACAGCAAGCTGTGGCAGAGGTGAAGGTCGGGTTAGGGCCTTTGAAAAATCCCCGCCGAGACAAGGATTCGAACCGGGGACCTTACGATCACCAGTCAGACGCCTTAACCACTGAGCCACCAGACCGCTGACAAATAAAACTGAAGGCTGGTAAAAGGACCATCTAAACATTCCAGGAGTGCCATATTTTAACGTGACTGAAAGCTTGGGAGCAATTACCGAACGTGGTGGGTGAACAGTTGACGTTCTGGCCTCGCATTCGGGAGGACGTGGGTTCGAATCCCCGTCCGGGCATCCAGATTTGGGTTTACCATGGTTTCCCCAAATCACTCCAGGCAAATGCCGGGATGCTTCCTTCAAAAAGGCCATGGACGAATACCTTCCCGTTCCTTGTCCCCAGTCCCATCCCGCCTCTAATGACATTAACCGTCGACGAGGCGTAAGCGGTAAAAAAAAAAAAAGTTTATGACATTACTTATATCTGAAGATGGATTAACTTCTGTCCTAGTAAAGATGCTGAGTTATTGCTAACCGACTGTCGTGTTTGACCACTCGCAGCCCCGACTTCCCTTGTTCGGAGTGGTTTCCCTGTCTGGCTCGTCCTCATTATATTCAGCCCACACTTGTCGCAGGTACAGCAACTCGCCTGAGCGCTGCGGTGGCGCACGACCTCAGCTGAGACATTAGGCCCGCCTTAGCTGCTTGTGAGTTGCGTTGCGGTGGACTCTGGCCTGGTGACCGCAGGGCACTCGCTCTTCACGTGATCCTCGTAAGCTGCTTGCCCTCCACTCGGCTTAGTCCCGCACTGCACGGGCATTACGGCAGACCTACGACGGTAGCGGGCGGCCACAAGACGGCGCAACGAGTGTCCTGCGGTTACGTATTATACGACACAACAGTGTCTGCTGAGGAACGAGTCGAGTTGTGCGGACTGCTAGGCGTCAGATGTAACTACTGCTGTGAATCATTACTGTTGCTTTTGGTGCCATGTGAGACGCATCTTACTTTTGCAATCACGTAAAAACTTTGTTCAGATTGGGCGAAAAGTTCTAAACATTTATACTTTCTAAACGTGAAGAGTATAAGTGGCAAAAGTACGTCTGTGAATATCGGACAGTAGTTTCTAACATCGCTAACGCATATGATTCAATTACCAGCATCACGAAGACAACTTCACAAATACAAAACCTTACTAACGAAACGGGAATAATTCACGAAATTAACACAGCAACTGGCGCAAGTTATGTAAATCTGCAGGCAGTTATTAAAAAAACACCAACGATTACACGTCTGACAAGGAAGTTTAATGCAAATAAAAAAAACTGAATGAGCTGACATTTAGATGAACTTTTGAACAGTTTCGGATCATTTTCCCACAAGTCAAATGTGACACCATTTGACCTTCACTTCTTTAGATTAACAAAAAAAAAAGAAAAAAATATTCAGGTGAATCGATATTTTTCAACAACGAGGAATACAAGATTCGCATTTTCGGGATAATTAAGAAACGGATTAGTGGATCCCGTGTAGATTTAAGTGTTACTAGACGACCCGTGCGAAAATTTCGCGAATAAAATGCGATGAATAGTGAGGTTGAATGCTTGTAATATAATGAAAAGTAGAACCGTACTTTTGTAGCAAATATATATATATATATATTTAATTGTAATAGGTACACATCAAAATACTCGCAACATATTACGAAAAAGTTAGGAAAATTTAAAACACTCTTTTGATGACAAACTTTCACTGACCTTAACAGAATAAAACCAACCTGAAAAAAATGCACACAACATATCAACATCTCTGAAATATTAGTTGCTGTGCGAATAAAATGTTTACATCGGAATTGTATAGCAAAACGACAGTGTTTCCGTTAAAAAAAAAATCAAAAAAATCCGAAAAGCTACTTATTGAATAAAAAAAGTTTATTGACATCTCTGTGATATACGCGCTACCGCTTCAAGCATCAAACTCCGAAAATTCTTTCTTCATTTATGATTTTACCTAGCTGAAGACCTTAATTTTTAAAACTATATGTTATTTATCGATTTCGGCTAGGTATCGAAGATGATAATTGACTTGTAACTAAAAAAAACACGTTGTATAAATAATATTGATACTTCTGCCCTTTAAGGGTCGGATTCCAAATAATTTAATTATAAAATATGGTGTGACGAAAGCAGCCACCTTGGTCTATAAAATGATAACTCATTTATCGATTTCGGTTAGTTATCAAGCGAGGTAAAAAAAAAAAAAAAGTTTTGAGAAATGATGATATTTTTCCCCCTTAAGGGTTGAATTTAGAGAAAAAAAATTCTTAAAATATGATGTGACCATAGCGGATAATTTAATATTTATTGATTTCGGTTAGGTATCAAGGGAAATAAATAGCTGGTGACAGAAAAATGCGTTGCAAAAATATTAATATTTTTGCCCTCTAAGGTTAGAATTTTTAAAAATTTCTTGATTAAAATGTGGTAACGGAACCGAAGACATTAGAAGACCTCAATCTTTTAAATGATCCCTCGTTTATCAATTTTGTTTAATTGTCAAGGGAGATAAATGGCTCGAGATACAAAAAAACGCATTTTAGAAAAATTGAAATTTTTGCCCTTTAAGTGTCGAATTACAAAAAATTACTTTCTTAAAATATAATGTTACCACGGCGGATATCTTATTCTTTAATGTGATACCTCATTTATTTAAATCGGTTAGATATTAAGGAAGATAAATCGCTCGTGACACAAAAATGCGTTATAGAAAAATTTATACTTTTTTCCTTTAATGGTTGAATTCCAAAAACATTCTTTCTTGAAATATGATGTCCCAAAACTGAGACATTACTCCTCATAATCCTACCTCATTAATCGATTTTGGTTAGATATCCAGGGAGATAAGTAGATCGAGACACAAAAAACACATTTCAGAAAAATTGACATTTTTGCCCTTTAAGGGTCGAATTACGAAAAATTACTTTCTTAAAATATAATGTTACCATGGCGGATATCTTATTCTTTAATATGATACCTCATTTATCTATATCGGTTAGATATTAAGGGAGATAAATAGCTCGTGACACAAAAATGCGTTGTAGAACTATTTATACTTTTTCCCTTTATGGGTTGAATTCCAAAAACTTCTTTCCTAAAACATGATGTCACCAAAGCTGAGACAATATTCCTCAAAATTTTACTTGATTTATTGATTTTTGATAGATATCTAGGGAGATAAGTAGCTCGAGCCACAAAAAAACGCATTTTAGAAAAAATTGACATTTTTGCCCTTTAAGGGTCGAATTACGAAAAATTACTTTCTTAAAATATAATGTTACCATGGCGGATATCTTATTCTTAATATGATACCTCATTTATCCAAATCGGTTAGATATTAAGTGAGATAAATCGCTCGTGACACAAAATGCGTTATAGAAAAATTTATACTTTTTCCCTTTAAGGGTTGAATTACAAAAAACATTCTTTCTTAAAATAAGATGCCACAAAGCTGAGACATTACTCCTCATAATCCTACCTCATTAACTGATTTTGTTTAGATATCCAGGGAGATAAATGGCTCGAGATACAATATACGAATTTTAGAAAAATTGTCATTTTTGCCCTTTAAGGGTCGAATTACGAAAAATTCCTTTCTTAAAATATAATGTTACCACGGCGGAGACCTTATTCTTTAATATGATACCTGATTTATCTATATCGGCTAGATATTAAGTGAGATAAATTGCTCGTGACACAAAAACGCATTGCAAAAATATTGATACTTTTGCCCTTTAAGGGTCGAATTCCAAACAATTTCTGTCTTAATATATGACGTCACTGAAGCGGAAATCTTAATCTTTAAAATGATACTTCATTAAACGATTCCAGATAGGTATCCAGGGAGATAAATAACTTGTAACACAGGAAACAGTATTTTAGAAAAATTGATATTTTTGCCCTTTTAGGGTCAAATTCCGAAAACTTCATTTCTTAAAATATGATGTGAACAAAGTGGAGACCATATGCTTTAAAATGACACCTCATTCATTGATTTCGGTTAAGTATGACGGAAGATACAGGCTTGTGACAAAAAAATACCTTACAGAAATATTATATATGATACCTCATTTATCTAAATCGGTTAGATATTAAGTGAGATAAATCGCTCGTGACACAAAAATGCGTTATAGAAAAATTTATACTTTTTCCCTTTAAGGGTTGAATTACAAAAAACATTCTTTCTTAAAATAAGATGCCACAAAGCTGAGACATTACTCCTCATAATCCTACCTCATTAACTGATTTGTTTAGATATCCAGGGAGATAAATGGCTCGAGATACAATATACGAATTTTAGAAAAATTGTCATTTTTGCCCTTTAAGGGTCGAATTACGAAAAATTCCTTTCTTAAAATATAATGTTACCACGGCGGAGACCTTATTCTTTAATATGATACCTGATTTATCTATATCGGCTAGATATTAAGTGAGATAAATTGCTCGTGACAAAACGCATTGCAAAAATATTGATACTTTTGCCCTTTAAGGGTCGAATTCCAAACAATTTCTGTCTTAATATATGACGTCACTGAAGCGGAAATCTTAATCTTTAAAATGATACTTCATTAAACGATTCCAGATAGGTATCCAGGGAGATAAATAACTTGTAACACAGGAAACAGTATTTTAGAAAAATTGATATTTTTGCCCTTTTAGGGTCAAATTCCGAAAACTTCATTTCTTAAAATATGATGTGAACAAAGTGGAGACAATATGGTTTAAAATGACACCACATTCATTGATTTCGGTTAAGTATGACGGAAGATACAGGCTTGTGACAAAAAAATACCTTACAGAAATATTATATATGATACCTCATTTATCTAAATCGGTTAGATATTAAGTGAGATAAATCGCTCGTGACACAAAAATGCGTTATAGAAAAATTTATACTTTTTCCCTTTAAGGTTGAATTACAAAAAACATTCTTTCTTAAAATAAGATGCCACAAAGCTGAGACATTACTCCTCATAATCCTACCTCATTAACTGATTTTGTTTAGATATCCAGGGAGATAAATGGCTCGAGATACAATATACGAATTTTAGAAAAATTGTCATTTTTGCCCTTTAAGGGTCGAATTACGAAAAATTCCTTTCTTAAAATATAATGTTACCATGGCGGAGACCTTATTCTTTAATATGATACCTGATTTATCTATATCGGCTAGATATTAAGTGAGATAAATTGCTCGTGACACAAAAACGCATTGCCAAAATATTGATACTTTTGCCCTTTAAGGGTCGAATTCCAAACAATTTCTGTCTTAATATATGACGTCACTGAAGCGGAAATATTAATCTTTAAAATGATACTTCATTAAACGATTCCAGATAGGTATCCAGGGAGATAAATAACTTGTAACACAGGAAACAGTATTTTAGAAAAATTGATATTTTTGCCCTTTTAGGGTCAAATTCCGAAAACTTCATTTCTTAAAATATGATGTGAACAAAGTGGAGACCATATGCTTTAAAATGACACCTCATTCATTGATTTCGGTTAAGTATGACGGAAGATACAGGCTTGTGACAAAAAAATACCTTACAGAAATATTATATATGATACCTCATTTATCTAAATCGGTTAGATATTAAGTGAGATAAATCGCTCGTGACACAAAAATGCGTTATAGAAAAATTTATACTTTTTCCCTTTAAGGGTTGAATTACAAAAAACATTCTTTCTTAAAATAAGATGCCACAAAGCTGAGACATTACTCCTCATAATCCTACCTCATTAACTGATTTTGTTTAGATATCCAGGGAGATAAATGGCTCGAGATACAATATACGAATTTTAGAAAAATTGTCATTTTTGCCCTTTAAGGGTCGAATTACGAAAAATTCCTTTCTTAAAATATAATGTTACCACGGCGGAGACCTTATTCTTTAATATGATACCTGATTTATCTATATCGGCTAGATATTAAGTGAGATAAATTGCTCGTGACACAAAAACGCATTGCCAAAATATTGATACTTTTGCCCTTTAAGGGTCGAATTCCAAACAATTTCTGTCTTAATATATGACGTCACTGAAGCGGAAATCTTAATCTTTAAAATGATACTTCATTAAACGATTCCAGATAGGTATCCAGGGAGATAAATAACTTGTAACACAGGAAACAGTATTTTAGAAAAATTGATATTTTTGCCCTTTTAGGGTCAAATTCCGAAAACTTCATTTCTTAAATAGATTGTGAACAAAGTGGAGACCATATGCTTTAAAATGACACCTCATTCATTGATTTCGGTTAAGTATGACGGAGATACAGGCTTGTGACAAAAAATACCTTACAGAAATATTATATATGATACCTCATTTATCTAAATCGGTTAGATATTAAGTGAGATAAATCGCTCGTGACACAAAAATGCGTTATAGAAAAATTTATACTTTTCCCTTTAAGGGTTGAATTACAAAAAACATTCTTTCTTAAATAAGATGCCACAAAGCTGAGACATTACTCCTCATAATCCTACCTCATTAACTGATTTTGTTTAGATATCCAGGGAGATAAATGGCTCGAGATACAATATACGAATTTTAGAAAAATTGTCATTTTTGCCCTTTAAGGGTCGAATTACGAAAAATTCCTTTCTTAAAATATAATGTTACCACGGCGGAGACCTTATTCTTTAATATGATACCTGATTTATCTATATCGGTAGATATTAAGTGAGATAAACTGCTCGTGACAAAAACGCATTGCAAAAAATATTGATACTTTTGCCCTTTAAGGGTCGAATTCCAAACAATTTCTGTCTTAATATATGACGTCACTGAAGCGGAAATCTTAATCTTTAAAATGATACTTCATTAAACGATTCCAGATAGGTATCCAGGGAGATAAATAACTTGTAACACAGGAAACAGTATTTTAGAAAATGATATTTTTGCCCTTTAGGGTCAAATTCCGAAAACTTCATTTCTTAAAATATGATGTGAACAAAGTGGAGACCATATGCTTTAAAATGACACCTCATTCATTGATTTCGGTTAAGTATGACGGAAGATACAGGCTTGTGACAAAAAAATACCTTACAGAAATATTATATATGATACCTCATTTATCTAAATCGGTTAGATATTAAGTGAGATAAATCGCTCGTGACACAAAAATGCGTTATAGAAAAAATTTATACTTTTTCCCTTTAAGGGTTGAATTACAAAAAACATTCTTTCTAAAATAAGATGCCACAAAGCTGAGACATTACTCCTCATAATCCTACCTCATTACTGATTTTGTTTAGATATCCAGGGAGATAAATGGCTCGAGATACAATATACGAATTTTAGAAAAATTGTCATTTTTGCCCTTTAAGGGTCGAATTACGAAAATTCCTTTCTTAAAATATAATGTTACCACGGCGGAGACCTTATTCTTTAATATGATACCTGATTTATCTATATCGGTAGATATTAAGTGAGATAAATTGCTCGTGACACAAAAACGCATTGCCAAAATATGATACTTTTGCCCTTTAAGGGTCGAATTCCAACAATTTCTGTCTTAATATATGACGTCACTGAAGCGGAAATATTAATCTTTAAAATGATACTCATTCATTAAACGATTCCAGATAGGTATCCAGGGAGATAAATAACTTGTAACACAGGAAACAGTATTTTAGAAAAATTGATATTTTGCCCTTTTAGGTCAAATTCCGAAAACTTCATTCTTAAATATGATGTGAACAAAGTGGAGACCATATGCTTAAAATGGACACCTCATTCATTGATTTCGGTTAAGTATGACGGAAGATACAGGCTTGTGACAAAAAAATACCTTACAGAATATTATATATGATACCTCATTTATCTAAATCGGTTAGATATTAAGTGAGATAAATCGCTCGTGACACAAAAATGCGTTATAGAAAAATTTATACTTTTCCCTTTAAGGGTTGAATTACAAAAACATCTTTCTTAAAATAAGATGCCACAAAGCTGAGACATTACTCCTCATAATCCTACCTCATTAACTGATTTTGTTTAGATATCCAGGGAGATAAAATGGCTCGAGATACAATATACGAATTTTAGAAAAATTGTCATTTTTGCCCTTTAAGGGTCGAATTACGAAAAATTCCTTTCTTAAAAATAATGTTACCACGGCGGAGACCTTATTCTTTAATATGATACCTGATTTATCTATATCGGCTAGATATTAAGTGAGATAAATTGCTCGTGACACAAAAACGCATTGCCAAAATATGATACTTTTGCCCTTTAAGGGTCGAATTCAAACAATTTCTGTCTTAATATATGACGTCACTGAAGCGGAAATCTTAATCTTTAAAATGATACGTCATTAAACGATTCCAGATAGGTATCCAGGGAGATAAATAACTTGTAACACAGGAAACAGTATTTTAGAAAAATTGATATTTTGCCCTTTTAGGGTCAAATTCCGAAAACTTCATTTCTTAAATATGATGTGAACAAAGTGGAGACCATATGCTTTAAAATGACACCTCATTCATTGATTTCGGTTAAGTATGACGGAAGATACAGGCTTGTGACAAAAAAATACCTTACAAAATATATATATGATACCTCATTTATCTAAATCGGTTAGATTAAGTGAGATAAATCGCTCGTGACACAAAATGCGTTATAGAAAAATTTATACTTTTCCCTTAAGGGTTGAATTACAAAAAACATTCTTTCTTAAAATAAGATGCCACAAAGCTGAGACATACTCCTCATAATCTTACCTCATTAACTGATTTTGTTAGATATCCAGGGAGATAAATGGCTCGAGATACAATATACGAATTTTAGAAAAATTGTCATTTTTGCCCTTTAAGGGTCGAATTACGAAAAATTCCTTCTTAAAATATAATGTTACCACGGCGGAGACCTTATTCTTTAATATGATACCTGATTTATCTATATCGGCTAGATATTAAGTGAGATAAATTGCTCGTGACAAAAACGCATTGCAAAAATATTGATACTTTGCCCTTTAAGGGTCGAATTCCAACAATTTCTGTCTTAATATATGACGTCACTGAAGCGGAAATCTTAATCTTTAAAATGATACTTCATTAAACGATTCCAGATAGGTATCCAGGGAGATAAATAACTTGTAACACAGGAAACAGTATTTTGGAAAAATTGATATTTTGCCCTTTTAGGGTCAAATTCCGAAAACTTCATTCTTAAAATATGATGTGAACAAAGTGAAGACCAATGCTTTAAAATGACACCTCATTCATTGATTTCGGTTAAGTATGACGGAAGATACAGGCTTGTGACAAAAAAATACCCTACAGAAATATTATATATGATACTGAAGTAATAACGAGGTTTTTTAATTTTACAAAAACAACTCTCCTTAATATTTATTAAATCTTTGCTATACAGAAAGTAAACTCTTAGTATCAAGCAACTTAATAAAATCAAAATATGGTGCTACGGAAAAGAGAAAGAAATTTTATCTTTTTCTGTTTAAATATGCTGTCAAATCTAAAGCCACACACAAAGAAACATGGGAGGGTTTCACTAAGAAATATACAGCTCGGCAGATCACACGAAAATCACTTCCTCACTGCTTTTACTCAATAAATAAAGGGACTAGAAAGACACATTGGTGCAATAAATCTTTGATACAGAAACATCGAGCTGACCACAGCGTCTAGACGGAGGGGTGACTGGCGCCAAATCCGAGCACACCAACCTGTCCCCTGAATGTATGTTGCTCTGCATAACAAAGTAACTCGCGTGTAATATAAGACGTAAGGATCGAAAGTATTACGGATATTGGCTTTGGTTGTTTACCATTTCAGACGCAGTTCGATACAGGTAGCCCTGTTCTTGAGTAGTTTGAAGCCTTCATAATTCGGTATGTGCACAAATAAAACAACTTGGGATAGTAGATAAAAGTATAGTAGAAAAAACAATCGATTGGAAAGATTGTTGAAAGTCAGGAGAAGCCTGGTATCGTTCATAACAACACATTATATAACCATCATATGTTTTTTCTCATTAATTCGCGGCTCATATCAATCTTAATTCATCTTTAGCAACCTAGAATGATGGTTAAGGTAGAGAATATCCCTTTCTTGTATCGTCGCTAGTGCAAGAGGGTGTGAAAGGGAGGAGTGTGAGAAATCCTCGTAGTCATAGCTCTCTTCTCCCTTCAGACACCTGGTACAGCGAATGTACACCCCATCCAGTTTTACTCCTTAGACCTTTTGTTGATGGTACCTACCAGGCATCTCGCTGAACTGACCTGAAGAAGACTTTGGGAAGGGGAGAAAGATATGGAAAAGAGTTCAGGCTTTGAAGAAGAATCTTTAATTCTGTCAGCCACCTGAGATACACTTCATTTAAAACTAATCAACCAGCAGGACGTTTCACTTTCAGACCTGTCTTATCATACCATTCAAACAAATTTTTTCTAGTTAGTGCAGTGAAGTGAACCGCAGAACAGTAATCATATATCATACATATGCTGACTTCATTAGTTTTTAATTTGCGCATATTACCACTAGTACGCGAGTAACTACGAGTTTATTGCAGCTGACTTAATATAGTTTCATTTTTTTGCTTTTAGTTGGATAGTTAACTTTTCCGCTCCGTAGAATAGGGAAACATTTCTAGGATATAATTATTTAGGAAAATGAAGTTTCGTTATGATTTTACAGCCTATATACGTCAGGATTGTTAGATCCGAGAGAGGATTGGGGCTAAGAACCCGGAATTAATACTGTCATATGACACTGAAGGAATCATGCCAGCATTCATCTGGACTTATTTAGGAAAACCTCGCAAAAGCGAAATATGGATGGCCACCGTGTATCGAAAGCGCGCCTGGTCCGACGGTTAAACACTCACTCTCCTGGCTCGATGGCAAAATTTTATAAAATATTTCTACGTTTTATATTTCACATAAACACTTAATAATAGTCAATTTATTTTAAAAAATCTTTTTATAACAAAATTTCTTGAAAATTCGAATAATTTAATGCCTATTGTTTTATTTACCGGCACATTTGTAAGGAACTTTGTGGCCAAACGTTTCGTTACTTTTGTTATTATAAAGAATACTGAAACACAATTTATCTTTATTTCAGCACCACAATACTGATTAATCATTATACAGCAAAGTTAGATGCTCCATTCCTTTCAATTACTAACAGGCGCTCATATTTTACAGTATGAATTATAACTGAGAAGATGCTACAAGTAAAAACCGAAGGCAAATGTAATTTTCTGTACAGCCCGCAAATGCGCTGTTTCATTGGTGTAATGTGTCTCTCAATATAGTGTAGTCACAAAGAAGTAAAATGTGGATCAGTTAACAATATTATTCAGGTTCTAATCTATATAAACGCCGGCGCAACTCTATTAATTTCAAGAGGCTTTCACCATTAATTCCTTACTAAATTGAATTTAACTAAAAACAATCAAACAATTTACGAGTAATGCATTTATTACCACACAGTACAAAATTTGAGATGTAACTGTATCTATCGCATCTGATTCATTATTTGCACTTTCATTTTTAAGTATGTTTTGCTCCCACACCTTGTAAGTTCTTAATCTATTGTTTCAGAGTTGATAGCAGCAACAGTTAATTTTAATAACTGATATAGCCCTACATATTCCAGCAATTAGCTCTTAGTCACACACGTGGCTCAGCTAAGCCCCGTAAAATTTTTATAACAGTATTCTCTTAGTCCCAGACAGAAGCCATGCCGATTTCCTACGGATATCTATTTCATTTCTTAACAGAAAACATGCTGTATCAGTACAAGGTTTCAAAAATGTAATAGTAGATTCACCAAAATTTTTAATTATGTTACCGCTTTGTTAAACCACATATCTATTTCAAATTTTCACCCATGTATTTGTATAAAATCGATCTTCTATCTGTACACCAATAAAGATTTTAAAAAATTACATGCAATTCAAAGTGCTCGCATTTGTTTGTTGATTCCATAAATGGTTTATCCTACCGTACATAACTCCAAAGAACTTTCCCTTCGATTAAATCATAAACTTCTAACATCAAATTATGTCCCTTGTTTCATCTCTATCTGAATAAAAACTTATTTTCATTTATGAAATGAGATATACAAGACTTGTGATTCTTGGCTATCCGGGTGGCGCCGCGTCATGTTTCTTAAAAACCGACGTTTCAACCCTCATTCTGGGATCTTTCTTCCAGGGCAGAACTGCGTCTTTGGTCAGTGAGCGGTCTCGATTTATAGCGGAGGTCCGCGTCGATCTAGATGGTTCGATTTGCCCGGCCAATCAAAGGTCCGAGCCATCACGTGGTCCGTTGGCCTGGTGGGGCACGGCGCGGTCTGGTGGGGGGAGTCACGTGACATGCTCTCTCCGCAACAGGGAGAGCCAGGCGTCGTGTAATTTGAGCCAGTTGTCATCGTTAATATTATTTGGGCGTTTAGCGGTTTCTAACGCCTCCTTTACTCTCCTTGGCCACCACTTATCCTCGCGCACTGTAAGTGTAGTGTTGTCGAAATCTATTGCATGATTGGTTTCGGATGCATGACGTGCTATGGCGGATTTATCAATGTTATTAGATTTGTAGTTTCGAATATGCTCGCGCAGCCTGTCCCTTATAGTGCGCCCTGTCTCTCCTATGTACATACGACCACAGCTGCACGGAATCTCATAGACCCCGGCAACCTGTAGTGGAGGCAGTCTGTCTTTAACTTTGACGAGCTGGTCGCTGACTTTGCTGTGCGCTTTGTAGACAGGTTTTATGTCAACTTTTTGAACAGCTTCCCGATTCTGTCAGTAACGCCACTTATGTAGGGTAAAACTACTACTTTGCGTTCCTGAGAGGTGGCTTGATTAGATGTTGAATTAGCGTCTTTCTCTGTCATGGCTGCATGCAAAGCCCGTCTAATACAATGATTGCGATAGCCGTTGGACTTGAATGTGTGTTGCAGCGTCTCCAACTCCGTCGTCAAACTATTTGCTTCACACACTTTCGTCGCTCTTGTATACAAGGTCGTGAGGACGCCTCTTTTTGTCGCTGGGTGGTGGTGCGATGCGGCGTGTAGATATCTGTTTGTGTGTGTCGGCTTCCGATATACTGAGTTTCCAAGGTTCCCGTCGTCACGTTTCGTTACTAACACGTCTAGGAACGGCAGCTGTCCTCGTTCCTCCGTTTCCATTGTGAATTTAATTTTTGGATGTGCTTTATTTATATAATCCAGAAATTTGTCAAGGGCACTTCGTCCATGGGGCCACACCACAAATGTGTCGTCGACATAGCGTAACCACAGACGTGGTTTGAGGGGCGCGCTATCCAAAATTTCCGTCTCCAGCGCCTCCATAAAGATGTCTGCTGCTATCGGCGATATCGGTGAGCCCATGGCCGCTCCTTCCACTTGGGCGTAAAAATTTCCCGTCATACTGGAAGAACGTTGATTTGAGACAAAACTCGGCCAGGTCCGCCCATTCTTCTGAGATGTTAAGGGCCGATAGCTTGTTACGTATTATTGTCACTGCTTCTTCCACAGGTACGTTCGTGTAGAGCGACACAACATCAAAGCTCACTAGAATGTCAGTTTCTTCGATTTTGAGTGAAGATATGATATCTACGAAGTGTGAGCTGTTTCTGACGGTCGAAGCGATGCCTTCTGACAAGGGTTTTAGTTTATCGGCGACATTAGCGGGCTAGTGGATGAGTCGGAGAGTTAATTGCGCTGACGATCGGCCGTAAAGGTATTTCCGGCTTCTGTATTTTTGGCAAGCCATAGAAGCGAGGAGTAGCGGTGTTGTTTCTCTTCAGTCTAGCCTTGTTTTCTTGTTCGATTTCTGAAGAGTTATTGACAAGAGATGCCACTTCAGACCTCAGTTTACGTAGAGGGTTCCTGTCTAGTGGGGCGTAGGTCTCGTCTTCTAAAATCGTCACCACCTTATTGTGATAGTCTTCCGATTTCATCAGTACTGTTGCGTTTCCTTTATCTGCAGGAAGTATTACAATGTCGTCTCGCTGGCGTAATCTATTTAATGCTAATTTTTCCTCTCGCGGAAGATTACTGCGAGGGAGTTTGGCTCGACTGAGGATTCGCGCCGTCTCGCGTCGAATTTCGTCTGCTTGTTCCGTGTTTAACTTCCCTACGGCACTCTCTACCCCCGCGACGATGTCAAATGTCGGCAGCTTCGTCGGTGCCGGAGCGAAGTTTATTCCTTTAGCCAGCACAGCGTTGGTGGCTGCATCTAGTTCTTCCCCAGTTAGGTTTACAACCGTGTTCTTTGCCTCCATCTTTGTTGTTTCTGGGTGTTGTAGATTTTTTTAATTTTTCGAACTTGCGTATATGTCTTGTCCTTACTTTGTCTTGGATGTTCACTACGGATTTTGCTGTGGCTGCGTCGAGCGTCGTCCAATCGGCGTAGGAAGAAGACTGGTGAGTTCTAGGTGGAGATGGAATATTTTGCCTTCGATATGAGACAGCTCACTTCTAGTCTGATGTATCCTTTCTCTCAGTAACGCAAAACCCGTGTTGCGCAGAATTCTAAGGGCGGCTCCTGTGTTGAGGTGGTGGCGAATCTTGAGGAAAGACGGTAGCACTTCTTCGTCATACATAGGAGAGACAGGGCGCACTATAAGGGACAGGCTGCGCGAGCATATTCGAAACTACAAATCTAATAACATTGATAAATCCGCCATAGCACGTCATGCATCCGAAACCAATCATGCAATAGATTTCGACAACACTACACTTATAGTGCGCGAGGATAAGTGGTGGCCAAGGAGAGTAAAGGAGGCGTTAGAAATCGCTAAACGCCCAAATAATATTAACGATGACAACAGGCTCAAATTACACGACGCCTGGCTCTCCCTGTTGCGGAGAGAGCATGTCACGTGACACCCCCCACCAGACCGCGCCGTGCCCCACCAGGCCAACGGACCACGTGATGGCTCGGACCTTTGATTGGCCGGGCAAATCGAACCATCTAGACCGACGCGGACCTCCGCTATAAATCGAGACCGCTCACTGACCAAAGACGCAGTTCTGCCCTGGAAGAAGATCCCAGAATGAGGGTCGAAACGTCGGTTTTAAGAAACATGACGCGGCGCCACCCGGATAGCCAAGAATCAGTTGACTCTGGCCGCGGAAGCCTACGATTACATATACAAGACTTGCTGACACTCACTAATCGTTTTTTTTTTTAAAAAACAGAACTTATGAGAAAACGGTAAAGTATATAAAAATGCTGATTTACGCAACATCATATTTTTAAGTGATGTACCGGATGATTAGAAGATTCTACTTCACATTTGATTATAATCTCTTATCCTCGTTCTCTTATTTGAATGAGTGTTATCTCAGTAATTTTGGTGCTAAACGAAATTGATGATAAAATATAAATAAAAATTTTCCTTGACAAAATTTATGATCCTTCAGTGGACTTGCTTGGATAGCATTACGTACCCTTAAAAGATTCAAAAATATATTAGACACTTCCCATTGTTTTTCTTTCCTATGAAGACTGCTGGGACAACGTGCCAATTTCTTCATCATTTGTTGTCATTTATTCTCTCATCAATGCAATATTCCTTTATTATTTCACTGTATTTCTTCCTTCTTTCCTCAGACCAATTAGGACCAGAGTTCTTTCCTCTTTTGCCTTGTTTTAATCCTTCCATCTCTCCTCTCACAGTTTCCTCCACTCTTATATTATTATTTTTTTTCCTAAATTTTTCTTGAATCCAGGTTTTTGTTGATTTTTTCACAAAGATATGTGAATATCTTTATTGTTATTCTGTTATCATCCATTATATAGATATGTCCAAAAAACAGCAATCTCCTTTTCCTTATTGGTTCTGTTATATAACCTATGATCTCATATATGTATTTCCTTCTTAATTTCAATAGTTGTGTTGCTTTCACTCGATCCAATATTTTTCTTGTGATTTTTTACGATTTTTCTATCTACTAATTTCAATTTATCTAATCTATAGTTTAATACTAGGCATTCAGTTTCATATACTCATTCTGGTTTCACTACTGAGTTTATAGCGCTTTGTTTAAAGATCTTTAGAAAAGCACGTTCTGTCATAAAAAGTCTTAGCAGTGCCATTCTCTTTTTTCTATATTTTGTATACTTTCTTCTATGGCAGATTTAACTAAACCATTTTCTTGAATTATTTCCTTCAGATATTTGATTTTCTTTACTTTTTCTATTCGTCCAACATCTGTAGTTAAAAATTTTGGAAGATTTTTAATGTTAGTAATAAATTGATTTAGATTTTTCGTTTACAACTAAAAAAAGACTTCTCGCATATCGAATGTAGCTAATGGCAATCAATATTTTACTTAAGGAACCAACCAATTTGCGCTGTTTATTAATTCGCTTCTCACTGTTTACCAAAGCGTAGTTCGCAAGAATTTTCGGGATTCTGAAAAACGGAAAACGCACTGTGGCAGCGAAGGCAAGAACGTCAGCAGCACTCGTTATGTGTTACCGATCCGGATGTACGATTGAGATCCCGCCAAAGTGCCCACTTCTTCCCCCGCTCTGTGTTGTTGCTATTCGCGAGGATTTAGATTTTTCCGTTTCTCGTTCCCTTTCCGACGTGCGAACTGAACTGTGGTCCGCTACAGCGCGGAAGATTTTCTCCAGGCCTGCGGATACCTATCAGACAAATGGCAGTGAGCAGGGGTCTGGCTGAGCGAGTTCTTCAGTGGGCGTTCTGGCATTGGGCTACCCTCGTCTTAGCCATTAAGGGGAATGAAATAACCTGTCGCTTAGTTCACATGTCCTTACATATCCTGCTAGAGGCAATGGATATAAGCAAATACAGCTACAAAAACCATACGTACGGATTAAGTATTACCTGTTGATAATTACTTACAGCCACTAACGTTGTCTATATATATATAAAGATGAATGTATGTATGTATGAATGTTTGTTTGTTCTTCATACAAATCCACAGTTTTCATCCGATTTTGATGAAAGTTTATCCATTGAAACAAGGAGAAAAATACTGTCTACATTTGATTGAAAAATTTTCTGTATAAGTAATACATGTTGTCTTATAATTTCGAAAAATTACTGACGGTAATAAACAGACGCGTAGGATGTGTAGGTCTCTGTACTGCCTTTCCATATAGCGGTCTGGTAGCTCAGTGGTTAAAAAGCTTGGTTACTGCTGTTTGGATCTGGGTCTCCAGTTTAAATCTCCGTGGAAGTAAAGATTTTTAAAAATTGTTTTTGATCGTAAGAGTCACGCCTGGACCATCGGTCATTCGAATTGAGTGTTAAACTGTAGATATCACAAATTTAGCGGTTCAGTGCGAGGAAAATCGTAGGTAGTCTTGCAATGCTGTTGGTGTACACTTTTTTACGTTATAATGATCCTTCAGGGGTTGTTCGCAGTCAGTGTGTGTGTGTGTGATCTGCAGTAATAATACTATATATGCGGAAGTCTCTGTCTTTTTGTTACGTTTTGACGACTAAATGGCTATACCTATATTGATGGAATTTAAAAAGAAAATCTGTAGGAAAGACACAGGACATTTTTTCCGGTATGATTAACAGTTGTAGTCACGAAATTTTGAGAACTTATCGAGTGGTGACATAGCTTTTTTCCCATTTGATTCCAGAAGACATTTTGTACTGTTTTCTCTTGTCAGACTATTGTTAATTACATACGAAGATAATTAACTGGGGGAAATAAATATTCTTATGTTGTGAGTTCTGTTCCTCGTTTTAACTGTGAAAAATATTATGAAAGGAAAGCTACGTGGCCTGGCTCGGACCCCCCCCCCATCCCCTCAAGCAGCCTACCAGCCAACCACTCCCCCCTTCCCCCTTGGATGGAGCCACGTAGTTTGTGCACGCTCCCTAAGTTAACGTATAATAAACAGAATGTCAACGGAAGGAGTAAATGATTTCAAAATGTAAAATCTCGAAAACAAAGATCGACAGAAGAATGCAACAAATGGTATTTATATTTTTTAAACTGTTATACTTTCATACCGAAGTTATAAAAGCTGTTAACACATGGCGCTGTACGCTGTATAGCTCGTATCATAATGCACAAATAAATTCGTCGCTGCAAGCGGTCTTTGCAATGAATGAATCACATCACAATGTTTTCAAAATGTCTGCCACCGGAAGTAAAGAGGTGTCGCATACGTAAACTGAAATTTGCCATTACATCCTGCAATGCCTCAACGGAAATGGATTCAGTAGCCACACAGATCAGTGATTCAAGCTCTTCCAGAGTGGTTGGATGATTTCGGTAGACAGTGTCATTCAGTGTGCCCCACAAAAAGTAATCACAAGGCGTCAGATCGGGCGAATATGGAGGCCAATCCATGCTTGCGCCATCTGTTAACAGCTTTTGCAACTGTTTTCGAAACTTCTGTATGAAATTCTTATAGTTTTCCCAGTAAAAATACTATTTGTTGCGTTCTTCCGTCGATCTATGTTATCGATGTTTTTACATTTTTAAATCAGGGACTCTTTTCGTGGGCACCCTGTATTAGGGTGTCAGTTCGCTTGGCACAGTTCACTAGGAATTGAGAAAGGTGTTCGGCACCTTTCAAAAAAATAGCCGCTTCGAGCCAAGGTGGTGGAAGAAATTTTCAACGTTGACACTTGACAGTACGGTAGGTGAGACAGTGGTGCACAACTCCTAAGCACTATGTTGGATACCGGGACATTCGGACGAATTTCAAATTTTCTGTAAAGCGTATACAGAGTGAGGGCACACAGCACCGATGATGACTATTCGTCTTTCAGAGGCTCAATTGCTTTCGAAAGACTTGACCTAGACCGTAAACAAGCAACACAGAGGAGACGAATTGTAAGTGCCAACATCATTGCAGTCGTCATCGTAGAAGAAGACCACAGAAGGATGGTCGAAACTTCGGCTGCACACATCATGACGCGGCGTCACCCGGACAGCCAAGAACCACCATTGCAGTTATCAACACAGCACGCTGAGTCCCCAGTTTCTGGCTCACAAATTACAAGTTTGAGAAATAAAATCTACATATAGCGTACAGAACAGAGATACATTTCGCGGACAGATGGCAAGCTAAAAGCTCTGCGAGAAGCTTACTTATCACATACTAGCTCGTACTCGCGACTTCGTTTGCGTAGATTAAGATTTTTTTTCCAGGATTGAATATAGAAAGTTGTAGGTAACGAAAGATTGGTCCCAAACAATATCGAGTCGGCATAATATGACAGGAAAGCTATCACTATATCATTCTACGGTTGAACCCGTCTCTTGAAGAGAATCAATTTCCAACATATTTCTGTCACCATTCGATATGGTCTCAAAATTTCGTGACTACAACTGTTAATCATACTGGAAAAAATATCCTGTACCCTTCATACAGATTTCCTTATGAAATTCCACAACGATATATTTAGTCATCATAACGTAACAAAAATACAGAGACTTTATTTCCATATTTATAATAATATTACTGTGGTTCACACTCACACACTTACTGCGAACAACACCTGAGGGATCATTATAACGTAAAAAAGTGTACACCTACAACATTACTAGACTACCTTCGATTTGCCTCGCATTGTACCACTAACTTTCTAATATCCACAGTTTAACATTCAATCCGAATAACCTACGGCCCAGGCCTGACTCTTACGATGAAAAGCAATTTTTAAAAATCTTAGCCTCCACGGAGATTTGAACCGGAGACCACGACGTTCATAAGCAAGCGCTTTAACCACTAAGCTGGCACTCCACTATACAAAAATACGGAACGCAGACGTCCACATCCAACTTGTCTGTCTATCGCCATATTTCGAAGTTATGAGACAACATGTGTTATTTATACAGATAATTTTTCAACCCAATGTAGACAGTATTTTTCTCCTTGTTTCAAAGGTTATGTGTGCAAAGTTTCATCGAGATCGGACGAAAACTGTGGATTTGTATGAAGAACAAACAAACCAACAAACAAACAAACATACATTCATCTTTATATACAAAGATGCGCGTTTAAAGTGGATACTGCCGAAAAGTGGTAAAACGCTATAAAGTTGTTGATTCTGTCGTACTGCTACCCAGCTCTGATAATCTGGGCTCTTTGTGGTGTGGCCGCCTCCGCGGTGCTCCCCATGGTAACACCTCCGTATTGCTAAGGGGGCGTCCTTTAACTACGCGAGGTGAAATATGGGAGGGGGTCCGCCGAAATCTCACCAAGAGGGAGAGGTCACATCTTTTTAAATTCTTGATGAACAGTAACCGAGCGTGGTGGTGTAACGGCTAGCGTTCTGGCCTCGCATTTGGGAGGACGGCGGTTTGAATCCCCGTCCGGGCATCCAGATTTGGGTTTTCCATGGTTTCCCCAAATCACTCCAGGTGAATGCCGCGATGCTTCCTTCAAAAGGCCATGGCCGAATTTCTTCCCATTCCTTGCCCCCCATCCTTTCCCGTCTCTAAAGACCTAGTTGTTATAAGAGACGTTAAGCAGTTAAAAAAAAAAAAAAAAGAGATGCACAGTAGGGAGAGGTATAACCGCCCTTGAAAACAAGAGGACTAAAAAAAGTCTCGATGAAATGCAGGCGCCACCCTCTCCCCCTTCCTGGTTCCACTCAAAATCTCACCTCATCTAAGGGGACGGGAGCGGGGGGGGGGGGGGTGGAATCTAACCAAATCTCACACAAAAAGGGAGGGGGGGATTGAAATTCCGGATAAACACCGCATGTAATTAATAGATACCCCATAAGCGCGCCAATGTCGACAGCGTCCTCCCCGTAAAATTCTTCCGTTAGGACTTAATTCCGAGGCGGGAGTGACTGTTCGGTAATTGAGTACTTTTTGTGGTGAAGTAGCCCTTTTGTATTGGCTTAGCTCCAGACGGCCCTATAAGGTCAAGCAAAGGAACCATCAAGATGACTCTCACGTATTATTTTCGGTTCTGATTGCTGATCGCAGTCTCTGAACATTCAGCAGCTTTAAGTTTAACTGATAAGGTCCACATGGTACTAAAAAGGCAAAGTTCATGATCCAGCGCAGAGGGCTGCGATCTGAAGATATGCTGAGATAGAGCTCCGACATCCCTTCCTCGACGTGCGGCACTAAAGGTCGAGGGAGGGGAAAGGCTAGAGTGACGTTCCGGTCGACTTCCCCACCGAGTTTCCACCACAGAACTCATTCGACAGCAGGCTGGTTACTACTGAGGAGCCGTTCCGGCCGTCCCGCTTTGATGGAAAATTATCAGTTTCATTGGGTATCGAAAACCGGGCCGTAAACACTCTACTGTCTGAAAAACGCGGCCCCCATTCGTTTGGTATTAACTGTCGGTATCTGCAGGACGACTGATGATCTGCTGGCGAACTGTTATCTTGCAGTAATAAACTTCTCCCTAATGAGAAGGGCCATTACAAACGAGTAACCTAGCTACAAAACGAGCTGGCTACTTTACAAACATTCATATGTTGTGTAAGTATTCTTACGTAGGTATCTGTATGATGAAGAAGAGCTCCAGAAAATAAACTTTCATCATTCTTTACCTTCCAAAGATAAGGGACGAGAATTCCTAAACACTTCTGTTAAAAGTGACATATTCCTCTAGACAGATTCACTACGTTCCATTTCAGCCTATCTGGTTCTTGATACGAGAAAGCTGACTGCTGGCTCTACCAACCCATTTAAACCGACACATATTATATATTATGATGAGTCACAATTCTGATCGTTAGTTCGTACTTACCGGCATTTTACTAGGATTATGCTGACCTTTTTTAAAATTTATTTTTGGTTCCTGGTCAATCCTTTATTATAAATTTGATCTTGTACATTGATTTTGCATATATTATTCCATATATTGATTCTATTAGATAGTATGTTTACCTTACTTTACATGAGTTGCCAATTAACAATATTGTCGCCTTTGTCTTGCTCTACAAACTTGGTTTCACCAGTAGTTTTCTTCGTTGAGATTTAATCTTCATGTGTTTGTGTATCCGTTTGTAGTTCTCTAGTGGAGTGGTGCTTCTTGTATATTTCTTGTTTCTTCTCCCTTTTGTCTTCTCCGGCAGTTGGTTTTGACTTCCGTGAGCCTGTGTTTTGTCCATGCGCTCTGTTGAGTCGTGTTGACTATATTGTTATTTGTGCGTCTTGTAAGAATCTTACCAATGTCTGGTATATCTTAGTTTGGTTTGTAGATAGCAGGCATTGTATCGATATAGAGAGGGGTACTTGCATCGCTGCTAATTTGCTAATTAGGGTGGCGCGTGGGAGATTAATTTTGCTGACTTTTCCAGGTACCGTTGCCACATCCCACAGCTGCAAACAGGTAAAAACAATACGGAACAATCACAAATTTATTCACTAATATCAAATACTCAATTTAACTATGAAATTATAAGTCCTAAATTTACAGAAAGTGATCACCATAATCAGGTATTACAAAATATCTGCCGAAACAATTAAAAAGTAGTATGCTTATACATGAACAGTAAATATCAAGAAGATATATTAGAGAATCAGTAATTTTTAATAGTGATATGAATCTTGGGATTTGAATATTTCTAAGGTTTTTTTTATTTTATTCATAGCTTGTTTCGTCAAGGCCAAGGGTGGGAACAAAAAACACCCCGAGTTATCAGCGAATAAAATGATAGTTTCTTCCAATGCTAGTGACTTTAAACATAATAGAATTAAAAAGTCAGTTAATATCATCATCAAATGTCTATATCAGTCTTCGTTTATACGATAGTATCGGCCAGTAAAAACTCTTACCACTCCTAACAGTTTCCACCAAACATGTATATACTATATTGAAATTATACAGTAATCAAATTTAGGAAAGGAAAGGTACAAATTTTGTGGAATGCTCTCATTGTGACTAGAAAACGGTGTCAACGTTACGAAAGGAAAAGATTAAAATACTTCCGCCAAAGAGTTTTCTGAGAGCTGTTTTAATCACACCTGTCGTTTCTGGAACTGCTTTGTTCTAGAAGAGATTGTTCTGTAGTAGAGCCATTCCACAAAGGAAGCTATGCAAGAGAGGTACAGCTTGAGTAGAGTCATTTTGTGCTACTACTTTGATGTAGATCTAACTAGGAGAAGCTAGAATATAAGAATGCTGTACTTTTCAGACAAAGTACTTGGCTAGAAGACTTTCTGTGCTCATGACAATAGGCGTTGAAGTATATGACTGCAGTTACAAATATGAAGCGTGATTGGGAGAACTCTAACTCCTGTGCAGTTTCTCATAGCGCTTTATCATTTTAACATACACTCGCAAGGAATGGAATTTCTCACAGCCAAATTGCTGCCGTAGAATATAAAAAAGGATTTATTTAAACATTGTTTTAAATTAGTTTCACAGTGAATGTTACAGCACAAATAGTATTTTCATTATTCCTAAGGTCTTAAATTACAGTGTTAACAAATTGTTAGTAACATTAGGCATAATTCAATTCTGAGACATAAACTTTCGATTAACAATAAGTATGGCATAACTATAAAATAACCAGTCCTAAGACGTAGTCACTTTCAGTTAAGTCTACCGGTTCTTCTTGGTAGAGGAATTTACGTTACTTGTTAAGTCTATTTCAGTTCTGTCTTCAAAAGTGGACTTCATGGAAGAAATCTTTATAGTAGACACATAACTAAGAACTTCTTTACACCTTTTTCTAATTGACATTACATGATGATATTTACCAGTAAAATACTAGTTTAAGAAAACTAGGTAACATCTAAGTAATGTTTCCTTTATGGTAAAACCACAGCATGACTTTGACAAATTTGTTCCATGATTATATAACTCGAGCAGTAACTTGTCAGAGAAACATAAGTCTTATTATAGTTAATAATAACAATTACCATGTAATCAGAAAAGTCTGAATCGTGGAGGAAGAACAAAGCTTCAAATACAAAATTAAATCAAAACAACAATAAGAGTTATTATTCAATAAACATCAACTACAAAACATTACTGAAGATCACTAACTCATATTAGAACATAACGATCAAATATGTGGCTGCGCTTAAACCCAGTTGTTTACTAAATGTGAGCTGTTCGATAGCTCCTTTTACAAAGATCTCAAATCGTTTGTGCCTTGTTTGAAGAAGCGCAGCACGTCAATAATAAATCCTTTCATACTTGTAAGTGAAAACAGCAGGGATTAGAATAAGTTACCAAGATAAATGATGAATAACTTACCAAAAACTTTGAAACAATTTAAAATTTACTTCAAAAGTAGGTGGGTACAGGAAAAGGGGGAAACGGGTGTGTAGGGAAATTGCTATCAGAGTGTGCGCTCCATCGCAATTAAATTAAAATTTTTAAAAATTAATTTACAATTTTCTGGAAGCTCTTTAGGCATATTAAGAAACAATTTTGTTCCAACGTCTACAGTTGTACTTTCTTCTTCGGAAAATATTTATAATTAACAATAGAACATAAATACAATGGCGCAAACCTATTACAGTTTAAATAAAATTGCAAAAAGTTGTAATGAGTATTAAAAACATAAAAAAATAATTATATAAGGCTGTGAATTTGGTATAGCGAATATTTTGAAATAGTTTTGTACATTTTATTGTCAATCGTACACTTTTTTTTCCTGTACCAATACACGTCATATGTTTTGATATATTGACGGACTAATTAATTTTTTTTATAAATAATTTTGTAGGTCTGTTGATTTACCAAATAAAATTCTCGTCATACTTAAATATCAAAGTTTTTAAATGTTCACAATTTAGACCTGAAGAAGCTATAAAGAAGCATTTAAAAATAAATTAAACTGCGTAGTAGACTGTCAGTAATTGTAAAATGCGAAAAATATTTAAAACTAATAATTACAATACATGAATGATGGAAAATACGTATTATCACTTATATCTGAAGAAGACATGTTTGAAACTTAGTAAATACGATGTAAAAAAAGCTCGTAAAAAGATATCCAAACGTTTTTATAAGTAATATCACATACCATACTGAAATGAAGAAACGTTCTGAGGAATAAAATCAGGATGTATTACTGATTCAAAATGACCTGTGCACGCACTTTACAGGAAGGTTGTGTCCACAGTGGTGCTAAAAAATTCACTTCTCGTATTATTATCGCTTTTATGGCGTATCGCTCATATATGTTCAAAACTTCAAGTTCGTTTTGTTTCAATGATTACCGTTATATGTCACTTCTAAGTTTCGCAGATATGAGGATATACCAGTGATATACTTTCCAAACCTAAGCAATCGTCCTTAAACTGCTTAGGAACTATCTCTGCCGTATTATGTCGCATGTATTTTTTTATGTTCACAACCGAAGAAGGTCTGAATGAATAAAACATCAGAAAACATTCCCGTTGGCAAATAATAATTGTTATTTTAGTGGTTTCCATTGCATTTACTTTGAGGTTATTGAAAAATAGCATTTACAGTATTAAATGCACATCGGCGATGAATGTGCAATCCTAAAAATTTCACTGCGAGCACGAATTTGATTCATCAATGGCCATAACTTGTCCTTCAGAATCATTATGAAGGTAACATCATTTCAGTTGACTCGTTCTTTAAAGAATATCTCCTATTGTAAGGTTTATCACCGAAATAACGTTTATCTGGCAGACTCATAAAATTCAGAGCCTTTCGTTAAACTTTCTAGAAACGAGATTTAGAATTTGCTCTGCATTAAAGTATTTGTAACAAGGAACGGGAAGGAATTTGGCTTTTGAAGGTACTATCTTGGCCAAAAATGTTAATTATTACATTGTTTTATCCCTTCATGGTATGTTTAGGAAGTTGACCGCAAATTCCTAAGTGCGATAGGAAGAGATTAGATCATTCGTTGAACGTCAAATTTCTTCCACGGTTAGCATCAACGTTCCAGATGTTGGTACGGTACGTATTTGACTTATTTCTTTTGAAATTACATTTTATTTTCTTCCTTTTTTAAAATCCTTCACAATCTTTTACTGTGCCCTATGACAACTGCTGGGTTTGCCATAGCGATCCAATTCTGTTCACCCAAGACAAAAAATTTCAATCAAGAATTGTGTTCTTAAAACAAACGCAGAAGAAATCACTTGCTTGTTTAAACATTCTCTGTGCTTTGATCCCATACAGGTAAATACGCAGGTCGAAATATATATATATGTATCAGCGGAAATAGAATAAACAAGAATTTATGAGCATATGCCAGAGGGTATCCAAAAAAAGGAATTATTTTTAAAAGGTATATATTTGCAAATTTTTTTTACAAAACAACCTTGTCCCCTTCAAAATTCTCCCCATTACAACTAATACATTTGTCCCACCGGTGCTTCCACTGTTTGAAACATTTTCTGTAGTCATCTTTAGAAACGGCTGACAGCTCCTCCCTCGTTTTTTCTTGATCTCTTCAATACATGCGTGGAAATAAGAAAAAGTTGCACGGAGCTAGGTCAGGCGAGTAAGGTGCGTGGGGCAGCGGGAACCATGCCATTTTTAGCCAAAAACTGCCTAAAAGAGACAGCTGTGTGTGCAGGTGTATTGTCGTGGTGGGACAACCAGTCGCCTGTCTGTCACAAACCGGATATTTTTTTGATTAACACTGTTGCTTAATCTTATTAAAACTTCCAAATAAAGGGTTTGATTAACGGTTTGGTGTGGGAGAATAAATTCTGAATGACTACATTTTTTTGGATGGGATGACAATGAAGTCTTCCAATAGCTTGGCCATTGCTTTGTTTCTGGGTCATAACCATAGCACCATGACTCATAGCCACTAATGACCTTTGACAGAAAATCTGGATCAATTTCAAGCTGTTATTTCAAAAAACATGTTTCAACTCAACGTTCGTTTTGATTGTCAGTCAGAGCCCGAGGAACAAACTTGGCAGCAACCCTTTTCATTCGCAAATCTTCAGTTAACACTCCCTGAACCGAGATCCAAGATAACGTACTAATCTCTGACAGTTGATCAATTGTCTGTCGACGGTCTGAAAGCACTAGCTCTCGAATTTTTTCAACATTTTCGTCGATTCTGGCAGTTAATCAGCGTCCAGAACGAGGTTTGTCATCAATCGACATGTTACCATTTTTAAACTGAGCGAACCACTCGTATACTTGAATTTTTCACACAACATAATCTTTGTAAGCTTTTTTCAACATTAAAACAGTTACAGCAGAATTTTTACAGAGTAGAAAACAAAATTTCACATCTGCACGTTGTTCACTTAAACTTGCCATCATCAAAACGAAACAATAAGAAAACAGCGCTAGCAAAAACAATCACTGCAGATTAACAGAACAAGCCAGGTCGAAAATACAGGCGGCACTGAACTGGCAATGAATTGCGCTATAAACACCTACCGGCAGAAACGCGTACTACACAAGCTCCGCCCACGGTAATGCTAGTCCGGTTATTTTTGGGTACCTTCTCGTATAGAAAAAATGGAAAAATGATCCGAAATATACGTTTTAGATGATTCCATAACGCTTTTTAGCGCATCATTTTTTAATTTTGTAGTTCTCGACTGTAAAATCAAAAACAGCACAAATCTATACCGTAAGTAGTATTGCGAGTTTCATGTAAAACATATAAACTGAACACTATGCGAGATGCAGTATTAGTCACAAGTGAACACCGATGAAAACATTTTTGACCATTATAGTTGTCCAGTTCGAAATAGATTAGTCCACTGTAGCGAAATTTTAGAGCAGGATAATAAATTAAAATAACGGGATGCCACTGAAAGTAAATTTGGAAGAAAAAGATACGGATTTCAAAATGTTAAATTACAAAGGAACACAGATGATAACCAAATAAATCTCCAGTCTATTTGAAACTCAAAAACACACCAGAATTAAGGGTTTTAAAATTACGGCAAGACCATTTCTTCCTTATCGCTCTGAAGCTTGAGAAATAAAACCTCAAGATGTGCGTTGGAAATGAAGTTCCTAAGAATAAATGCAGTACATACACCTCTAGATAAGTATCAAGAATAAAACAATAACAGATAATTAAAAGTAGTGCCTGCAATTAAATATATCCAGCAGTTTTGGGAAGAGTGCCTTCAACACGTAAAGAATGAACAAAAGCAGGATACCGCGGATAATGCAACATTACTTCCCCATATGGAAACAGAATGACTGGAAAATCAAAATTATTGTTCTACAAAATACAGTCATATCCCAAATTCAGCTTATCGAATAATCTTGAAAGATTCGTTATTAACTTCTTTGGTATCTAAATCAGGATCAGCATCGAACTCTGCATAACCAAGCAACATGAAACTATCTCAAGTGATCGACAACTGTATTTTGATGTGGAGTGGAACAGACCACCCAACACCTAAACGATTGCCCCAGTGCCCAAAAACCTGCAATGTGCAAAACGTTCTTCGTATCAGTAACAACGCTGCCCAACCTGCACAATTTTCTTTCCCTATTATTTGCACCAGTTTAACGTTTTATCACTGTTTGATCTTAATTTCTTTATAAGAACTCTTTGTATGTTTGATGCCTACGTGTTATATCACACCGTGTTTGACACGAAATAATAATAATAATCATAGAAATGTTTACTTGCATTGAATTAATCATATATTCTATCAGGAATAAAAGAAATCTTACGAAATTAACAGAAAAGAAAGCTCAGAAACATATAGCAACAAAATAATTTTAATATATTTTACAAAAAAAAAGAGAATAGTATAAAACGATTGAGTCATACAAAGAAATTTCTTCACAAGTTAACAATTTGTGTTTGGGTTCCTACAGGATTTTGTTGCGGATTGTGTATTAACCATACAAAAAAAATGGAAAAATCACGGCAGTTTTGTGTTTTGTTGAGCTAAATTTTGACACGTCAAAGGTTTTATTCAGCGGCATTGTTCGGGTTAGTATCAAGATTTCCTGATTGATTAATTAATCCTAGATGATTAACAGGTGCATCTGTGTCCCCTCCTAGTGTCGCATAATCAATCACAACTGATTAACTATCTAATTAAATTTCATGAAGTGCTGTAATCCATTCATAGTTACATTTTGTGACATTACATTACCTGAATTAAATTAGTCGTTTACTACGATTAAGAAAACAAAAAACGGAGAACGTACAATACAATTATAGTGAGTGTATATATTTTTGTAAACTGGATATTATTGCACTGTTGTTGTTGGCTATTTCTCCGCAGTTGCTCCGTAAATTAAATGTTAATAAATGGCGCCAAAGCAACTGTTTTTACATATTTTAATGCCGTACGCGTTTTCGCCTCTCGTCGAGGCATCATAAGAGGCAAATGTGAGTTGAAATTAACACTTAGTTTACAAAATTTATTACATAATGCTTACCGTTATCCCAGATTGAAACTATTACTAATTGTTTACTACTTACTATTTACATTGATGTTATTAGGGTTTTGTAACCGCGCACCTCAGCCTTTCAGCTGGAACATGCTTTGGGGAAAAAGCAGAGATGTGCAGTACAGAATCAGCAAATGTTTCAATTTAGCATTACGCTAAACACTATATAACGAGTTTGTGACTTACGTGTAAATTTGATCACAGTTTCGTTGCTGATCAGCTAACGACATTAAACCGTACAGAATCAGTTGTACTGTATCTGCGTTCTTTATTAACATTTAATCCATATATTATTCTGTATTCAAACGAACGTAAAGATAAAGTTTTTTTCCTGGTCACCTAAAACTTTTAAAATCTTTCTTCACGTTACTGTCTGTCCGAACAGATTTTCGTGAATATTATAACGGGATTACTAATAAAATGATTTGTAATAAATGTCGCACTTAGAATTGTTGTCAGCAGGGAAAAAATTGGCTCGACATTATCAAAGCGCACACGGCACCAGAAGTGAAGACTACTTAGACATAGACGACCCACAGAATCAAGTTAATGGTAATCAATATCATGAACTATAATGTACACTATACTTAAATATTAATGACCGTCGACCAGTCCGATTTGGGATTTCCGTGTAATTCGCAAATCATTCCAGGCGAATGCCGGGATGATTCCTGCAAAAGGTCATGGCCGAATTCATTCCAGTTTCTTGCATCCAGTCCTCAGTCCTTTCCAACCTCACATAAACTCGACTCGTAAGCCAATAAGAAAAGAAAAAAAAAAGAATAATGATAGCATTGCATATGCGGGAATGAGAATACGTTAATGACATGATTAAATCGTTCTTGTTGTTATTCTTTTTCATACAACGTGTAAAACCACTTTATGATTTCACATGTCTATTGATGACTAATGCATACAATCGCTCAGAAAAACTTGGACAGTTTACATGAGTTTGAGATGGTGGACAAAAAATTAATTTTTAATTTAATTTCAACTAAGCACACAGTGGAAATTTCCCTACACCCCACCTTCCCAGTTACTGATTTTATCTCCACACCGCCTACATATGCCCAGTGTTTTTGGTATAAAATCCACTATTTCTCTTGGTAATCCATTCCAGTCCTTGACTCCCTTACCTAAAAAAAGAAAACTTTCCCATTACTTTTTGCCTGACCTCAAGTGTCAGCTTATGATCATGGCCATGTCCTTCCCCTCCATGTAGAACTCCTAATCTTTGTATTAAGGTCCAGCCATGCGATATCACGAGTATAAGCCTTGAACATACCAAACACTCTTTACGCCGTCTTCTGTCTTCCAATGATTCCCAATCCAGATCCTTAAGCATATCAATTACTGATGGCAACCTGCGGTATTTCCGCAGTCAAATCTAGCTGCTCCTCCTTAGAACCACTTCAAACTCCTAAATGTGATACCAATAATGTGTGACCCACACCACAATATTCAAGCAGTGGTCTAACCAACGTTATGTGGCTCGATTCCATCACTTTCCTGGTACATCCCTTCATCACCCTATCCAATAAATGAAGGACTTTGAAACCTCTTCCTACCACCTGCACAATGTGTCTGCCCAATTGAGTTTACTAACAAAAGTTATGCCAAGATATTTACAGTTGGGATCTTCAGCAAGCAATTCCTTCCCTACCCTATAATCATTAACAATCTTTACTTATTTATTTGTGTATCTAATAAGCTGATCTTCTTGGCATTTATTTTCATTCCATTTCTAATTACCTAGCTAGATATCCCTCTCAGATTCTCTCGTAGCTGTTCACAGTTCTCTACTGTTTTAATTCATTAGTATCATATTATGTCATTTGCAAACAGTTTAACTTCTGACTTCAGTTCATGAATACAATCATTAATTAGAATAATGAACAGCAATGGTCCCAATAAACTACCTTGAGGCATTCCTGCATTTATTTTTATCTGTTTTGATACGGTATTACCCACTCTAACCTATTGCCTTCTTTCTTTTAGGAATTCCTCCAAATAGCAAGTCACTTTTTCATCCAATCTAACAGTTCGCTAGATTTGAGGAGATATTCGACATTCCAATAACAATAGCAGTTCGCATTTTCAGAGACACGAGAAAGATTTCCTACCGTAATATGCTGAAACGTTAGAGGAACAAAAGGCAGTGAGTAACTAGGACTATCTCAAGTTAATCTTGTAGATTTTGCTTAATAATTTGTGGTTGTTCATGAGACGTTGGCCCATTTTTTACGTTGCCCTAGAATCAAATAACAGTTAATGCAGTAGAAGCACGCCATTCCTCCGCTCCAGAAAATACCAGGACTGTTATTCCCGCAGAGTCATGGGTATAGAAAGAACTTCAACACTCTTCATGGGATATAACTGTCTCGAGCAATGCTCCACAAACCAAATCCAACTACCCTGTGTATATGTTTCTTTCACTGGTCTGGTAATCTTCCTCTTGGACAGTTTGAGATTCAGAGGATGTACTGCATCTACAGTTCAGAAAAAGGGTGACACCATCAACGGGAGCATATTATACTAATCATACGAAGCAAATGCGAACAGCTATTTGGGGAGTAAAGAGAACAGGCGAGTTATAAAAACATTGTTTCACTGACGCATTGCTCTCTCATTGCCACCGCTATAGTTAGCAAAGCAAGTACCTCCCACTCCCCCCCCCCCCCCCAGCTATCCAGTACTCTCGTTCCTTTCATATCGCCTCTTTCAGGTGTACACCTATTTCCAAACCTTAAAAAATTTTGGTTTATATCAAATTTCAAGTCAGATAACAACGTCATATCTAATTTAACCTCATATCCCACCATCTTTTTACGCGAATGGAACAAAAGTTTTGGAACGTTATTGGTGATACTGTCTAGAACTCATGGGGAACTCTTTAGAGTAATACACAACATCTTTTAACACGTATGCATCAGTGTCAGCCCTTTTACTTATTGGACGATCCTTGTATTACGTCTCACTGAGAACGGAAACAGTAGTTAGTAATGGCATACCATGAATAACTGTTTGGCTTGTTTGGAGCCTTCTTCGTAATCATGTATTTTGTGGGTAAATACTCGTGTTTCTTCCCTTTGAATCCAAGCAGTCTAGAGTTGAATAGGAAAATGCAATAAACAGCTTTTAGTGTGTGTATCTATCTTTTGTGAAAAAATAACAATAATTTCATTTGCTTTCCAGGTAAAAAATAATACTTGTTCATATGATGATCGTTCCAAATGTATCCAACCTTAGCGTGTCCTTTTTTAGCTTATGTTATAAATATGTAATATCTATGGTAAATGGAGCACTTGCAGAGCAGTGGCCATTGTAGAAAGGATGTCGACATTACTGTAACTCCGACTATTTATTTACTTATTTTGTGACGGTAAAGTTCTACAATTTAACTGGATGTTTAAAAGTTGTAAATGCTATTTTACATTTCGTTCAAATCTACTTTTCTAATTGTTTATCAATTAATTTTTTTCTTCATGTAGAACGTCAAACATTGTACAACTGCTTTCTTTAAAATCTTTGCTGGTACGAAATCTCCCGTGTCCATCATGAACATGGATCTCATTTCCAGGGTCATTTTGATGGCTTTGAAACTGGTTGCAGTGAGTCAGTGTAGATTTAAATTGGCTCTTTCAAATCAATGCCTTATAAATCACGCCTTTTGACATCCCTCACAACTGTACAACTAGGGCTGAATACGCTGATCGTGACAGTTTATTCTTCAATCCCTCATAAGGGGTAACCAATATTCCGATTCTCAGAAAATATGGCAACTTTCCGCGTGCAGAACCAGACATTGAAAATTATTTATCGCGGAATGGAAGCAACCAGTGTCTGAGATAAAAAAAAAAAGGAGTTTAAATTTAAATAAAAATGAAATTAGCCAGAATTCACTGGGCTGGGTAGGGATGAGGCAGTTACAGTCTTCCAGTCCTCCCTTTTTTTGGGCAGCTCACTCGCGTGCCGCTGGGAGCGTGGCTTTTGTATCAGTGTCAGTAATTGAAAGCGACAGCAGGCAGAAATGTCAGGTGGGAGGCGGACAGGTATTAGGCTTTGAGTCCCGCGGGACAGGGGCGGGTGCGCTCTGAGCTGCTGGGTAATTAGTTCCCCGTGCGTCCGCCAGGCGGCTCAGGGACTGGAGTGGTAGTTCAACACGTAAATGGACCACACAGCAAGGCGATACTGCATAATAGGCGGGACGGTGAATGATCGCTTGGTGAACACAATCCTCGCGTCAAATGGAATTAATTCAAGACTATCAGGACGGTAAAGTTCTTGGAAGAACTCGGATTCAAACATAGGTCCACCAACATAAAACCTGATGCTTTTAGAACGCGTCATGTTTGTAATTCCACTTACGCTGCGTCTATGATGTTAATAGTACAAACGTTTCGGCACCAAACCTGTAGACTTCTTCAGGGTTATTTGGGACTGACGTATCCCCTACTGAAGGCTGGTTACACCACCTCGTGGTTCGTTTGCAAACTAGACTGATTGTATTGGTATTTCGGCAGCGATACTGTTGCATTTCTGGCTAAGTGTGTCAGCTATTCCAGAGATATTGTTATCGTTGTAGATGTTGGACAAAATTTAGTGGGAGAAAACAAAAACAATAGCACATCCGAAGGATTTCCTAGAACCAAAATCAGGGAAACGATAGAAATTATCAAACACACCCAAGAGCTTCAATAAAGAGGCCACTATGGCTTAAGTCTAATGTGGAAATGTGCGTTCACGGACAAATGCGTTCCAACATCTACAACGACAACAACATCTATGGAACAACTGATATTCGCTGCCCGAAATGCAACTGTATCGCTGGCGGAAAAAAAAAAAAACAATCCACCCAGTGTGCAGGCGAACCGCGAGGTGGTGTAATCAACCGTCAGCAGGGGATAATTCAGTCCGAAATAACCCTGATGATGGCCCTAGTTTGGGTGCCGAAATGTTGGCAATATCAATAACATTGAAGTAGCGCTAAACCCGCAAACGTTAATGGAATCTATACTAATATTATAAATTCGAAAGTAACTCTGCTCTCTGTCTGTTTGTTACGTTTTCAGGGCTAATCCGACCGTGATGAAATATGACAATGTTATGCTCTTTGCCTTTAGTAATGACATAGGATACTATTTTCTGTATAGATATTACGAAAAACTAAACTGAACTGTGAAATAAAGACGCATAGCATGATACGTCTCTGTAATACTCACCAATATAGTGGGCGGGTAGCGCAGTGGATAAGGAGCTTTCGTTGTAAAGCTTCTGTGAGGTCTCCGGTTCATATTCCGCCGGGAACCCAAAATTTTTTTAGAATGATTTTTCATCGTATAAGCCAAGCCTGTAAGTTCCGTCGTAAGGAGTCCATATTAAAACATAAGTGCCTTAAATTCAGGGGTAGAATGCGTGACAAATCATAGGTGGCCGAACAGTGCCGTAAGTATTTACTTCATTTACGCTATATTGGTCTCTCAGGCTTTGTTTCTCTCGCATTCAGTTTGTGTGTGATATACAGTAATCTATATTAATATTATAAATGTGAATGTAACTCTGTCTTTCTGTTTGTTACGTTTTCAGGGTTAAACTTCTATTACGATCGTTATGAAATTTGGCAAAGAGATGCTATTTGCAATTAGGAATGACATAAGATACTTTTTTCTGTATGGATAATATGTATTGTCATGGAATCTTTAAAAACTAACTGAACAGTGATAGACAGACGCACCGAGAGTGGTGGTGTAACGGTTAGCGTTCTGGCGGGAGGACGTCGGTTCTAATCCCCGTCCGGGCATCCAGATTTGGGTTTTCCGTGGTTTCCCAAATCACTCCAGGCAAATGCCGGGATGCTTCCTTCAAAAGCCATGGCCGAATTCCTTCCCATTCCTTGCCCCCCATCCTTTCCCGTCTCTAAAGACCTCCCTGTTAAAGAGACGTTTAAGCAGT
>CM061919.1:191865756-191936225 GCA_031002005.1 Vandiemenella viatica
ATGAAAAACATATTATTATATGTTGAAGTTAATCGCAAATGTTTCTTAAGATTCATTTTTTCAGAAAAATTGCAATTCATGTTTTAATAACGCACAATAATTTAATAGTAAATAGCATTGAAGTGTGACATTTTGGTTAGAAAGGTTGGTACATTGCCTTTGGTCTTAAAACATGCATTCTATATGTTCTTGAATGGTAATGTATCAATGGTATTTGTGGTTGGATTGAAATGTTGCCTGGACCAGGAGGAAAATTGATAATCCTTGTTGCAGCTTAAAGTGTGAGAGATTTTTGCTTTTATTAATGATTTGAGTTGGTTTGGTTTTCGAAAGCGGTGGCTGTGGTTACGTTGAAAGTAGCGTAAAAATGTCTCTGGTTCAACATTTTGCCATTCAGTACTATTTATTGTTAAGTACCGCTTATCTCCATGCCAAACATATACCTACAAACTGAAATATTTCTTGAAAAATGAAGGCTAAGTAACATCTGCGATAAAATTAAACACACATTCATTGGTAACTTCTTTTGAACTTTGCATGTTTCAAACAACTCTACTTGATAGGTATATACCTGGTGGCTTTATTGCACAATTATTATTGAATAAAAATTTTATACTGATAGGACAATTCCGTCTAAGGTGTTACGAGTTATGGGACCACCAGATGTAGCACACAAGACAATTTCCATCAGAACATACATGTAGAATAAATATCTAGAACATATAAATTTTTTTATTGAATCCTTAAGACCACCAGGGTTTATTCATTGTTTCGAATATAACAATATGACCCTTAGTTTTATTGTCACTATTGGGGAAAAAAGTTGTTTCTGCAATCGCAATTCCTTTCAAAATTATTCTGCAGTTTTCTTTCTTAATTCTTATGTCTCTAAATAATATTAGTTAAGTTATTTATGAACATAACCACATAACACTTCATTATAAGCAATGTGAAAATTAAAAACTGGAAGAAATTCTCAGCTCCAAGCTGCTCCAAATAAATTCTCTGTGTTCCTTGAGCCAAAAAAAAAATTCTGTAACTTTCCCTCCCCACTTCTTTCCACTGTTCTCCCAGCTTCACTTCATTCTGTGGTGAATGAAGATTCCTTCTGTCATTTCTTTATTATTATTATTAATTTTTAATTGCGATGGAGCTAACACTCCGGTGGCAATTCCCACAGTCATCCATTCATCCATTTACCCCTTTTTTTTTATAGGCCTATATTTTTTTTTAATTTTCTTTTGTAATTGGAATATTAAATTCCTCCCCCATTTACTAATATGATTTACAAATTTTAATTCTAATTTCCTTAAGCATTTTTGTAAAGTTATTCATCACTGCACTTGGTAATTCCCCCCCCCCTTTTCATCTCCATGTGTGAGTTGTCTGAAGTCCATTAGCTTTGTAGTTAGAGCTGTTTTTTAACTGACTGCTGAAGAAATCAGGAAAGTAATTTTTTACGTATGGATGTAGCCTCCAAGAAATGTATGATATTTGGGAATGTAAGCTGCATTACCTGCAAGGTGAAATTTTTAAATCTGTTTCTTTCATAGATGGCAGCATGATCATTTATCTATTTTATGGTATTTACTAATGTTATCATAATATAGTCTAGTATAGTATAACAGTTTCCAAATAATATAACATTAATAACTACCAATACTCCATTATATTTTTATTATTAGTTTTGAATGTCAGTAACTCTGAGAGATAGGTTAGTTGTCATGGTGACACAGACTAACACGCAGGGAACCGTTAATAACTCTAGTGTGTGTAGGTTGTTACGAACAAAATAGTCACTGCTACAATGGAACCTTGTATTCTTCAGATACCATACTTTTTAGATATAGTTTGTAGAAGGAGCAAGGAAAAAAGACTAAAAATGATTGAAGTCCTTCAAAATAGAAATGACTACAATTTATCATTAATGCAGGGACAAAACAAAGAGAAACAAATTGAACCAAACTTGCCCTCTGGTGGTCATCTGTATCGGTGTCAAACATAACTCTGATACAGCCTTAAAATCTACACTAAACACGTTGATGAAGATTTGTATGCTGGAGAACACAGTTTCCGTTGTCATTCTCCATAAAGGCCATAGTAAGTGACATTGTGGAATGTCAAAAAGAGCCATTTGACAGCAAAATTAATACATAACAAAACACATCTATAGACAGTGGCAGGTTGGGATGTGACCACATATTTCCTCCTGCCATATGTCTCGCATCTCACATGACTAAGACTCATGTCGAAATATTGTGCAGTTGGTTTTTTTTGTGTGTTTTTACATGTTCGTCTCGCCCTCTATCCTTCATCTGTGGTAAGTGACGGGTAGCTGTTCCCCCCCCCCCCTGTCCTATCATATTTTCAGATCTATAGACTATAAGATAGAATAATAAGTATACCATCTGAATTTATAAAAGATAACAGGAAATGTTTTGTGGATATGTTTAGAAAAAATTCTTTTGTTCAATAGATGCTTTTGTCAAGTAAAAATTCTTTTAATTTTATCCCCTGACACACATTTGTATACTAGAACGTCTTACTACTTTTTGAACAAATGATTTGTATGCCTTGTGAAGGTCGTTTTCACTTTTAGTGTCATAATTGTGTGTCTTAACACATTTGTTGCAAACATAGCATAATTTTTACTGTAACAAGCATTAATGAGTGTACATACTTGTACTTCTCGAATTAAATTAAATTAAAGTCTCTGCAAGAAGTTCGAACACTAACCCCCAAACTTATTACTCTGTTCGGTTACGGTCTAACACATCTTTATATATATAAAAATCTCGTGTCACGATGTTCGTCCGGGATGAACTCCGAAACTACATAACCGATTTAGATGAAATTTGGCTTAATGTGTTTAATTTAGTCCAACTTAAAAGATAGGATAGTTTTTATCTTGAGGATAGACCTCAATATGTATTATTTGCGAAATAAATGTTAATTAAATGTTTACATGGAAAAGAAAGGGAAAATACACCCAACACTCACCAAAGCTGAAGGGAGGAGGGCAGCAGCAACACAGCACAACACACAAACAAAAAAAAACAATATTTCGGGTCAAGAATCCCCTTTTTCAAGTAAACAGATAGGTGGCTGGTCTTGCGCAAGACTTGCGTCGGACGCAGCCACTCATAGAACGCCGTCCGACGCAAGTCTTGCGCAAGACCAGCCACCTATCTGTTTACTTGAAAAAGGGGATTCTTGACCCGAAATATTGTTTTTTATTTGTTTGTGTGTTGTGCTGTGTTGCTGCTGCCCTCCTCCCTTCAGCTTTGGTGAGTGTTGGGTGTATTTTCCCTTTCTTTTCCATGTAAATATTGCCTCGCGGCATTTCTTTCCTTTCATTGTTACCTTAATTAAATGTTTGTCATAGGACAATGATGTGTAATTATTTGTAAGCCACCAAGGCCAAGCGGTCTGCTGGCTCAGTGGTTAGGGCGTCTGACTAGAGATGGAAAGGTCCGCGGTTCGAGTCCCTGTCTCGGCGAGGATTTTTATAGACACTTAACCCAGCATTAACCCCCGGCGCAGCATGCTGTATGAGGTGAAATACGCCAGGACGTTACTGTGGTTCGGATTCGACTTTAAAATGTAGGTCCCCTGTACCAGGCAGAAGATGGGCGGGCTAGGTAGAAACCAGGTTATTACGACCACACGAAATTATAATTATAGTTCCATAAGTTTCTAACAGATTGCGATGTGTTAACTTATCGACACAACACTTGGTTAGCTAGGTTGGGTAATCATCCAGTAGATCACATTCTGTTTCAATTTATTTATACTACAGTTTATTCCTAACAGATGGCGGTGTGTTAATTTATCGAACCATCCAGTAGATGCGTTGTATTTCGATTTATTTATGCTACAGTCTATTCCACGCTATATGTGTGAGTTTCTTCAATTTTATTGTGCTGTGTATTGTGTTATAATTATACTGTATTGTTGTTCATTGTTTGTGTGTCATTATACCTAACGACAAAATAATTACACACATGAATATAACATTGAATAAAATGTTACGATAAATTCGAATCGTGTAAGTATTTTTCGCTAGCTTATCATTTTTCTTCTTCTTTTTGTTATGGTCAGCTAGAGTCCACGTGTCAATTTAAATTACTCTCCTGTTGTTTTTTTTTCTTTCTTCCTCCCCAGTACTCCTTCATTATTGCACTCCTCTCTACTTTGAATCCTGCCATATTCAAAGTCTGCTATCGAAAAATTTTCTTTCCATACAGTTCACTGGTATTATTTCGTTTCAAATCTTTCTAAACCTCTTGTAAGCCTGGTGTCATCCATGCTATAAATGTATCCAAAAAAATATCATTTTTTTTTCTGTATTTTTTCAATGTTATTATATATTTCCTCATTAGTTCTTAACTTCCATTTAACTGTATTTTATCAATGGACCAAAAAATTCCGGTTTCACCACTGTATTATAGTGTCTTATTTTAAGGCAATTTTTGTTGTAATTCAAATATTTTTAAGTGAAATGTCGCCAAAGAATCTAACCTCGACAATGCGTGTAGCAGAGAGGCACGACGCATGACGAGAGCGCTCATCAATCAGCAACACAAATCGCGGCAAGTAAGGAAGTCAAAGAATCAGGACAGCTGAGCGTCGTATACAAGAATCTCAAGAACAGCGCGTATCGACGCGCATTTAAAAAAAAAAAAAAAAAAAAAAAAAAAAAAAAAAAAAAAAACAGCGTGATGAATGTCTGTGACAGAATATATCAAGAACAAGAGCGGCACGAGAACAGCACATAGCTACATTTGGAGAGAGAGAACGAGAGAGACAGCAAATCAGCCGTGCTTTAACACGTGTATCATTTGTTCGTCTTGCGTTCCAATATGCACCAGCCATTGATTACTCTGCACATTCTAAAATTGCAATCGGTGCAATGAACAAAATATGCCAATATTATCGGGCGTTGAAATTCCTCAATGAAGCAGCTGGCATGTTGTTGTGCATCAGGATAAGTTGTATATTACCGCTACCCAATCCGCCAGAACATTGCAATCCTTTCTTGCTGGCGAATCAACGATTCGAAATTGTTTCTGCGCAAGACATGCAAATTAAATTCTTGCTTCCAGAGACGTCTTTTGGGGCAACAAAAATTTGCGATCTCACATCTGATGGACGTCTTTTTAATTCAAAATACAAGGCCAGGTGTACAATAAGATTGGGTCGTTCAGACCGATGCCAAACGATGACCCCAAGTTTCTCCAAATTTTATTGGAAATTGTGAGGAACGCTTGAAAACTAGGTGCCAGTATAATTTCATTGAACAAGCAGAAGAGAGAGCAATTGTGGTATTGTTGGAAATTTTTTTGGAAAATAATAATCAACTTAATCAATTGTGTAGCCACAATTAAAAAATGACAACCATCAAATTTTCATCAAAGCTGGCAAATTACCATCAGGAGAACACGCTGGCAGGTTCAACGCGCCAACCGTAGATGAAGTTGCAGTTTTACGGATGGTGACTCAGTTGATGAAAGTCACACGTCAAGATAAAACTGTTGGTATAATTTCGGATCTATACCGTTCGTATGACGCACTCCAGTATCCACTGATGTTTCTGGCAAGGGCAGGATGAATATCACATCAACATCAAACAGATTGATCCAGTTGCTGGTAAATTTAATATTCAACTATTTAATTCGTTGTTTTATTAGTACAGTAGACCAGCGGTATTCCAACCAGGGGCCGGATTATAGCGGGCCCACTATATTGATTTCTTATTCTTTTTTTTTTTTTTTACTATTTAATTTATTATTTTTTCAGGCAATAAAACGAATAAAAAAGTTACTTCAATGAAGCACTAGGTCCCCCGATTGATGGTTAGACGTAATTAGGATAACTATATCCTTCGATATCGTCAACTGTGTCATCAATACGTCGTGGATATGTACGCCAAGGTCGAAATCAAGCATTTGCGATTTATTCGATACAACCAGGCTAAATTACGATCGGAGGAATACATCCTCTTACGAGATACTGTTATCGGCAATATTTATGAAAATTTAAACGCCAATGATATCGGTAATGCATTTATTTTATCTTCAAGCTACATCGGTAGTCCATAACCACCTAACTTTAATATTACACCAGCTAAAATTATTCTACCAGAAATAGGAACATGCAGGAATATATACAAGATGCGATGACTTACGTACAACATTATGGTCGTCCAGATCTGTTTATAACATTTACATATAATCCGAATTGGGAGGAAATACAAACTTTGCTATTACCAGGCCATCAATCAATGCATCGTCATGATGTCACGGCACGTGTGTTCAAACAAAAATTAAAATCATTGGTTGATTTAATCGTAAAACATTCGGTTTTCGGTAACACACGTTGCTATCTGTATTTGATTGAGTGGCAAAAGCGAGGTTTGCCTCATTCTCACATTTTGATTTGGCTTGAAACTAAAATCCGTACTTGAGCCACCAAAAACGACAAACCACAAACTGAATTTTTCACATTGTGTCAAAAATCTGATGTGTTCTGCCAATTCGCAAAAACATTATTATATACCGATGTCCCAAGCTATTTTTCATGGAACAAATTAGGTAAAAAAATGATAGCCACGTAAACAAGGAGAACCACATCCTTCGATCGCAGGCGTATTCAAAGCCAAGACGTTAGGACGACTTTACACAGTGCATCCAAAACAACGTGAATGTTTCTTTCAGCGTTTGTTATTGGTGAATGTTCCCGGACCAGCTTCTTTCGAATTTTTACGAACCGTTAATGGTCAAGTGTTCAATACATGTCGAGTGTTCAATACATGTTGAGTGTTCAATACATGTCGAGTGTTCAATACCTGTCAAGATGCATGTCGCGAGTTGCAGCTGCTGGTAGACTACAATCATTGGGACCTGACACCTACTGTTGCAGCGTTGACAGCCACGCCAAATAGTATTCGTCAAACTGTTTGCAATTATTTTGACAACATGTTATCCAACACAATCTTCGAGTTTGTGGGAACAATATAAAAACAGTATGACTGAAGATATACTACACCGAGTTAAACAAAAAAAACAATGTGCAAATCTAGATTTCACACCAGAGATGTATAATGATTAATTAAGTATTAGTGTTAATCGAAGATTTATGTATTATAATTTCAGATTTGCCACTTAATCATTATGGTATGCCATCACCTGATCGGCCGACAATTATTGTGAATAATGTGCCATTACTGACAGCAGAACAAAAAAATATTTATAATCGGATTATGCTGACTGTTGATGCTGAACAAGGCGGGGTTTATTTTTCTTGGACGCGCCAGGTGATTCCGGTAAGGCATTTTTAATATCGCTGATCCTTGCGAAGGTACGGTCACAACAGAAAATTGCATTGGAATTGCATCGTCAGGCATTGCTGCCACTTTTTTAGATGGTGGGTGAACCGCACTTTCAGCATTTAAGCTGTCACTAGACATTCATAACAAACCAAACGCAATGTGTAAACATCAAAAAGAAAAGTGGAATGGCTGCAGTGTTGCAAAAGAGTTCAATTATAATTTGGGATGAGTGTACTATGGCTCATTAACATTCACTCGATGCATTTCATAGAACTGTGGAAGATTTGAAAGGTAACGATAAACTTTTCGGTGGTACTGTCCTACTACTGTCTGATGGCTTCCGATAGACATTACCAGTGATTCCTCGCTCTACTTTTGCCGATGAGATTAACGCATGTTTAAAACATTCGTTTTTATGGCGGATTGTCGAAACACTTTGACCATGAACATGCGGCACAAGTATTTTTTAAGCAATTGCTGGATATTGGAAAAGGTGAAATAGAACTGCATCGAAATACACAATACATCAAATTGCCAGACAAATTCTGCACTGTTGTTCACTCAAAAATGAACTAACTCAGCGTGTGTTCCTGAATATATCAAATTATTACTTAGATCATAATTGGATCAGTTATCGTGCTATTTTTGCAGCAAAAAAATATGATGTCAACGAAATTAACTTCCAGATACAACAGATGTTTCCACGTGATCTGATGTCTTTTAAATCAATAGATACTATTGTAGATGAAAATGAAGTAAATTTTCCAAATGAGTTTTTAAACTCCTTAGATATAACAGGAATGCTGCCACACAATCTCCGGTTAAAGATTGGTTCACCGATTATTCTTCTTCGTAATTTTAATCCACCTAGATTATGCAACGGTACACGTTTAGTGATCAAAAGGATCACCGGAAATGTTCTTGAAGCAACTATTTTAACTGGAATGTTTAAAGGAGAAATCGTCCTGTTGCCACGTATTCCAATGATAAAGTCAGAATATCCAATACCATTTAAAAGGCTTCAATTTCCGATTTGTCTGGCTTTCGCTATTAAAATAAATAAGTCAGAAGGCCAAACAATGTCTGTTTGTGGCTTGGATTTGGAAAATACGTGTTTCTCCTTTGGGCAACTATATGTCGCCTGCTCACGTGTAGGGAAACCATTAAATTTATTTGTATTAGCAAAGGATAGGCTAACTAAAAATATGGTGCACCAATTAGCGCTTAGAGAAATTAAAATTATAAATTGTAATAATTTAAAATAATGAAAATAATTGTTAAAAATGTTTAAAAATCAACTTCATAGGCCTCATTTATAACACTGAAATTTCAGTTTATATAAATAAACAAAAATAATTTATTTATTTATTTTATAAATATAAATTTTTATATAATTTCAAATAAGTAATTTGTAATAAAATGTAAATTATTTGTTTTTTATGATCGTTTGTCCTTAATTTCAACTCTCCGTAACTCTTTACCAATTACATTTGAATTTCCAAATCGACTACAATGTTTTTGTCTTTATTAGTGGATATCAATTTGACTACTTGAGGAAGTTTAGAATAACATTAATCCAACGTACTATAATTAGTAAGTCACAGCAACGCGTGACCGGGTCAGCTAGTAATATTATAAATGCTAAAGTAAGTCTCTGTCTCTGTTAAGTTTCGACGACAAAATTTTTATAACCATATTGATGGAATTTTACAAGTAGATACATTGTATCTTTAGGAAGGAGACAGGATACCTTTTTCGGTATGAATATCAGTTTTAGTTATGATAACTTATCGAATAGTGATAGACGGATGCGTCTGTAAGTCTATAATGCTAAATCGGTCACTCTGGGTGTGCTTATCTCACAGACAAAACTTATTATTTAGCATATATGTGGATTTTCGCTGCACTTTATGCTGATGCTGAAGAAAGAAGAGAAGACGAAACTGAAGCTGCCCTCAGTTAACTCCCTCCCACCTACCACCACTTTCTTTCTTCTGTTTTTAAACATGCTGGAGTCTGATTCTCTTCATGAGACAGGTTCGACGGTAGAATAGAATAGTGATGGCTTTTTCGTCATATTATGCCGACCAGGTGTTGTTTGGGACAAATATTACGTAACTTTCAGCTTTTTATATCCAATTCTAGCAATGAAATTCTAACTCCATGCGTACGAAGTCGCGGGTAAAGGCTAGTTTTCCATACATAGGTCCATCAACTCGGATTTTGGTTTTACACGGTGTTTTCAAACTGATAACTACCTAGTTTAATAATTATTTAAGAACGCAGTTTGGCAGAACAGGAAATTCATGCTGATACTTAAACCAGTTGAAATGAAACCGGCCATGTTACATATAATGTAAGCGCCCCTGAATTTTCTGAAATAACGAGGCAAAACATAGGTAGAAAGAAATGTTGATGGTCTAATACAGATTTCACTCTGCTATTAACTTAACAGCCTTTAGCTTGGTCAGCGAAGAAAAATATTGCCTAATGACAGCTTAGATTTCGCTGTTTTAATTAAAAAGTCAAGATGATGTTTTAAGTTATTCTTATGCGAAAAAATTACTGTGACATGAGAGAATTTGGTTGCATTGTTTAGGCCACCTAAGCGCTTATTTTTCTTGTTTGACATCTTTTCACATAAAAAGCCTTCAAATACAATCCATTTAAACCCTAGGTTGATGAGTAACATAAAGGTAACATTTCTTTCCAAGGTAATAATATCAGAAAGATGTAAGCTTCATCGTTATTTTTTTATAACTAAGTTCTTAAGTAGGCTGATGATTCGTTAGCTGATTTATACTTTTACAAAAACTGGTGAGCGCTAAAACCATTCACAATTAATACCCCAAAGTATTATTCAAGTATGGTTAACAGCTTACTTGGCATTAATGTAGGATGAACGGAAGACTTCATGGTATAGATCACTTATCTGCTCTCTTTTTTAAGTATGCAAGTATATCGGAAGAAATTCGGTGCCTATGGTTGCACGTGTCGTAAGTGTAATCAGAGAACTCCTGCCGTTAACGTTTAAAAGAGCCGCTGTCTCTACACTTAATACCTGTGCAGTGAAACTGAGCAAGTAAAGCAGCAGGATAGTGTATCAGCAGTTATAATGGTTATACAGTTATTCAGGAGTATAATTTCATTTTTATCGTATAATGGACTGTTAACGTAAACTGAAGAAAGAAAAGTAATTAACAATCTGTCCTCGAATAATAACTCATTAATTCAAATGGTATTTGAAACTACTTCACATATTTAAAACATTTTAGGAGGAAAGGGAACTCTAGACTGTTACCCAGAAGTAGAGTTCAATAAAGAAACCATTTCGCCTATACTGGTTTCCTCTACATTTGGTACTGTGTATCCACATATTGTAATTTGCCTGAAGCGTAGGCAAACGTACAGAATACACTCAAGATATTCCTTAGCAGAGATTATTTACTTCCCAAATTATTTCAAGAAGGTTCTGTCATTTAGTGCCCCGAAATATTATTCAAGAATATTGATTAATAGCTTACTTGACCTATCTCAAACTAACCTATTTCATCTAAGTAAAGTTACAACTATGCACTAAGGGGAAAAAAGTCTTTCTAATGCACAGAAGATTAATGTCAGTAACAGAAGTTATTTGTTGTTCAAACATTTGTCAAAATATATAAACGATGATTCGAGAGACGCTCAAAGTTAAATTATAGTTCAATGTTTACTAATTTTTCAAGAAGAAACATAAAACGTGAAGTTTCTTTCCAATTTACTTGCTCCATCTATTCGATAACTTCCTTATTTCATCAGAAAAATAGTGGATTTGTTGCTGACGTTTTTGGTCGTTAAGTATACTGACCATTTTAGCGTCTATCATGGCCATCTCAGAACAGGTTTTTCCTTTTGTTAACACTTATGCCTCTTAACATTAGTCCTCCAAACTTGTTTGTTACTTATACTTTTATTTTGTAAAAAATTAAATAATAATACGTTGTTCCATGCATTGACGAACATCTGCTTGGCTCATAATTGTCAAAAAGCTATTACTTTACACAGGTTGATGAATAACCAAATGGTTGTTCTTTTTCATGCTCATTAGTTAGTATTACCAACTTTGACTTTTTTCATTCACTTATGTGCTAAATGAAATTGCAATTTAAATGTAAATAATACCCGTGGTTTTTATTTAGTGTAGCAATTAGTTTACATAAACCGCATACCATTAACATAAGCCCAGAATTCTTTTTCTCGTTGTCACTTGACCCTAAGGTTGAAGAATAAACACAAATAGTGTAATATTTTGATTAATTTATTTCTTGTAATTAATACTTCCGATGATACTATCGTTATTTCCCCACTACCTAAAACGCCTACGTGTGGCTGTGTTGAAAGTAGGCTCTTTGCGCAAACTTAGCCACCTGTATCTATTTTGTTGAAAATAAGGTGTTTGCCAGAAATATTTTTATATTATAATTTTTTTCTATTGCTGCTGCTTTTTTTCCTTCAACTTTGGTGAGTGTTGAATATAGCTTATATTTTCTTTCCGTAAAAATATATTTATTAGTTTTATATGTGTGTAAAAAAAGTGTTTGCATAAGATTAACACGTAACAGAAACATGTTCAAGTGGACGAAATGATGAGAAGGTTATTGAACTGGAGGCGGCTGGGCCGGAACAAAGAGGCTATTGTCGGAGGATGCCGGCCTCCAGCAGATGGAATTCAGTGGTGGCCTGGCTCTTCATGCTGCCAGAGCTGTGCATGAATAGGGCCGGAGGTACGGCCTCTTCCGGTCAGAGTCCTTTCATTTAGTGAAGGACAGCCCTTGGGCGATATTGCCTGCGTGTCCGGCGAGAACGAGATCCTCTGCGCATGCGCCTGAAGGCAGACCTCCGGCAATTCACAGCTCTGGCACACTTCACCCCAGCGCCAGAAAGAGCTGGAGCTAGTGGGCAGTAAAAGAAGAGTGCGGTGTCTATATATCTATATTTGCCGCTAGCCAGAAGCAAAGAAAATTTTACTTGTCACATTTGCTTTTCTTTTACTCTAAAAGTAGTTTATTCATTCCACGAAGTCCCCATGATTATTTGTCACTAGTAGGGTTCGGATCTTTATAACAAGTCATACTTTTTTTCCTGACTGTTTTGAGCTGTAATGCTCAATATACATTGATTGAACATTTCGAATTGTGTTTAAATATATTTTATATAGCATATAAATGCATATTCAGGCCATTTTCCTAGATTTGTCATATTACGATAATATTTAAAGTCATATGGTCATATTTTGAGGAAAAGTCTGGAATTTTTTTAATAATACCGGGAATTCTCTAGTAGTTGTAGACGAGAAGAAATTAAGATAATTATTCTCAGAAATTTACTCCTATTATAAATTGGAGGGAAAAAACTTAATTGACATTGAATTGGTCAGAATTCACCAGTCAAGAATAAAAATTATGCATTATCGTCACACTCTAAACATTAAGTTTCCGCCAGCCTTTTAATTTCGACAATGCATTAGTCGTTAAACGTATGGAAACCAAGATACCAGTAGGTCAAGCAGGGAGTAGTGTGGCTAGTTCGCTAAAGAACAAACTTGATAAAGTGTTGAATTTGTAAATTTTGGTTGGTGGTGAATTTGTTTCGACTGAAGTCGACCCACGGCTTGACTCTGTTTAAGTATGCTCTCGTGAAGTCTTGCAGTGTCGAACGAAGCTCACAGTGCTAAGTGCCAACAGAAGAAAATCCCTCTTCGAGAACTTGAAGATGCACAATCCATAACAAAATTACAATAAATTCCCATTTTTAAAAGTAAAAATCTAATTTTCTCTTCTTTTAAAGGAACATGAAAATAATTTTCGAAAAAAATTAAATTCCCAATGGTGTATAGAGTGCATGAAAGAAAATTATTCTGACTTCACGAAAGCGACCCTGCGAGATAAAATAAATTATGTATAATTGAGTATGGGTAAACTATAGCAAACTTGACTGTTTGGTCAGATTTTCTCATTTTCAAGTCATATTTATACATTTTTAAGATCATATTTGCATATTAAGCTTTTTTGTCATTAAGTTCTGAGCCCTCGTCATTAGGATAATATTTTTGGCCTTTATTGTAGTGGTTTTCCATTGATTTCTGCAATATGTAGGTGATTTTAAAATGCATCATTTCCTGGTTTAATCTAATCACTAAATTTTGATCCATGATTTTCACATAGAAAAATAATTAGGTAAGTTTTTCGATCTCCTGGAAGACGCAGGACGAGGACAATGAACTTTTTTTCTCGTTCCTGAATCATCACTAGAATTATATATAACTTAGCTCCAGAAAAACAGTTTCCCGATCAGACAGAAAACAAATATCTTTTATATCTACCATTTTGTAGTTAAATAGGGAGCGATTTAAAGGATACTCAAAAGTCCTGCCTCAAGGGTTCCCTGAATCATTTCCTCCCATTAGTATAAGATTGTATAAGATAGTGCTATCAAGGATTAAAAGGACACAGAAAAATAAAAATCCTAAGACATACCGGAGACAGGAAAAGACGTTATCGTTTGAAATCTACAAGCAATTCTAAACTTTCCAAAAACATAAAATAAATAATAAAAATCTGAGGGATTATCTTATTAGCAACAGCTTCTACTCCATTCACGAATTTGTACAAAATAATTAATTGTGTCTATTGCAAAATTCAAATGTGAAAATTATTTTTTTTATGTAACAAAGAATTATTTTTCCCTATGATTATTATTCATCTTGTATGTGTATATATTAACAATGAGATATTCCACCTCCCACAGATCCTTCCTCGGCAAGGATGTATAGAACAAGAGAAATAAATAAAAACGATTATTGAAATTCTATAAGCATCGAATATGAACAAACCAATCTGAAGAAGCCAGTATATAATAATATTGCTAGAGAAATCATATATCTTTAAACAAGCAATATCTTGTATAATACAAATATATTGAATATCGGAAACGGCTATGACAATTTGGATAAAATTTCATATTTAGATAACGTTTAGTTTTTTAAGTTTACTTAAATAGGCGTCTTACCTCCAAAAACGCGATTTTCCAACAACAAAAAATTACCCATACTTGTGTTTGGTATCTCGGAAATGGTGCTAATGCCATCTCATAGACGTTTTAGGTACCAGTAAGCTGGGATGATATTTGTTAAATTCTCTTTGATTAAAGCAAGGAACTCATAATTGTTGTACACTAGCTGACCCTTGCGAGTAGTATCGTGGTCAGTCACCGAATGGTAATGTAATAATGTGGATATAACTAAATGCAAGTATTTATTAATGAAAGGTACGTTATTTTGAAGAGTAGTTATAAATATCACTTTTACAGTAAAAAGTCATTATCATTAAATACTAAATGTTTAATTGTAAAACATTTAAAAAGTAGATGTTTAAATAGTATTGGCTTTGTTAGATATCCTTTTTCAATCATCTTTACTTTGCAAAACTTCTTTGGAAACAATATTAGCAGTTATAATGTAATCATTGTTGACTTTATGACCGTATGTGTCTTTAACAAAAAATAAATATTAATTAATATACAAACTCGTGAAAAAAGCCACGTACAGGTGTCCTTACGAAAAAACAGGTTCTGATAAATACAATCCTGCCTTTTGAAAGGTCTGATCTTGTGCTTTATTAATGTTCATAACGAAGGTTACTTCTTTTGGGAATTGTTTTCTTATAATTTGGAAAGGCACGGTTGACCAAAAGATCTGTGGTTACCGTGGGGTATGAGCATTGTTTTATTGGAGTGAATGAATTTAGCGCAGATAATGTTCTCGTCTAAGTGAATTACCACAAATCTTGCACCCATAATTGATCCCTGATTAGCATTAAGATTTGAATTTAACATAATTATAGCATTTTTCTTTAAAAGCAATTTATGAGCTCGTAAACCAGACGATCTCAGAAATTGCTCTGGTGATTTGGATCAAATTTCGTATATAGATAACATTTTGACTTTCAAGTTGGTAACATGATTTTACAACAAAAAAAGGTGCAATTCTTGTATTTGTATTCTCGGAAACGGCTCGTAGATGTTTCTGGTACCAGTAAGCCTGCTGATGTTAGTTCAGCTTTTCTTTGGCGAGAATAAGGAACTGCGCACCTCAACAGGCATAGGAAGCCTTCAAGCCTTTTACTTTAATCAAACTTCACTCAAAGTCTTGTATACTGAATATAAATCGAAAGATCGGTCACCCAGGTACTAGATTTTAATGGAAGGTAATACATTAAATTAAGTATAGATAGAGAACTACAAAATTCTACGCTCAATACTGACAATGATAATTTCTAAATGATGGAATATCTGTTGAAGGGTTGAGTTGGTATCGAATTCTATTGTTGCTACAACAGATAATGCGAATTGAGGTTAAATTTAAGAGGCGCATGTCCCTTTACCCTTCGTGGCCATCTTATCTTTCTTTACCATATTAACACTGTCCTTGAATTCCATTGTTTCCATTGCTACCCGTTTCATTCATGAGAATGCGAGTTTCTGTATCATAATTTTTGAAGGATATACTCTAACCCTTAAAATTTTAAGTATAAGTTACTTAATTGACAAAGTTTGAACAGCTCAACGTTTCATATGTCTGGAGAATTCACTTTCGTTTAACTCATTCAGCAAACTATTCAGAGCTAAAATAGTGTCATTTTCGCGCCTCTGTGAGTGTGAATTAAAATTAAATTCAAGAAATATTCGCATATTTGATTGAAAGACAAATTCCCACTATCGTATGTGTATCAACAGTCAACATTAAGCTGAGATTTAATGGATACCAAAACAATAAATATCGAAATGTGTTCTGAAATGACATCTGCGCATGTCATTTGTTTCAAATTACGTCAGCAGATTGCATGCCAGCTGGAAGTTTTAATGAATGAATCATTTACATCTGTCTGTTATTAGTTAGACCAATGCATTACATTCAGATCACTCGTAAGTGGTTTTTCTATAACTTTATTGTGTTGGTAAAATGGAGGAAAAATAAAGCGGACGCTCGAATATGTTAATACATTATGTGTTGAATACTTTGTTAACTTGAGACTAGTTACTAATGATCGTGTAATATTATTTTTCATTTTGCACTGCTTGAATCAAATATGTTGCAGTGAAACTGTCAAACAATGTCGATGGATTTGAAGAAAACTATATGGATAATAACGCTGAAAGAAAGAAAATAATATTCATATTTGACAGTATTGATGGCTTTCAAGTGCTAACCATCGTCTGATAGAGGAGAATTGGAAACATTATAACAGTTCAGTTCACTCAGATTGAAACAGTTTAAATGTTGAATACCGCCGTATAATACACGGTTACATAACTTCTGTAAGTATAATAGTGCCAATAAAACAGGATAATCACAAACACGTGTAGTTATAATCTACAAAAAGTTACTAAACACATTTGGCTGTAGTGTGTACTGTAAACGAAATTCGCAATGATGAACATTCCTCTGGCAATGACTGATAATTTGCTGAAACTGAAAATTGTTCACATGCAAATCATATTTAGTCCTTTAGGTGACTGTTAACAAGTTAGCTAATTATTCTGAAATCTCACATCAGACGTCCTGAATCTTCGTACAGTCCTTCCATCCATATCTTAAATCGATTTTGTACGAATTTTATTTTTTTTAAAGTAAAGAAAAAACATTTCACTTTCGCGGAGCTTGGTCTGATTCATGCGTTACACATATAGCTGAAATTTTGGTAAAATTTCATAGCCAAATGCCAGGAATACCGTATTTCCTCCGTACAGCTCAGTGACAGAGAAGCTGAAATCCTGCTAACTTTACGAGTGAAAATAAATTGTAATATTTTCAATAAATAAAGCTGAAACCATAGATAAGCAAACTCACAAAAGTAGTAGTACTTTACTTATACGCACTAATAATAAACATTGTTGTTAAGCAGCAGAAGCAATCATAGCTCAAGATTAAGCAATAATACGGTTATTCTTATCAACCAGTCGTAAGTAACTTCAAATTTTACCAAAATCGATTAAGAATATGGAACAAAGCACTAATGCACAAAAATAAAACCAAAATGTAATTATTTAAATGAATTTGAAATTTCGTCAAAGTCTGTTTATTATTATCATCTTAATTACTGTGTTACTAAAAACGTTCACCACCATAGAAAACTCCTCTTATCCCACCAACTGAATAAGATCCGTCATCTCAGAACTCCAAACGTTGACGAGACATTCTCTATTCAATCCTATGTGTAGAAACTATAAAATCCGTCATTTTAATTCACATTCATCTATTTTATTGACGTTCTGAATAATATCCCGGTGTTCATCTACATCTACATATATACTCTGCAATTCACAAAATTGTGGGTGGCAGAGGGTGCTCAGCACCAAAGCTAATCTCTTTGCTGTGCATTCCAATCCCTAATGGTACGAGGGAAAAAAGAATTCATATAAGAATCAGTCCGGCACCTTATTTCTCTAATTTTATCTTTCCTGTCCTTCCGACTCAAATAGGTTGGTGGAAGAAGTATTTCACTACACTCATGAGTGAAAGTTGGAGTACGCATGTTTTCCAATAAGTTTAAACGAAACGTGTGTCGTCTATCTACCAGAGACTCCCAACCTAATCTACTAATCAGTTCTGTGACGCTTTCATAAGGACTGTAGCAAGCGGTCACGAATCGAGCGGCTCTTCTCTGTACTTTCTCTACACTTTCGATCAAACCCTTACGAAACGGGTCCCAAATGGCACAACAATAATCCAAATGTGGACGCACAAGGGATTTGTACGCTAACTCCTTTGTTTGTTCATTACAGTTTTTCAAGATTCTACCTATGAATCGCAGCCTAGAATTTGCTCTACCTACTAAAGAATTAATGTGTATGTCCCATTTCATGTTCCTTTGTACTGTTACTCCCAAATATTTAATACAATCGACCATATCAATAACTGTATTGTTTAACTCGTATTTCTGAACAATCGGATTCTTTTTGTTAGTTATGCTCATTGTCTTGCACTTTTTACAGTTTAGAGCAAGTTGCCACTCAGCGCACCAAGCCAAAATAACATCCAGATCGCGCTGAATTTCTAAGCAATCGGCCAAAGTTCTTACTTCCCTATTAATAACCGCATCATCAGCAAACAATCTAAAAAGGCTTTTCACTTTGTCTCCGAGATCGTTTATAAAAATTAAGAATAGAAGTGGTCCTATTACACTTCCTTGAGGTACACCCGATGTAACATCTAGATTAGAAGAACTTTCTCCTTCAACGACAACATACTGCGACCGACTAGTTAGAAAATCCTTTATCCATTCACAAAGCTGATCCGAGATACCGTACGCTCGAAGCTTCGCTAAAAGGCGGTTGTGTGGCACAGAGTCAAAGGCTTTCTGGAAATCTAAAAAAATTGCATCTACTTGTGAACCTGTATCGATAACTTTCATTACGTCGTGTGTAAATAGGGCCAGCTGTGTTTCACATGATCTTTTCTTCCGAAATCCATGTTGATTTGTTGTAAGCAAATTATTATAATCTAGAAAATTCATAATGTTCGAGCATATAATATGCTCCATAACTCTACTACAAACAGATGTTATAGATATGGGACGATAGTTTCCAGGATCACTTCGATCACCTTTTTTGAAAATCGGAGTTACTTGCGCGATTTTCCAGTCTGAAGGCACTTTTCGCTCTTCTAATGATTTACTGAATATATCAGACAGAAATGGCCCGACTCTGAAAATACTCTTACTGGAATTCCATCCGGGCCCGGTGCTTTCCCCCACTTCAGGAGCTCTAATTGCTTAACGATACCTGCAGTATCTATTCGTAATGATTCCATCACCGACTCGCCACGGCGTGGGAAAACGGGAATACTATCCTTATGTTCATTTGTAAATGAATTTTTGAATACAGTATTTAGTACGTTAGCTTTATCGCGGCTTTCATTAACCTCGGAACCTTCACGAATTAGTGCTGGAATATTGCTGTTGGTACAATTAACTTTTCGTACATACGACCAAAATTTCTTTGGGTTTTCTGTGAGACTCTTAGAGAGAGAGTTGGAGTGAAAATTGTTAAAGGACTCGCGCATTACATTCTTAATACGTCCTCTTAAATCAGCTAAGGTTTCTAAATCGCTGCGACACCCCTTCCTTCTTGAGCGTGCGTGTATTTTCCTTTGTTTTTTGAGTAATCTTTTGACTTCGCATGTGTACCACGGTGGATCATCCTCTCCCTTTATTGTCCGCTTTGGTATATGTATTTCCATGCCTTCCCTGACTATATGTATAAAACGATGCCACATCTCTTCAACGGTGTCCTTTGTTGACTTGAAGTTATGGTATTTATTCCTCAGGTAGGTTCTAAAACACTCCTTTGAGGCCTTACTGAATCTGTATACAATCCGCCCTTTTTTCCTTTTTCGCTCGGTCATTAATTTGATAGTCGCAATTACCGCTTTGTGATCGCTTATTCCTGTGGTCGTTGAAATGTCGGTGAATAATTCTGGCCTGTTGGTAACCAGCAAGTCTAAAATGTTTTCGCTACCGTTATAACACCGCGTAGGTTCATTAACTAGCTGCTCGAGATGATTATCTGACAACAAATCGAGAATTACTTCAGAAGCTGCCTTATCCCTGCTACCTGTGATGTGAACGTAATTACGCCAGTCAATATAAGGCAGATTGAAGTTCAACTGCGATGTAATACATAAACAAAGCCGCAGTTTTTTTACGACGTTTGTATGATAGAGATGATCTCTCTTGTACTGTTACACTAGTAATAATGACAGTTAAAGGGAGAAGCAAGTAATTAATAAAAAAATATTTGAATGTTATTTAAGCTCGTGGAGAATGGCTAGGTGGCGAAAGAAGGCCATTGCCCAGAGAGGGCGACCGTTAGGCAAGACGAGGAGACTCGCCTGTCTGTCAATAATTTATAACTCTCGAAAGAGAAACGAAGAAATACCTTGTAACTCTCAAGGGTGAACAGCGGCCTGCAGGTAGTTTTGTATAGAAGATGGAAGTGAATGGCAGACAGTAAATACAATTTATTGCCACTCACCAATAGATGGGGGATCTTCAGAAATCTTGGAAAGTTACTGTGACTTCTGTAGCTGCCTCAGTCTGATAACACTTGACTTCAGAATGAATACAGACAGCACTAACCGAAATAAAAAAAATTATGCAAAAGAAATAAAATTCAAATAAATACTAGTAAATGTACTGGAGGTATATTTTACCCGGAAAAGATCCGTTACCAACCAAAATCTTATATTAATAGACCAAGCTAACTCCTGGCTACCAAACTATAGGTGCATTACTTAGTAAGACAAAGAAACTGATTTAGAAGGACTACACCAGGCGAATAAGTGGTTTAGGTTTATCAGAAAAACTGAGTGCAATAATGTGAAGAGTAAATTTAACAGTGGAAATAAAATTACGATTATATAAGATTGTCGCATTTTCCTACTTGTAGGGCAGTCAGACATCGAGAACAGCGAGACAAACAGGTATGTTATACCTACAGTGACTTCAAATAGATTCCTAAGACAAATTCTCAACGCATCAAGTTTGAAGCCAGTAGTAGATGTCGACGACACTTAAAAAATATTCCGTTCTCGGAAGAAGAGATTAGATACCAAAAAATATATTCGAAAATATAAATAGCCAACGACATTTGGAACCAAGATTACAAAATTTGGGAACAACAATACTAAGGCCATGGCATACATACATTAAACTCACAGCAATCACAACTTACGCCGAGGATATTATTAAAATACCAATAACTAAATAAAAATTACCTGCAGAAAAATGTGAACTCTTCGCGCTTATATGGAAGAAATGGTTCATTATTTTAGCTTAGCAGTAGTTATATTGTCTTAAATTAATTATCAGTAACGATAATCTGTAAAATAATTATGCGATTTACATTAGGTTTAATATTTCTCAGCAGAATACTGATTCCTCAGTTGAGCTGAGTGTTGCAATAATTTGGTAATTTATTACACGATTGAGACAAATTCTTAATATTTTGCCCTTACATCTCGATTTTCCTAGTTTAGCTGGTATCGTTTACTTCTGCCTTAAAAAATATTCTGATCAAATTCATTTACTTTTTTTCTTTTGAAACAGCAGCTGATTATTTAAAAACTGTAACTGTTATAATTTTTTAGTATATACGTTTACGGATTATTATGAAAACATGAACATGAAAAATTGTAATTCAAATAATTACGCAAGTTAAGTTTGTTTTAAAAGTAATTTTTAAAAACATTGCTACAATATTTTGCTTTTGTTCATGTAATTACTGATTAAAATTATATGTTAATTAAATTGATATTAATTATGCTATGACAAGGCCAAATAGAATTGAAATCGAAACAGATACATTATTTTTCTTTTATCAGTTCACGTGTATAATTTTCCATTTATTAAAATTTATCAAAATTTCAGCGTCATTGCTTCCAAACACAACGTGTTGTATTATGTATGGCAGTGAGACATTACGGGCTTTTGTTCTGGGGACATGGAATATTTATTGGGCGAAGACTTCATGACCAATCAGCTGTCGGCGTGATTTGTGGCAGACTCCAGCAAAGGATGAAGGTGACAAACTGAGTGTGTCTGGGTGGCATTCACTGCTTGCCTGGTGAATGTCATATTGCCACGCCCTGCTCTACCGTATATTAGCCAGATCGGTGAGGCTTTACTGCTACCGTGTTTCTGCTGTTCATAATTCTTCGGTAGGTGGATACTTTCTTCTTCTCTTCCAAGGGTCTTACACTGAAGTATCTCCACCTCCCTCCATTTTGCATACCAGCTATATCCTTTGACCAGTGGAAAACGGTATAATTTACAAACGATATTTTATTGGCAGCGACTCACTATTTTCCAAGCAAAGACTACCGCGCATAACGAACAGAATGATTACTTCCAAAATATGCAGCTGTCATACCGTCATCTTGGCAGCTCGACAGACAACGGAAAGAAATTGGTCCTCCAGTTGTTCACGGAGCCTGGATTGCCAAAATGTGGAGAACTTTGTGATCAACATGTCCTTCTATCTAACACAGCAGAGATGATTATCGAATGGTCACACATGAATAATATCTCGTTCTTTCAACTTCCTCACTGAAGAATTTTGTTGAGACCCCTGTTCATTGACAAGGAATTTATTACTATTCTCTGAACTCTGCATGGTATCCAGACTTTCTCCCAAATGTAGTACCTGATAATTCATGCTGTCCAATATTTTAAATACTCTACCATTACCGAAACGATATAATTTTTAATGCAGAAATATTATTGACATATTGTGACCTTGTATTATAATACTTACATTTTAATCTTACATCAAAATTACGTGAGTTGAGTTTCAGTGTTTGGACCTTTAGTTAATAGCGATAAATTTCACTACTTTCAGATATGAAGCCCAATGCCGTGCCACGTGATCACTAAATAACGAATTTTTTATTACATGTGTTTGATGTTCAGCCTATAAACGTTGTATGCGAACAAACTGCCAAGTCTTTGTGGTGGAGCAGCTTTCAATAAAGGAACGCCGTGCGCCTGAGTGTATTATTGTGTACCTCGAGAATACCGACACAGCCGTCTCTCTCTCCGTGTCCTTTTTATTTCCTCATTTAATCAGGACATTATTAGCTGGATACTGGGGGACCGGCAGAGGGGATTACTGGTCCGCGCTTTATCAACGGAAGGAAGAAATGAGCTCCGGCAGCGAGCAGAGCCGATAGGATCGATAGCGGTCCAATAAAACAGCGTGGTCCCGAGCGGTGGCCCCGTGTACGCGGAGGTACACGCCGCGCCGGCCTCCTCTTTTATTATTGACGAGGTCCGCTCCGCTCTACCTGGCCGAGTGCGTTGAGTGCGTGCGTATTGATTAACAGCGTGCCGAGCTGTGCTGTGCTTCCGGACCGACCCCCCGGTCGCTGTGTTACACTGTTCCGGCCGCGCACGGCCCACCTGGGAATCCACTGTGCAGCGGACCACCGGACGGAAACGGTGCGTCCGTCCCGGAAAAAGCAAACCTGACACGCGGGCACTATGTCACTCTTCACGTAGAGATCACCGATCTGTCAGTTCCTCATTTTCCTATAATTCTCGATGCCCTCTGCGGATTTTATCGCGATTTCGACAGTGATGTGCTATCTGAAAAGCCGGGGGAAGGGAAGCTGTTCAACAGCTATAGACCAAATACGCCTATACCCTGTTCACTCCGAACTGGCGGCTCAAGAACATGTTCCTCTGGCTCTACTCCTTATTTCACTGTCCCCTCTATTCCAGCCTCTGCATGCTGACCACTATGTCCTTTTAGGCGGGTGGGAAATTTCCCCTTAGCATGTAGGGGTAAGGGCAGCAGAGTGGGGATAGAGCAGACTGACCTTGAGCCCCCACTGTTAAATGAACGTGCTATAACAATCAGGAACTTGGGACTAATAGACTGCCTGATTATGAAGCTCAAGTAGTGCTTCACCCGTCCCATTCGCTCAGTTTCTTAAACAGCCAATGTGGCTCAGTGCTTATATCGGGGAGGTACAGTGGACTGGGCATGAACCCGACCCCCTGCCGTCCTCAATGCGGTTTTAAGGTGATTTTCCGCAGTCAACAAGGCGAATGCAGGAACGCTCCCGATTCTCAGACTCATAAACATTTCACAAACAAAAAATATACTTATCACACGCTGAACATAGCAACACGTTTCATAGACAAATGGTAACGATTCCCACATTAGGGTTAGTCACAGTCAGCTATAGCGGTTACGCCACGACGCACAAATAGACAAATTGCCGCTCCTTAAGAATATGTATATATTTTTAAATACGGGTTCAAATATTTTATTTCTAATAAAGAATCATTTTATTTAAATTTTAATAAAATTATGTATTTAGAAAGAAACATTTAACATTTATAATAAAAATTAATTATAAATATCTGTACCTAGCCGCAATATGTTAACCATATACTTTTTTATATTATGAATGCTATTAAGAACAAAGAATCAAAATGCCATTATTTTAAAAATAATATAGAAAATAAATATTAATCCCTGTTCTAAAAAAGGCAAAACCGTATTTGACATATAAACTTCGAAATTATTTCCGTTAATGACATAAAAAATATTTATGCGATACAAAAAATATTTTTCGTATCCAGTTCACGTAAAGAAAGTCTAGTGGTATTACATATGTATTTTGCATATTTTCCTCCAACTCCTGTGTCCCAGTACCTATAATCCAGTTTCTTAATCAGGCCGTTTATTGCGGTCTGTGGTAATTTTAATAGATGATCTGGTGATCCTGTTTCCCATTCCCTTGACTGCCAGTATTTGATACTCATATACAATGTCCATACTATACCACATTACTCAAGAAAGGTTCTGACAGAAATTTTATTCACACACATCCCTAATACATCCCCTCATAAATTTCTGCCAAAGTTGCTGGACTTTTCTTACCATCACCCCAATAATTTCGAGTCAACTTACTTTTCGACCAGCAGTTTCCTCTGAATTTGTTTAGTCGTTCAAATCGTTATTTGACTGTCTGTTTACGTAATAAAACAACATTATCTTCATATACTTTTACCGACCCAACTCAATATCTTTCCCAGATCTCGTCATTCAGTGTGATACCGTCACACAGAACTACGTCATCTAAAAATATTTTAACTTATATCCAACCGAAGAATCACTCTGTAGAATAATTAACTGTAGAAGTCCCAATATACAGGCCTGTGATAGTCACGTTACCATTTCACCTTCACTATCGCCGAGTTTCGTTTGCAATAAACCGACATAAAAGCTGTAATCAGCAGGTCGAAAAGTGGTAAAAAGCACATCACAGATGAGGGCTCCTACATTAGTTTCATTTCCAATACCTGCCAACCTGCCCAGTCTGCGTCTACAGAGAATTATTTCGTTACAACCAGCATGGAGTCATAAATCACTTCCGCTGCGAACATTTTTACGGTTCAAATAACAAAAGAATTTTTCTTGTTGAGTCACCACTGATAATACCACCTTCGGAATACTGAACCAATCCAGCAGGGATAGACTCCGTTACAGCAGAGAAGAAGTTGACAGCTAAAATGTTGATTAAATAGCGAGCACGAAATTTCCGTGTTTGGTTCAAATATATTATTACATCGTAAGATACAGGTTCCAGTTCGCTTTGTGGTGAAAGGAATCCCATAATTATATTTTTGATTTCACTTTAAAGAAAACTGCAATCAGTATAAATAATTCATTTACAAGCATATTTATTTGAAAAACTGAAATGGTGGTAGCAACCCAAGTCTGAAATACATTAATTCGCCTAGAAATTCACTCAAATCCAAAAGTTGAAACAAAACAGCGAAACATTCAATGGCAATAAAAGCAAATGATTATCGTTGATTTTATTGATCTCTCATGGACTGTAGTTAGCCAATAACGATGACTCATGACTACAATTTGCTCATTACTATAAACGTTATAGTCGTATTCCGAATTTGTTAAAAGCACATTATTGTGAGGTTAGATTCACTGGTCACGTTTTAGTCGTGTTTGTAGTCAAATTTGTGAACTAAGTGGAGAAATAAACTCCTCAAATCAGAAACTCAATATAAAAATCTATCACTGCTAGATTCAACACGAAATGGCTTGAAATTAGGGTTGTCAGTATCTTCGCAAGGGAAACAGCCATACGTACATAGTGAAAGAAAGTCATAATTCACATGATCGAGATTATGGTACTCTGTAAAGTAACTACAAAATTTTGAAGGTTTGTGATACTATTTTCTTATTTTCCAATTATGAGAAAGCAGAAAATAATGAGAATTCATTTAATATGTAAAACTGTACCTGATAAATTCACTGACAGGAAGAGAATTTTAATTTGTGTCAGATATTTAACCTCGCAATTTTAAAATAACCTGTCTTATGAATTAATCACAATGAGAAAAAGAAGCAATAGATTAAACGAATCTGAAGTGCCTGAAGAAGTCGTCCGATCGTTTACAAATACGTAGATCTCTCAGCCCCTTACAAACAGGTTTAAATTTTCCTTCCTTCTCAGATTCGTTTGCTGGCCTCGGTAGCGTAGGGACTAGAGTGCTAGCTCCGCGTACCGAAGGTCGCCGGTTCGAATCCGGCCGTGGGCATGGATGTTTAAGTGTTGTGTGTCTGTGTGAATGTCCTGTCCGTTCTGTGGTGTCTATACTTAAGAATTAAAAAAAAAAAAAAAAAAAAAAAAAAAATCTTACCTGGGACGAAATTCCTTGGTGGATAACAAATGAAACAAAATAATATAAATATTTATCTCCTGCAACAGAATTGATCCTTCGTTTTATCTTTACTTCATAGTCCTCCAAAATCGCTTCTGGATACTTTGTTACATTCTTCTAATGTTATTATCTGAAAGCTTTTATTATCATTCCAGGGTTATAGGATATTTAATTGTTTTGAGCGATTTATATCGTTCTATTACTATTTAATAAAAAGTCATACATTCTGAGAATAATTTAATAATACTGCAAACAAAGTATTACGTTGTTATGCTTCCAACATTATTTCATCGGCTTCACATAAGCTGCAATTTCTTATCGATAAATAAATACTACCCACAAGTACTACACTGGACCTGCGAGGTATAACGGCATCTGGTTCGAGACCAGGCTCCTGCGTATTGGCCGTCCTGACGGAGGGTTTGTAAGCGGTCTCCCGTAAGCACTTACGTGAATGCTGGGACGTCCGAAATCTCCGACTCATAAACTACACATTTCATAGACAAAAATACACTTATCATATAGAACACAGTTTAAACGAATCACAGACAGATGGCAACACTTAAGCTTCCCCCCCCCCCCCCCAAATCCCAATTTTTCCACAAACTGACAATCCATGATTCTAACTACTCAGTGGAAACACTGGAAAATTTCTTATTTACAAGCCATGATGTTCGTCGAGGCTTTCCGTGATCCGATAGGGTGCATTCGGAAATAATAATAATAAATAAATACACCCCGTCTACAAAACAGTAGTATTACATATGACTATAACCTCGCCAGATCTAAGATTTAGAGCTAGGATAGAATGATCATTAGCGTAATCATTACCTGAGATTTCTTGCTATTATGGGCTCCGAGAGGTTTTAGAGAAATCTTAAACTTTAGTTAATCAGCTGGTAAACTAGACTGAAGGATGAACAATATAACGAAACTGAAGGTAGTTGTTGACACTGATAGTAAACAACTACACTTTTGTATTTGGGGAAGATATGTGTGCAAAACTTGGCCATTTTGCTTGTAAATACTGCGTTTATTTCCATCATGATCGCCATAATGAAAGAAGCAAACTGTAAGATCGAAGAGTTTTCCATGTTTTACTTCAGTTGGCTGAATTTGAAGGAGGAGAATTGGAACCTCGAAACGTCACAGGAATACGGCATTTCTACGCGACTGGAAGCTGTAGAATTTCTTTTTATCACGACGACGAATGAAACAAAAGATAAAATGAATGTTTTAATAATGAACTGGGGTACTCCCCATACACACACACACACACACAAACACACAATGGATAGCATAGATTTTAGCGATTACAGAGAACACCCACTATTTCCAGCAATGTATAGAATCCTGTCTAAATAATAACTGAAGATGAAGACAAAGCTTAGAGTAAATGAAGTTGAAAATTTGGAACGTTGGTTGTGGAAGAGATTAGTCCAACATACTAAGATACGGGGGGATTGTATCAAACAAGTAGAGACACTGAACACAAAAGAAGTGAAAAAATAGTTTAAAAACTAAAAAACACGCTTTCATAGCAATGTAAACTAAAAATTTAAAAATAATCTTCAAATATAAAGACTTGGTTCAACAGTGGTAGGATGTCTCACAATTTAGTAGAACTTAATTCTTTTAATAAGCTTAAAATTAGTAAAAAGTCACTGACCAAAAAATTAACTTTAATGTAAAAAAAGGCGTGGCTTAATAGATTGCTAGCTATTCGTAAAGGTAGAATTATTGTGAAATGTAAGTTGAGAATACTTCACGCTTTTTTATATTAAAGTTAATTTTTGGTCGATGACTTCAATCGTCACGTCCCTTAACCAACTGAGGTACCAGGCCTCACCAGGAAGTGAGAGAAAATCAGCGACAGCTGTATATGGCGGTCAAACCACTTTTCTGCTGTTGTTATCAAAGTAATGTGAATACCAGAATATTATTGTGAAATTACTATATTGTCATCGGTTTTTAATACGTGTGCAAAATTTCAAACAATTTGGATCTTTGGAAGTGGATGAAATTTGGACTGAAATATTCTATTACATTCATTTCTTCATACATACAGGTCAAGCAAATACAAAGCGTGTAAAAAAGTACCTCAAATCCAGAAGGTAAAACCTTTATACAAGTGTAAAATAGGCTTAAATTGAAAATCCCTTCATCATTACACTCAATTAGGATTTTTTGCGGCACAGTTTACTATAAACAAGTGAATATTAAAACTGAATATGGCGCATTTCATATTAGCCACTCGCTAAACAAAATACGCAAACTCAGTAGCCTCATCGTTATGCCATCCAGCGAGGATAATCCGCAGGGAGGCGGAAGAGAATTTAATTAGTATTCGTCGAGCCCCGTTATTACAGCCATTTCTTTCCATTTCTATGAACCACAGGACAACGTTTATAGCTGTTCCACGTATAACAGAAGCATTTCCTGCTGGTTCCCCGGCCATTCTGATCCTAATGAAACGATTTTTACTAATCCGAGGTTGCCCACCTTACTCGCCCTCGCCTATACAGGTTCGAACTGTGCGTGCGGCATTGAAGGGGTATCCGCCGAGAGATTCCTATTGTCGCTCGACCTTATGGCAGCAATTAATTCCGTTTATAGAGCTTTGATGACACTCACCTGAAAGGTTGAAACCATTATCGGCGACATTTATAATTTAGGGTGGAGGCTACCGGGTTGAGGTGAGGTTGGGAGGGCGACGGCCGTGTAACGGTGACTAATTGGCGAGTGTAATGGCGCGCGCTAATTAGGCGCGCGTACGCGTGGCGGCGCTGCGAGCGCGTCCAAAGTGCCCGGCCCGCATGGGTATGCAATGGATGCATGCGGTGGGAGCGTTATGTTTGCTTACGCCTGTCTGCCTCAGTTCATTAGCCCGCCGTCCGTGAAGCCTTCGTTATGACGGGTGGGCGCTAAATGTTATTGACGATGCGACGTGGCTTGACGCATTACGCTGCGAATGGCGTATAAAGCGTGGAAGCGCGTGACCGGCAAACGAGCGGAAACCACTGTCGCCAGCTGGAGCGGCTAAGCACGTTTCATACCGCGTGAGTTCCCTTCAGCTGTTGCTTTGAAAAGCCACAAAGGATAAACAAAGCTAGCCTGTAAGAGGTATTGGAAATATTTATGGGATAACGGAGAATTGAAAACTGTATGTTATTGAAGTTAAATAATAAATAGGAAACGAAAGATAAAGTCTTTCACACAAGAATCAATCACCACTTAGGGACCGTGCACAAACTACGTGGCTCGGTCCAGGGGGGAGAGGCTGACTGGAAAGCTACGCAGGGCTACGTGGGAGGAGGGGGGGGGGAGGTTCCGAGCCAGGCCACGTAGTTTTCCTTTCGTAACATTTTTCACAGTTACAATGAGGAACAGAACTCACAACAGCATGTGAATATTTATTTCCCTCAGTTAATTATTTCCGTATGTAATTTACAATCGTCTGACAAGAGAAAACAGTACAAAATGTCTTCTGGAATCAAAATCGAAAAAAGCTATGTGCTACCGGGGGGGGGGGGGTAAAATCCACGTAGGGCTACGTGGGGGGGAGGGGGGATTCACAGGAGGCAAAAATGGAGCTACGTGGTTTATGCACGCTCCCTTACAGAATGCCCCACAGTCTTCACGATATATTACCACTATGTAATGAGTATCACTTGAGGAAATAGATTCTTTTTTTTCAGCACTAAATTATGGGTATAGGTATGTATAGGTATAATAAGTATAGGTATGTAGTTCTGTGCAGAAAAACTACAAGTGTATATGGCCTTCGGTTTTGGTGACCGTTTAGTCAGCTCCATTTTATTTTGAACTAAATATAGTATCAGGCCGCTCTCATGTAATGTTGGAACACAATAGTTAGGACACCCGAGACGAACTGAGCACTTAATTAAAATCACCCATACCCGAGTCTGGTATCGAACCGGCGACACTTATAATGCGAGGCCAGCGTGCTAGCCCTTACATTGCCAGGGCCGGCACAACAGTTAGTTCTCAAAGATATTCTGTGAGGGTTGGTGGTTAGACACGAAACCGTTCCTTGAAGTGACGTGCAGTGTACAGTTTCGCCTTATCATGCACTAGCTATCAGCGGAGCTAAGAATTCTGTGCTAAAAGGATTAAGTGAAAAGGTTTATGCCCAAGTTCTTGAAGTGACGTGCAGAGTCTCGCCTTATCATGCACTCGCTATCATCGGAGCTTAGCATTCTGTGCTAAAGGGATTAAGAGAAAAGGTTTAAGTCCAAGATAGTAACTCATGATTTGATAAAGGTAATAATTACCTCAGCTTTGTTGAGTTAATTCTCAGTACAGATGCTTTATACAGAAATCGCGGTCCTCTCGGCTGTATTGTAATGACAGTATTCATTACATAAAAAAAAAAATGGTAATTGCAATGTAACAAGTTTTATTACTACGCGAGATCAGTTCACCCGGGCTGAACGTCTAGACTCGTAACAGGCAAACAGATATTCACTAATCCTTTAAGAAAGCAGCGACCAACGGACGCGTACTTCCGAACACTAGAACGACACGAGGAGCGCGTGGACAGCGGTAAACGCCCACGTAAGTTGATCCTCGGCAGGTATTGCGCCCGACCGAAAAGGTCAATTCACACAAATTTACGCCCGGGCAAGCAACAGCAGCTGATCCCAGGGAATTTAGAGGGCTGCTTGCGAACGAGGCTTGAAAGTCAGATCAGAAGATGCACTATAAATTTTAGGTTTAAGTCGTTGAACGTTTCGTAGCCACATTAGCTCTGGTGGGCTGATAGTGTAATACACCATCAGCTCACGATTTTTGACCAGCCGCCGTGATGGTTGGAATCGCAAGACCTTTTCTCTAGCGTTGGAAGCTATGTTCTGCCCTCTCTCCCTCCAACGTCCTTCTTGAATCACCTACCGTAACGTCTCACGGATCATATGTAAACTGAATTTTCAGAAAAGCAATCAGAACTTTCAAACACAAGATTTTTATTGGGTTATAATATCTCCAAATCATCCATGTCACTAAACTTTCAAGGTTTCTTGTACAAAGATTGGTCAATATTGTTTGACTTACATCGAAAGTTGATCGTCCATTTTCAGCCCACTATATCTCTTGGGTCAGCTGCTGTCGTTTGTTCGACCATAAATCTTTGTGAATTGGCGTGTTCGGTCGGGCGTAATACCTGCCGAGGATCAGCTCAGCTGAGTGTTTACCGCTGTCCACACGCTCCTTTCAAAACCGCTTTTGTCTGGGAGGTCATCCTATTGCTCGTAGCTACCCGTCCCTTGGTCGCCGCTTTCTTAAAGGATTAGAGAACAGCCGTTTGACGACCACGAGTCTGGACGTACGGCTCACGCGACCTGTTCGCGCGTAGTAATAAAACTTATTGCACTGCAATTACCACTCTGTTTTATTAATATGTAATGAGTACTCTCATTACAATATAGCCGAGAGGACCGCCATTGCTGTATAAAACATCTGTCCTCTACAAAGCTGAGGTAATTATTTAGCCTTTATCACACCACGAGTTACTAGCTCTGACTTAAACCTTTTATCTCATTATAGTGCGAGTGAATGTAACTAATATTGATAATAACATAAAATCGAAATGTGCTTGGGCAAGGTGATGAACTCTCTCCACTTTTTATAGAGGTTATAATCCAGGTAGCTCAGTGGCTAAGGCGCTCGGGCACGAATCCCAGCAGGCGCAGCAATTTTGAGAGTTGTGTTTAATCATATGAGCTATGCCAGGACGCTCTGTGGTTCGGATTCCACGTTAAACTGTAGGTCCCAGAGGAAAGGAACTGGCCGTCCTACCTCTGACACAATGGCTTAGTATGCCTCCTTCGGGAGGATCCAACCAACCTTCGGGTTGTGGACTAAGTTAAGTTTTTTAATCCAGTGCTAAATCGTTTTTATTGTGTCTTCCAAAGTAACTTTTTCTGTCTAAAAAACATTTATGAGAGTGACGTTTGGGACTAAATCGAAAATACTTCATTCTCAACATGTCCCAAATGCTCTTCAATTATTTTTTTCGTCATTATTGCCAAAAGGAACATCAGTTACCTGAGTAATCAGGCAGCTTGAAGCTGGAAATCCCATTATGGATGGCTAGAGCCAGATTTGTTAGGCCTGGCGCACTGAACAATAGGAGAAGAGTGTTTTATTACCATCTGTATGCGAAACGAGTAACTTAGTTTCTGTATGATAAATGTATCTTTGTTTGTGAAATATGTAATTAATGAGGTGGAGATTGGGAAACATCCCAGCATTCCCCCAAATGATTGCGGGAAACTGCCTAAAAACGGACTGATACACGAGGAACAGTAATTGAATCTGATCCTGTTTCACCTCCCAACTGAGCTGTACTGGATGGCCCAGTTGGTTAAGGATTCTCACTGGATATCGGAAGGTCCCCGGTTTGAATCCCTGTCTCGGCAGGGATTTTCTTAGGTCCTTAACCTCACCTCAGAGACAGCTTGTTGTGTAATGTGGAGTACGAACATTTCTGTAGTTCGGATTCCACACTAAACTGTAGGTCTCATATACACGCAGTCATATTGATGGATATCCTTCTATTTCATTATTATTAACGGCAATGAAATTTGCAGGAAAATATCAATATCAAATTAATTATGTTTTTCACACACTTTCAGTTTAAATTTTTACACTGTTTCTAATACATTGTACGGAACTTCCAATCCTTGTTAAGTTACCAACAAATCAGAACTGTCATCAATTACCACTTCATGATCAAGATTCTCTCTTCTCTTTCACATATGTCCACTACTTCTTCTCCCCCTTCCCCCCCCCCCCAGTAAACATCTGTTATTACACATAACTGACAATCTCTTCACTTAATGCATTCTACCGTGATTTCCGCAGACAGATCTACCTACTCGCTGTTAGCCCCCACTCCAACTATTATGTCTTACACCCTTAATGTGGGCCCCAAACCATCAGTATATATTTTTACAACACAATGCATCGGTACGCCTTTAAGACTTTATAGAATTTTACCCTTTCTAACTTAGTACATTAACTACTTATTCTCTCTATTTGATTTAGGTCTTCTGAAGCCTTTCCCTACCACCTGCCTATGTATGCTGTCCCACTAAACTAAATTAGATAATTATCAAATGATAATTACATTTTGTCCCTTCCATCAGCAGTTCAACCCACACCAAATTATCATGGAAAAATCTTTTTTGCAATTATCTTTTTTCCAAGATGGCCAGCCCACTCTTTACCCTATACGAAACGTGTTTATGCGACAGATATTGGTCTTTTTGCCCCGGGCTCTATTACTTGTCGAGGAAGGGGAAAAAAATCGTTCATAGCCTTTTCGTGGAGCCGTCCCGGCATTCGTCTGGAAAGATTTCGGGAAACATCGAAATCTGGATGGCCGGACAGTGACTTAAACTCTAATCCCACCAAATGCAAGGCTCTAACGTTACCATTCACCCACCAGGTGCAGTGGGCACTAGCGGTAGAGCTAAAAATCGCGCCATTCGTATCTCTTCAAGAGTAGAATATTGTTGTCGTAGCATCCCGATTCCTACTATTTGGTCCGTCGGTAAATGGAATTTATTCAACTGCCTGACGAACGTTTTATACCTGACGGAGTATCTCCGATTAATAAATATTTCTTTACATTTTTCTTCAATATTCAGATGAGATACGTAGAAATTTTTAAGTTATTACCGTACACTGCAAATATTACTGCATTTTTAACATCATATACTTCAAATCTGAAATTCTAGTAACAGGGCCACTGCAAGTCGAGACTCGCGCATTTAGGGTTCCTTACTCTAATGATCTAACACAGGGGTGGCCAACCCAAATGATCTTGCGGGCCACTTGGAAGTGCATCGTAACTCCGCGGGCCGCATATAAAATTATATATCCCCACTACAGACATTTTCTTAGAGTGAAAAAACGAAACATAAGTTAATATTGTGTTTACTATTATTCTTACATGTAAACATAGATAATATAATAATAATGGTACTAAACGAACATTGTAAAGAAATATATAACACTAAAAATGAAATATAAAAAATATTTTGTAAAAGTGTGATGAATCTCGCGGGCCGGAAAAATGTTCAAGGTGGGCCGCGGATTGGCCACCCCTGATCTAACATATACCTCGCATTTGGTAGGCGAAACAGCAGTCACTTGGCACAAAAGTCAATACCGGACACATCTTCAGGTTAGTTATGTTGTGGACTCCGCTCCACGGCATTCCAACGCTGCGCCACGTAGCCGCGTATGAAGGGAATACTGTCGTTCAGTTACGATCTAATTTTCTAAACGTAGGGCCTATATTCAGAGTTTAATGAACCTCGATTTTAGAACATTTTAAATTTTCACCACTTACGGCGTATATTAAATATAAACGTTTTTAGTATTTGTCATATAAGTGAGGGTTAGGATCGATATCGAGAACAAATTTCAAGTTCCTAGTTGAGGTTACTCTGCTGACAGAAATAATCCAAAATTGCCCAACATTGATGGCAGCTCATATATTTATTTTCCAGTGAGAAAAAAAAAATGGAAAATTCATTAATCCTCAACTCGACGATGTGTAAACATTGCGAGGTTCTTTCGAACATGAATCCTGGCAGGTCTCGCCATTTCTGCGAGGTATCCTCTTTGTAAGTCGTTAATAAAAGAAATCCTGATTGGTCTTACCAATACTTCCAGGTTCTTTTGCAATCTATATTCGATAGCACGTTCTGGACGATATGTATGGCCCCCGGGATATTGTCTCACACTTTTTTTTAAAGCTATCGCCTCACAGATAAAAATTTAATTGTATAGTCTTCTGTGTAAAATCAACTGCTATTTATTGAAACATCTTAATAAATTCAAATATTTACAGTTCTCATGATACAACATAAAATCTCACATATAACCATCTGTTTCTCCTTGGCTTAAAAACAAAAAACAATACAACACAGCCTACCAACTTCAACATATTAAAACATATTACAAAAACTTAAATTTACCCATTTTCACATACTACTATACTGTACGGCCTTGTAAAAATAAATACATTCATATATTCTATAATTCGAAAAATTATTACTATTGTTATTAATATTATTATTTAAATGTCTGATGTGAAATCTCATAACATCGACACCTCAAACAATAAAGTAAATTCTTTTTTATTTTTTTGTCCTACCTTTATTTATGTATAGAATAGTTTTACAAAATTTTTAATATATTAGGTTATGAGTCAGCGAAATACATAAATTTGAAGACTCCAATTTATTCAATTTCTTTTTTGTTTCTCTAGCTCCTGTCTTAGAAAGCTATTGTATCCCAATTCCCTCACTTCCCTCGTCATCGCCCTAATCAGCAAAAGAAAGAATCAGAAACCTCTCCCTAAACTGTCTAAGTTAAGTTAATTATCTTATGTTATGCCAAGATATTTACACATAACGTGTTCAATGATAAATTCCTGGTCCATCTTTTGTAGGATAAGAACTGAGCTTGAAACTGCAACACAAACAGCTTGAAATTCTACGCTACCTATGGTATAAACTGTAATTATAGCCTGTTCACTCTCAACTGACGGCTCAAGGTCATCTTCCCCTGGCCGCGCTCCTTCCCTCCTCACACCCTCCCTTCCTAACTTTCGGTGCTGTACGCTGTGTAGGGTTAAATTTCCCCTTCGCGTGTAGGGGTAATGGCAGCGGAGTGGGGATAGAGCAAGCTGCCCTTAAGCCGCCTCTCTTAACTGAACATTGTATAGCAGCAGTAAAGAAAACCTCTTAGGAAAACAAAGAAGAAACTATACCATCGATTAAAAGAAATTTACATAGTTTTCTGGAGCTGTGGTGTCAGACGAAAACTACACAGGTTATGCAAGCGCTTTTGTGACGTGCAGTTTTACCTGGCTGCGACCCTTTCTGCAGCTATTGCTGCACCGTAATATATGCTCCGGACTCCGATATATGATGGCACGGTTAAAGCTGCCGGCTTTAGCGCTTGCGTTATTGATGACGCGCGATGCGCACCACTCAACCTCCCGTCAGTTTGTTTAGTCGATAGTGTTACTCTCTGTCAAGCGACGGCCTTTGTGTAATATACACAGCCGGTGATTTCGCTTTGAAATCTGGGGGCATACATGTCATAAGGTGACAGCAGCGATGCTTATTTGCATACCTACCGCGTGTTGATATCTCCCAAAATTATTAATCACAGCAATCTAAATTGCCTCCAGTTGGTTCTGTTCTCCAATTTTGAGTTTGTATTTCATCCCAGCCGACAGTAACCACTTCTCATTGTTAATGCAGCAGCAACACTGCTTATAATCTTCTTGTGAATATCAGACACGACAAAGAGTTGAACGGTGTCACCAACGCAACGTCAAGTAAGGGAAGATGTCATAAATCATTATGAGATTGTTTTTGAAACTAGTGGTGGTGTAACGGTTAGCGTTCTGTCCTCGCATTCGGGAGGACACTGGTTCGAATCCCCGTTCGGGCATGCCGATTTGGGTTTTCCATGGTTCCCCAAATCACTCCAGACAAATGCCGGGATGCTTCCTTCAAAAGACCATGGCCGAATTCCTTCCCATTCCTTGCCCCTCATCCTTTGCTGTCCCTAAAGACTTAGTTGTTAAGAGACGTCAAGCAGTTTTTTTTTAATTTAAACTAATTTACGGCCTTATGATTCGGCACAAACGATTTAATTAAAACAGTTTTAGGCTGTTGACAAGGAACAGGAAAACTTGGCATCTCGTCGACGTGGAGGTAATCAGAGGCTGAGAAATACTGGTGGAACGGGAAGGAATTCAACAATGGCCTTTTAAAGAGCCAATCCGGCATTCGCCTTGAGTTAATATTTGAGGAAACCTTTGTAAAACTGGATAGCCGGACAAACATTCGAACTCGCGTCTTCCCAAATGCGAGGACAGAGAGATACTGCTCACATACCACGCTCTGTATCAGGAGGATATTCATCCATGACCCTTTTGAAAGCAATATCCTTCTGTTCACCTAGTATAGTTTAGAAAAACTGAGTAAAAGCGAAATCTGGATGGACGAAAAGGAAATCATACCCTGATGCTCCAGAATACGAGGCCCGAATGTTACCTCCAACCCAGCAAGTTCCCAGTGAGTTATTTATCTACTAGTATAAAGCACAATTAAAAAAATATGGATAAAGACACGACCGTCACCAATGGAGGTTGGAGGCATTTTTTGCTATGGAACAGCCTAAACCCCTATCAATTGGAGTGTAGTTAAGAGAGCGGGAAAGGGATTGTAATAAGGAGCGAAGTGGAGACCAGTCGAGTTTATAGAGGAATAGGAAAATAAAACAGTTTAGATTTTTTTATATATATGAAAAACTTTTAAAGGATAGTACAATCTCAAAAACGAATAATAATTAATTATTTTCATATTTCATTTGTATGCTATCAATAACAACAATAATAATATTTTTATCACATTCTTACTGATAAGTTTCCCTTACGCCTAATGTACGTCAGGATCATTAGAAATGGGAAAGGACTGGGGCAAGGAAAGGGAAGGAATTCGGCCATGGCCTTTTGAAAGAATCATCCCGGCACTGGTCATTCATTATAAGAGGTTTTGTGGCACTGTGATTAAGGAGTCTACCGGAAGGTCCCCAGTTTGTCTCGCCAAGAATTTTCAAAGGCCCTAACCCAATGCTCTAGCACAGTTTCCTGTGTAACGTGCAGTACGCCAGAAAGCTTCCGTGGTTCGGATTTCACTATAAATTGAATGTCCCCTGTACCCGTAGAACGTTAATTGAGCATTGAGTTGGATTTAGAATTCTTCCATTGAGACTATCTTTAAAAAATGGTAAATTCTTACAACAACCGGCCTTAAATAAACTCAAATATCCCTGTAAAGTATCTAGTCTAAATTAATAAATATCACTAGTTCTACGAACACATGGGCAGTCACAAATGCATAGGCCCATACACGTTTTTCTCATTAACAAATACCTTGATCATTGGTAAAACCACTCATTATTCTTTCGTTCTTAAAGAAGATGCTTGAAGTTCGACGGGTGCGTAACAGTTATGACGCGTAAATCAGAGTAGGAACACCAAACTACAAAGCCATCTGTGCCCTGATGAAAAGCTCGCGGTACAAGTCCCACGTCGGCCTTGACAAAGAAACAGCGAGAGAAGACAAAGTTTGTCTCATTAATATTTCCGCGCAGTCAGAAGATGTTTTGTTTGGTAATAAAAGAGAACAAAAGCATCCCGGAGCTCCGGTACGCTTCAGTCCTTTGGGGAGGCAAACAGAAGCCGGTAGGAGCACGTTTGCCAAATGAATGTTTATTCTGCGAGCGCGGAATAGCGATGTGATGTGATGCACCATCTCTGGCAGAAGAATCGATGCGTCGTCGTTTGATTGCCTGCCCCGTTCTCCTGAACCGAGCGCTCCAGAGGAATTGCTCGGACGTCCTACTGTAATTTGCAGGCCATTCACGTTAGTAATGAGTCTGTCGAAGTAGAAATAAATTTCGGATCGGTTTGTGGTCCACTTGTTGGCACCACGCCAGCATCGAGTGAGCATCCCGCTTCCTAACCCTCGTTATCAATGGCGTTGGTAATGATTTTCATCACACCGGGAGGCTTACAGATAATCGACCTACAACTTAGACTGCACGGATATGGCAAATGTAACATTGCAGACTTCATACCGTTTGAGCTATCACTCGCGCGAAACTTGAGTTTCTCATGTATGATCTCAGGATTAAACGAACCTAAGGACAGAATAAAAATTGCGTACTAATTGAGGTAAACGAAGTGTTCCCGTCTGTCTGTGAAAGGTTTAATTATGTTCTGTGTGTGATCTGTGTATTTTTTGACTGCGTAGCGGAGTTTTCTTAAAAATATTAGAAGTCTATATACATCTTTGCAGCAATTCCTATGACCTGTGTAAAGCTCTTGTTCATTAACTCTAACGCAAATTTATCTGTCTTTATTCCAGTTGACTATAAGGTTGAATTTCCATTTCTCTCCATATAGTTTTATTGTCATTTATTACATAATTTCATTGCATTGTGCAAATACCATCTGATGTTTAAAAAATGTAGTCTCTCTAGTCTGTGTACTGCTTTCTCCACATTTTCACAGTTTTAGAGCTACAATTATATAAAGCAAACTGGTGACTACTGTATCTTTGTACTATGTCTATTGTGAACTGAGAGATTTCAGTGATATATATTTTCTTTTGGATTCGACATCACACCCTCTCTTCTCCTTTCCTGTACTCGCCTACTTTTGTCCATTTCCACCTTAAATCCTTTCAGCATTTATGGCAATTTAGTCAATATTTCTCTTGGTCACTTATTCCAATCCCTGAAACACTATGAAGGAAAATCTTCCCACACCCTTGTGTCTGAAATTGCGTGCCAGCTTGTGGTCATGGTCATCTTTTCCATTCCATGCACTACTACTACTTCTTACACCAATACTTTTCCATGCCTCATCACCAGTATACGACCAAGCATGGTGGTGTAATGGATGGCGTTCTGGCCTTGCATTCGGGAGGACGGCGATTTAAATCCCTGTCCGGGCATCCAGATTTGGGTTTTCCATGGTTTCCCAAATCACTCCAGGCAAATGCCGGGATGCTTCCTTAAAAAGGCCATGGCCGAATTCCTTCCCATTCCTTGCCCCCCATCCTTTCCCGTCTCTAAAGACCTCGCCGTTGAGAGACGTAAAACAGTTAAAAACAAAAAAAAAACAGTATACGCCCTGTATAATCCCATGACTCTCTTCATCTTCCTCCTGTCTTCAAATGAATCCCATTCCAGCTTTTTAACCATATCTGTTTTAATACATCTATGTATACAGTAATTGAGCATCACTTTCAGAGATTTTAGTTTTTGTTTTTTTTATTTATTTATTTTTTATTTTATTTTTTATTTTATTTTTTATTTTTTTATTTATTTATTTTTTATTTTATTTTATATTTTTTTATTTTTATTATTATTTTTCTTACTGATTGTATCCTATGAAATACTATGGACCAATATTAACTACAGCACATCTATTATTATTATTGATTATTAATAAATAAATTTACAAATGCAGTTAAACTGAAGCACTATATCAATGTTTATACTTGCTGTATTACACCTCCAAAAGCCATTTTGGGTTAAAAAAATGTTAAAACCCCACCCACTTCTGCTTGCAGCTTGTGAACTGTGGTAACAGTGACTTCAAATAAAACAAACCAAACGAATTTTTGACAGTTTTTGGAGGGTACTTAGGCCCCGTGATGTAGAACTCAAGTGTTTCGCTACAATACTTACTGAAAAATTAAAAAAATGGACTTATTCATAACAAAAATTGTCAACTCCTTTTCCCATTTTCAAAGTTAATGTTGGAGAAATAAGACATATTGTTGAATTTGTTAGTTTAAATCACTATCTACATATACAAACAGGGATCCTGTGTGAAACCTTCATGTTTGTTCTCCCCTCAAATGTCCTGCTGCCAACAACCACTTACTTGTACTTTATTTTACATCTGCATTCTTCAGAGTATAAATATCCTCTTTCAAAGAACTTTGACATTGCTTTTGTTGAGATACATTATTTACTATCAAAGACTTCATACACTCACCCTCTCTACCCTTAAGTCAGGTGGAAAATTACTTATGCAATCTGTCAGATAATTTTTTGAAGTTTTTAACAGAATTTTTTTCTGCTTACTCAAAAACTTCTCAGTATTGTAACATTCTAAGCAATATCTTTCTGCATACAGAAAGATACTATTGAAAGTGATAGCTCACGAGGGCGGGAGGGGGCAAACTGAAGCACTTGTTGCAGGTGGAAACTTAATAGGGGCACAAAATAAGGTTTGATGGGGTGGCATATGGCAAATTTATGTTGTGGCGATTTTTTCTCGTTTTTTGTAACTCGACAACTGCTATGGGTAGCAAAATGATGTTTCAAGGGGTGGCATCCTTAAGACTTGGGTGTTGGATTGCAAAATGCATAGGTTTTTCTCTATCAATTGATCCATCATATAATGGTTTTTGTTATATATTTCTGTCAGTGAATTTTTCTTAATTCCATCAGTGAAAACAAAAGGATGTTCTTTCTGGGCACTACATTTTGTGCAGTTAAAAAACAGTATTCTGCAGATAAGTCAAGCAAATATGGAGGCTGTGAAGAAAGCAGTATCCAATTTGTTTCCAAATATCATCACCACATTGATGGGTTAACAAAAAAAATTGTGGTTACTGTGATCGCATGCGCACATAAACAAAAGATATATAGAAACAGAAACAGGAGTAAATAAACTGTTTCAGTACAACTGCACTCATGTTGCTAGAGTTTACTACAAGCTACATTCAGATTCAATCATATTTTAAAAGTTAAATGGTGCAAGCTTCTGGAAAGAACATCTCTGTTTATCATTCACCCCTTTATTTGCTTATAACATCTTCTGTACTTTCATTCTGCTTTCTATTCTCAAGATATCATTTAAACAAATATCTGATGTTTCACTAAGTTCGTGATTTTCTAGTTTATTCAAAAAAAAAAAAATCAGCCTATGTCCCAAGATTTCAAACATGTCTCAGAAAAATCTTAAAGAATTAATAAATATTCACTGCTTCAGAATACATTTCTATCCTGAAAATTTGCTAATCTAACAATAATAAGCCAAACAATATAGCTTAATTTTGTGAACAACCTCTCTTTTAATGAGGTTTGGTTAGTGACAGTTTGGTTGAGTTACAAATATTACTTATTTTTTTCTTTTGTTTTGTAAATATGGTTTATAAATCTGCCATTGTTGAAGCTACATTGTTTTTGGTAGGCCTATGTAAAAGAAAACCTCATCCTGGATATAAGATTTTAATTTTTGTGCTAGTCTATAAGACTTTGTAATTCATTGTGGCTGATGAGAAACTGCAATTGTAATGATAGTATGACACAAAACCATAAGGTTTTCACATATTAGGTGTTGCAGATTTTAGAAATATATAATTACCAGCAAGTTTGTCACCAAGCAAATTACATTTAATTTCAATAATGGTTCAACATCACTCCTGAAGAACATGCTGACAAACTGATATTTCAATGTCACCATTGGTAAAAAGACAAGCAAGTCATTTACAGTAAAAAAAAAGGAATGGATTAGCTCAAGAGTCAGTACTAGCTCCATTTCTCTTCAACTTGTACTCCAGTGACATGCCTGAAACAGTTGGCAGTAAATTTTGCTATGCTGAGGACTTAGCTATTACTGTCCAAACTGCCACACTAGAGGAAGGTGAATACATTCTCTTGAATACACATCAGCAGCTCAAAGTGAACTTCTGCCACCAAAGAGTGAAACATAAATTCTATCCTAAATACCATCTTAGACTGTTACTTAACACTAAAACATACCTTGAAAACACAAATCAGAAACTTAAAACACAGAACAACATCATGAAAAAGCTAGCTGTTACTTCATGGGGAGTTGATTCGGACTCACTATGAACAACTGCCCTCACCATGGTTTACCCTGTTGTTGAGTAGTAGAGCACGCCCTTGAAAACTGTCATGAGCCGTGCTTTGACAAGGCGACACGCCTCTGCCATGCTAATAATTTTTGGGATAGTGTCGTGAAAGAGGCGATTGAAATCAGAGTTAATAACAATGTGATAAATCGGGATCAAGGACTTAACATAAGTCAAACATGGAGGCCAGTTATTAGACAATTACGAAACACATGGGAACGGACCATATTTGGGCATAACAACAACCGGAACATGACGTCACCAAGCAGACCCGCCCTCCGCGCGAGTTCCCCTCCTCTCCCGTCCGGTAGCCCTATATAGAGACTAACACTAGGCAGTTTTAGTTAGTTAAGCAGGGCTTGACAATGGGAGCAGTGCCGGCTCTCGAAACGTTGGCAGTCGACTTTTATTTGATGCGGCTAGAATCCCGAGAGTGTTATCTACAGTGCTGCCGCCGCGAAAACGTTCACAGTTATTCAAGTTTAAAGTCATTTGCTAAAGAATTTCAATTCATATATTTAAATAAGCAGTTATATAAAGCCAGACCATAATATAGATACTGTCCTATAAAGGAATTCAGACTATTTCAGAAAAGAAAACATTGAATTCATTTTCAGAGATACTTCAGACCCTAACTAGCAAAACGAGGTTTGTACGTTTGTATGTAGGAAGATTTTATAAGTTGTATTTAGTTGAGTGTAGAAAGTTGTCATAAAGCACATTTAAAATTCCTGAACCTACAATTTTTAAGATAGGAAAACAATTTATAGCTCACAAGAGGCAGAATTTTTAATTGCACCTCATGTAAAATTTTGAGAGATATAACTAAAACATAACGATTATTTTTGGGAAGATATTAAAAATTGGGACTACCATGAGGTGAAACTTTCAAACAGGCAGTATATTTAAATGAAAGGGGATTTTTGTCTGAGCATAACACATCAATTCGTTTTTTAATATAAGTATTATTTCAGTGGATATTTGAAAAAGTAAGTAATTACAAACTTGTGGGTATGGTTGACTTCTGGTCACCAGATTGTAAGAATATGGATTTAAGAGAAAATTTCCTTATTTATGAAAACAATAAAAAGATATTAAAGCTTTTTTTTTAACTGCTTAACGTCTCTTAACAGCAAGGTCTTTAGAGACGGGAAAGGATGGGGGGCAAGGAATGGGAAGGAATTCAGCCATGGCCTTTTGAAGGAAGCATCCAGACATTTGCCTGGAGTGATTTGGGAAACCATGGAAAATCCAAATCTGGATGCCCGGATGGGGATTCGAACCTCCTGTTATTACAGCCGATGTAGGAACTTTGGCAATGGAGGCAGGTGAGCTGGTATATGAGATGGATCCTTACCTGAACTAATTATCCATTAGAATGAATGGTCATAGGCAAACAGTTTACTCACAAAACCTAGACCTTCCTGTTGCTCACCATGCCAGCACCCACAATAACCACAACCTCAATAACTGCTTCACAGTAGGAGCCATTAGAGTTCTTCTAAAAACTACCTCCCAATCTGAACTCCACAGGTGGGAATTGGCCTACAGCACATCCTGCAGACAACACCCTCCCCCCCCCTTCCCCGGGTATCAATTTCAGATAACTCCTTCCATCCTCACCATGTTATACCCATCACTGGCCTGTACAATAGATTCATTATATATAGACCTTATTCCTATTAACTTCTTAACGTCTCTTAACAGCGAGGTCTTTAGAGATGGGAAAGGATGGGGGGCAAGGAATTGGAAGGAATTCTGCCATGGCCTTTTAAAGGAAACATCCCAGCATTTTCCCAGAGTGATTTGGGAAACCATGGAAAACCCAAATCTGGATGCCCGGACAGGGATTCAAACCGGAGTCCTCCCAAATGCGAGGCCAGAACGTTAACCGTTACACCACCACACTCGGTGAACTTATTCCAAATTTAGTTTTGATTTTTTGTGAATAATACTTGAAAGTATATTATCATTGCTTCCCCCCACCAGTTCTGATGGTCAATTTCATTCTGTGTATGGCTGTGTTGGCCGTGAAGCTTGTGCAACTCATCCACATGTTTCTTTCTCCTTGAAAAAAGGGTTAGCCCCAAAATATTGTGTTTTTTGTGTTTGTGTATTATTTTGTATTGCTGATGCCCTCCTTCCTTCACTTTTGGTGAGTGTTGGGTATAATTTATCTTTCCTTTCCACATAAATTAAAATAACGGATAACAATGGTCCTAATTCACTATCATGAGGCACTCCCATTTTAACTTTTTTTGCTTCCATTCCTGATTCAGTGTCCCTAATGTTCCCACTAAACCAGTTACTTAAAACCAGCAGATTCTCATAGAAAATTACGATAACATGCAATGCTTAGAAACACATTCTGATATATAAGTATAACTACGTTATTCATTAACTGAGTATTGTCACAGGGCCACATTTATCTTGTGGATTTTTTGTTGCAGAGTCATTATATGGAAAGGGAAGATAAATTATACCCACCACTCTCCAATGTTGAGAGACGGGCTGCAGAAATAAAACCATGATATTTCATACCATGTCCTTCTCCATCTTCTCCATATAAATGTCACCTCATACCATTTATTCTGATCAATTGTTGCTGAAATTATATAATCATTTTGGTTTCAAGAACAATTCTCATTGGCTAAGCCTGTTGTGGCTTTAGGCGAAACAAGAGTTTTACTACATGCAATAAACTCTTTAAGGGGACCATACCCTGCCTATCTAACCCATGTTAATTTAGGCAAGTATTTGACCCATTTCTGAAAAAAAACTATTTGATGGAGGACCTTAATATTTTTACTGTATGTTACATGATGCTAATAGATTCAACTGTACTAAAATCTACTTTATCCATGTGATAGTTTTTAAGAAATACTTTTTAAATTTATTAACAAAGATATTAAGTTTTTTCTGCATAAAATATTTTTTGTGAACTTCCTAATGGGGGAATATTAATGAATGTAGTACCAGAGGTGGCTTTTTATGTTATGCAGAGTCTCTGAAAATTTCATTCATTTATCTATCATAGTTTCTGATATAATGGGGCATATGTACTGAAAATTTTAGTTTGCTGGAAATTGGCTTTAAAGAAAACAACTGCTCGCAAACGCACTCAAACAAAAATAACAGCTTGTTTCAAGGCGTGTTGATTAAAAATAGCAGAAACAAGAGAATACTGACCATTGCCCTCCAAAGATAGCCAGCACACTCAGGAGTCAGAAAAAAAAAATCCCTACTGTGCAATAAAGGGATTATAATGGTCTAAAATACATGCAGAAAAGTGGGCGTGTCACCGAAATGCATGTGGTAGGAAAATGCTATTTAAATGCCCAAAAATTTTTTTTCTGCAAAATCCTTTTTGAGATACTTAAAGAATACCTTTATCTATCGAAATATGATGAAAAATGAACCTGAACCACGGTGTGGTCCCCTTAAAGCTGCAATTTAATACAGAGAACAACTCTTAAACATGTTTCAATAAAACAACTAGAACTATGTTATAATATAGCCACAGGTTTCAGAAAGTAATTTTGGTAAAGATCACTCAATAACCACAAAGTTGAACAAAAAAAAAAAAAAAAATATTATATACATTACATCAGTCTAAGGAATATTTAAGAATATTTTCTAGAAGCAACACAGACAGGATTCAAAGAGGCAATTAGCAACTGACACCAAGTTTGTGCTGCAAAACAATTATCAAGAGCCAAAAAGAATGTTATACACTAACTTTTACAGCATCTGCAGATACAGAAAATATTTACAATGATACCGACAGAACAAAGCTAAGGAACAGCATGAAGTAGAAGAGTTTACCATATCACTTAACATTAACTACTACCTCCAATGAGCATTAATAAACACAAACTAAGATGAATATATATTATATTCACCTGGAAAGAGAGATGTGTTTTTTATTATTCACATAAACAACAACATATATTTAAATATTATTTTGTGAATTCCACATAAGATATGACTTGCCTGTGGGTTTCAAGTAGTGGCTGGATTGATTCCTACATTATGGAATATTTACAATATTTTAAATATCTAACATACACAAATAAAAAACTAAAGGTTTATTGTGATTATAAGGTGGGGAAAGAATTGCTTATTGAAGACTTGAAATGTAAATATCTTGGCATTACATTTGTCATTTGATAAAAGGCTTAACTGGGTAGGACACATTGGTCAGGTAGTAGGAAAAGGTTTCAAAATTCTGCACTTGTTGGAGAGAGTGATGAGAGGATGTACGAGAGAAGTAAAGGAATTGGGTTACAAAACTTTGGTCAGACCAGTGCTTGAATATAGTAGTGTAATATGGGACCCACATTTTGAGTATCAAATACAGGAGTTGGAGAAGGTCCAAAGAAGGAATGTTTCTGGAAATTATCGCAGAATGCAATCAGTAACTGGTATGATAAGAGAGCTAGAATGGGACTCTTTGGCAGACAGAAGGAGGGTGAAGAGGGAAATATTTTCAGGATATGTTTTAGCTTATTGATGTAATCTGTGGGTAATTTATTATAAATTCATGGAACAAGGCAGCCAGGGTTTTTTTAAAAATAATAATAATAATAATAAGGTGTATACTTATATATGGCTGGTCACTAACAAAGAAGACTTGTACATTGGCATGTGTGTACAAGACTGTTGTTTGAATGAACATCTGATGTACATTTTTTTTATTATTATTTAATTGTGGAGTGCACGCTCTGGTGGCAATTTCCCTACACACCCATTTTCTCCTGTTTCCTATACCCACCTATTTTTTCCCTCCACAAATTTCAACTTTAAATTGTTTTGACATTTTTGTTAATTATTCATCAATTCTCTGATCCCCCTAAGGGTGTATCCAGAATTAGAACTAGAGGGGGGCAAGATTTGAACTACGGGCAGGGGGGGGGCAACTCATATTGGTTTCGAGGGTGGGGGACTGAAACATGACGATTTCTTACAAAATAAAACTCAAATCTATTGAGGAAACTATTATTATTAATGTGTGAGTGGAGACTTTCCCGGCGTAGTGATGAAATATAATCTTCACGGGTGAAGATTATATTTTATTATTGTTATTGATTAACATAGTAATTCAACCACTTAATCTAAGGACCTGTTGTGTAGTTAATTAAGATCATAAATCAGTTATATTTTTTTATGTAAACTTTAATCATCTCGGATTCTCCAAAAAAAAAAAAATAATAACATTCATCAATATCTCATGGTGTTCTTTTATGAAATTTTGATGCACACACATCAGGAATAATCCAGTCAACCTTTACTCTCCCAAAGTGCTCCTGAGCCAGTTCGAAGGGTACTAAAGGCAACTTGACTTTTTTCTAGGGGGCGCAGCAGCCCCCTCCTGCCCCTGGCTGTATATGCCCATGCCCCGAACAACAAAATAAAATCTTCCCACTCCCTAGTGCCTGAAATTGAGTTTCAGTTTTTAGTCATGGACAACTCTTCCCTTTCATGCATTTCTTTTCATTCTTAGACAAATAACTTTCCACACCACATCACCAATATATGCCTTGCACTCTCCCATGACTCTATCACTCTCCTCCTGTCTTCCAATGAATCCCATTCCAGTACTTTTATCATATCGGTTACTGATTCTGCTCTGTAGTAATTTCCAAAGATAAATATAACAGCCCTTCTCTGCACCCCCTCCAACCCCTGTATTTGATACGAAAAATATTGGTCTCATACTACACTACCATATTCAAGCAATTTTGTAACCCAATTCCTTTACTTCTCTTGTACAGCTCCTCATCACTCTCTCCAACAAGTGAAGGAGTTTGAAACATTTTTCCATTACCTGTACATTGTTTCCTGCCAAGTTAAGCTTGATATCAAATGTTATGCCAAGATACTTACATTTCAAGTCTTCAACAAGAAATTCTTTTCCCACCTTATAATCATAATCAACCTTTAGTTTTTTATCTGTGTATCTACTAAACTGACTCTTCTTTGCATTTATCTTCATACCATGTTTACCAACCCAACTAGATATCCTGTCAAGATCACCCTGCAGCTGTTCTCAGTCTTCTACCATTTTGATCCATTTATATAGCATTAGGTCCTGTGTAAACAATCTAATTTCTGATAGTAAACCATAAACACAATCATAAATTAGAATATTGAACAACAATCATCCCAATATGCTACCCTGTGACACTCCAATCTTTACTTCCACTTCTTTTGATGCTGCATTTCCTATTCTAACTTTTTGCTTTCCACCTTTTAAAAATTCTTCTACCCAGCTAATCACTTTCTCATCCACTCCAACAGTTTTTATCTTATATAACACCTTTTTATGGCTTACTCTGTCAAAGGCCTTTGAAAGGTCTAGTACAACACAATCAATTTGGCCTCCCTTGTCCATTTCATCTGAAATATCTTGCATATATTGTGGTCCTTTGAAAGTCAATGTTTTCATTTTCTATAATAATTGTTTGATATTTTCACTGTTACATATAGGCATCATTGCAAATTTTCCTCAGTCCCAACTAAAATCAACTTGGTCGTCATCTATATTGGTGAAGATGTGACACAGTGAAGATATAAATGATAAAGAGAATACAGTTAAATAAACATCTCATATTTGTTTTTTATATGTGGGAAATGCTATCTAATATAATGTCATTATTTCAAAATGATTAGGTGAAAATTTCTGCTTTTTCCTAATGGCACTGTCTATATAAATGTTACAAAGCAAACTTGTCTCAGACCTCACATTGTTTCCATTTAGATTTTAACATAAATATTACAATAAAAAGTTTTTATTACTTTTACTATAAGCAGTTATTTGCCTTTTTCTAACATAGTATGAAACAATTTCATTCTGTTTCCATATCAAATGCTGTTTCATAATCAATTGACTCTATTTAATTGAATCTCAATGCTTTCCTATAAATCATTGTCAATAAATACTCTAAATGTGACCTTCCTTTACAAATCATCTTAAAACTGGTGAAAAGAAGAAGTTAGTGACTACAGAAATTGTGGGAAGAAATAGGTTTGAACTGCTACCAGAGTCAGATGGGGAAGAGCCTTGTGTAGATGTAAGAGTAGGTAAGGTGCAGCAGGCCAATAGGAATATAGGCATAGAAGGAAAAAATAGGAAGAAAAAGGTTCTGCTGCTAGGTAGTAGCCATGGGAGAGGTGTAGGTCCCCTTCTGCAGGATCAATTGGGCACAGGCTACCAGGTCACAAGCTTTTTCAAACCCAGTGCAACATTAGGTCAGGTAATAGAGGATATAGGCTCAATTTGTAGGAATTTCAGTAAGGGTGGTAGATTAGTGACAGGGGGTGGTGTGGGAAATAGTATTGATAGAAATGTGAGTTATAGTATAAAGAGTGACCTGAGGAAGGTGGTGAAGGAGGCGCAGCAAACCAGGGTTAAACTCATGCAGGTGCTAAGTCGCCATGATCAGCCAGAGTTGAACCACGCTGTGAGGCAGGTAAAAGTGGAAACAGAAATTCTACTTGGAAAAGGCATTAGTTCTGTTTTGGGGGTTGCACCTATGAGCACCATTGGTAGGTGTGGTTTAACTAGGCATGGCGTACACCTAAATAGAAGTGGGAAGGGAGTACTTTCTGAGTTGTTAGCTAAAGATGTAAGGGAGCCCAATTCCAGTTATGGTAGGGCTAGGACTGTGCTTTATTTTAGGTTAGGGGCTGCTGGTGAAGAAATAAAAATAAGTGATACAAGGGATACTGGTTGTAGATGCATTATGAGAAAAAATATAAATGGAAATGAAACAGGTGAAGCTATTGAAATAATCACGGAATTGGGTACAGCTGGAAAGACAAAGGTTAATGCTGAAAATATCACAAAGCTAAAAATAATGATGTTATTGGTCAACTGTAGAAGAATAATGAACAAAGTGATAGAATTTGCAAACTTAAGAAAGATACATAAGGCACAAGTGATTATAGGGGTAGAGTCTTGGTTAAAAGAATGAGTACTAGACATTGACATTTTGCCCAAAGGTTACAGAGTATATCACAGAGACAGAGGAGCAATTGGTGTAGGGGTGTTCATACTGGTTAGCAAAGATTACAATAGTTCTCTAGTGTTATAGATCATGACCATGAGTAATTAGGGGTAGATTTTTGGGGTGACAAAAAAGAAAAAATCATGGTATTGGAAGCTTATCGTAGTGGAAGAATGAATGATGAAGATTAAATTCTTGGAAAGAAACTAAATTCACAGTTCAGAGGTGAGCGTAGAATGGTTATTATTGGAGGGGATTTAAATTTACCAGGCATCAACTGGGTGGGAAATAAGATAAACAACATGAGGGAACAGAAATTTGCGAATACCTTAATAAGGGAATGAGGTTTTACACAAGTAGTAAAGTACGAGGGGACCAATCTTTTTGGATATCTTTCTAATAAACCTAGTGAAAATCTTGTAGAGTGTCAAGTAACTGAAGGAATAAGTGATCACTGAGCAGTACTGATATATATTAGGGGATTCAGTAAACCAGTGGCCAAAATAGAATGGGGAAAAAGGTCTAGACTTTAGAACTGAAGAGACATTTTAGGGAAAGGTTCAGCAAATGGAAGGATGACACAAGTACAGTGGAGGTGAAATGGAAAGAGTTTAAGGAGATAACAAAAAAGGGTGAAGAAATATTTATTCCAAAACAATAGGAATACTACAATAGGAAGGTGAGAAAATTAAAGAGGCTAGTGAGACAGGAACACAATAGAGTTAAGAGACAGGAAGGCAACAGGGAATACTTAAAACAACTAAACAAGCAATTAATAAGAGCAAAAAGGATGGGTTATGAAGAATATTATTGGTGCAGGAGGATCACTGAACGATGCATCTATAAATTTTTATGACTATATTGGAAAACTGAGGGGAAAGGAAGGTATTCAGACTATTGTAGATAGGAATGGAGTTGAAGTAACTGAGGATTGTAAAATTGCAGAGACATTGAGTGACTGGTTTAGTGAGGCAACTAAGGACAATCATCCTATGGTGGGAGGGAATGAATTAGAGGAGAGTCTTCATAAAAGTACAAATGAGGAAAAGTGCGATAGTAATACCGGTTCATAAAGGAGGGGTTACAAATAGTGATGAAAATTACAGGCCAATTAGTTTAACATCAGTGATAGACAAAAAATGGAGAGATTGATATGCAATTATATAAGAAATGTCTGTGAAGAAAGAAACAGGTTTTCAGATCGACAACATGGTTTTAGGTAAGGATATTCATGTGAATCTAAAATAGTGGGCTATATGCAAGATATTTCAGATGAATTGGACAAGGGAGGCCAAAGTGTGGCACTAGATCTTTCTAAGGCATTTGACATAGTGAGCCACAAAATGGTTTTAAATAAAATGAAATCTATTGGATTGGATGAAGAAGTTACTTGCTGGGTAAATGAATTCTTAAAAGCCATAAAGCAAGTGTTAGAGTAGGAAATACATTATCAAAAGAGGTGGAAGTAAATATGGGAGTGCCACAGGGTAATGTATTGGGACCGTTGCCACTGAGTGTGGTGGTGTAACGGCTAGCGTTCTGGCCTCACATTTGGGAGGGCGGCGGTTCAAATCCCCGTCCAGGCATCCAAATTTGTGTTTTCCATGGTTTCCCAAATCACTCCAGGAAAATGCCGGGATGCTTCCTTCAAAAGGCCATGGCCGAATTCCTTCCCATTCCTTGCCCCCTCCCCCCATCCTTTCCCATCTCTAAAAACCTAGAGAGACATTAAGCAGTTAAAAAAAAAGGGTCTGTTGCTGTTCATTATTCTAGTAAATGACTGGTTTGTGGTCAAAATCTAGGGATTTTGTAGATGATATAATGGTATACAATAGGATCAAAACAGGTGAAGACTGTGAACAGCTGCAGGGTGACCTGGATATAATATCTAAATGGGTATGTCACCATGGAATGATGAAAAATGACAACAATAATCAGCTTATAAGGTATTCAGATAAAAAACTAAGTTTTATTATGATTATAGGATAATGTCAGAATTGCTTGTTGAAAGCATGAATTGTAAATTTTTTGGCATAACATTTGATAACAAACTCAACTGGGCAGAGAATATTGGGCAGGTGGTAGGAAAAGGTTACAAAATCCTTCATTTACTAGAGAGGGTGATGAGAGGATGTACCATAGAAGTTAGGGAGTTGGGTTACAAAACTTTGGTAAGACCATTGGTTGAAAATGGTGGTGTAGTTTGAGGCCCATATTTTGGTTATCTAATACAGCAGTTGGAAGATGTAAAAAAGAAGACCAGCTCGATTTTTTTTATGGAAATTGTCACAGGACCCAGTCAGTAAATGATATGATAAAGGAGCTGGATTGGGACTCATTGGAGGAAAGGAGGAGGGTAATTTAGAATGTCCAGGGCATATGTTGGGGGGCTTGGAGGGATATTGGCCAAAGAATTAAGAATAGTGTGTGAAAAGGTAAACACGATCATGTACACAAGCTTGCGCTAGATTTCATGCATAAGAGAGTGGGAAAATGTTCTTTTGTTGGTAAGGTTGTTAGGGATTGGAACAATTTAGCTAGTGTAGTGATGAATAATTTTCCAAAAATGCTTATGGAAATTAAAATTTGTAAATCAAAATATTAAATGTGGGATGAACTTAACATTCTAATTATAAAAGAAAATTTAAATATATATATATATATATATGATTAGACCACCCTAGTATGTGACTCCTTAACTTTCTGCTGCACACTCCACTGGAGGTTCCACTTTGCCTAGAAGAACAACAATCTGCAAACTCAGAATGACCTGGAGCTCAGTCTCCAAAAATTCCGACCACCCGCCATTCGTGATCCACCACCTCTCCCACAAAACTACCCTCTCCAATTGCTTCAAGATCTGGTTTCCACCAGTTTGGCTTCTCCTAGTTTTGAAAAATCACTACCCCGTGGCATCAACCTGACAATTTCAGAAACCCGGGACATCAGGGAACTCTCCTCTGATCCAGACTTGATCATTCTACCAGCAGACAAGGGCTCAACTACAGTGGTCATGAACCGTTGTCACTACTTTCGTGAAGCACTGCATCAGCTGTCTGACACCAACACTTATCGTCCCCTCAACCATGATCCCACACCTGCAGTCAGTGAGAGAATAAAAGATTACATACAGTTTAGTGGACCACTCCAAGGCTCACTCCCCATTCTGCTTCACTCCTTACTCCAAAAAAGCTGCGCACACCTTCCCTATACCTCCTTCCTAAAATTCATAAGCCTGGCAACCCAGAATGTCCCATGGATAAAGGATTTTCTAACTGTTCAGTCGCAGTATGTTGTCGTTGAAGAAGAAAGTTCTTCTAATCTAGATGTTACATCGGGTGTACCTCAAGGAAGTGTAATTGGACCACTTCTTTTCTTAATTTTTATAAACGATCTCGGAGACAAAGTGAAAAGCCTTTTTAGATTGTTTGCTGATGATGCGGTTATTTATAGGGAAGTAAGAAATTTGGCCGATTACTTAGAAATTCAGCGTGATCTGGATGTTATTTTGGCTTGGTGCGCTGAGTGGCAACTTACTCTAAATTGTAAAAAGTGCAAGACAATGAGCATAACTAACAAAAAGAATCCAATTGTTCAGAAATACGAGTTAAACAATACAGTTATTGATATGGTCGATTCTATGAAATCTTTGGGAGTAACAGTACAAAGGAACATGAAATGGGACATACACATTAAGTCGTTAGTGGGTAGAGCAAATTCTAGGCTGCGATTCATAGGTCAAATCTTAAAAATTGTAATGAACAAACAAAGGAGATAGCGTACAAATCTCTTGTGCGTCCACATTTGGACTATTGTTGTGCCATTTGGTATCCGTTTCATAAGGGGTTGATCGAAAGTATAGAGAAAGTACAGAGAAGAGCCGCTCAATTCGTGACCGCTTGCTACAGTCCTTATGAAAGCGTCACAGAACTGATTAGTAGACTAGGTTGGGAGTCTCTGGTAGATAGACGACGCACGTTTCATTTAAACTTATTGGTAAACATGTGTACTCCCACTTTTACTTTTGAGTGTAGTGAAATACTTCTTCCACCAACCTATTTGAGTCGGAAGGACAGGAAAGATAAAATTAGAGAAATAAGGTGCCGGACTGATTCTTATATGAATTATTTTTTCCCTCGTACCATTAGGGATTGGAATGCACAGCAAAGAGATTAGCTTTGGTGCTGAGCACCCTCTGCCACCCACAATTTTGTGAATTGCAGAGTATATATGTAGATATAGATAGTTGCTGCATATGGATCACCGACTGAGCACATCTCTGCCCTGGTGGACCAGCATCTTCAGCCCATTGTCAGCCAGCTTTCCTCTCACATCAAAGACACCCAACACTTCCTCTCCCAACTGGCCAAGGTACCCACACCTCTTCCCCTAGACTTCTTTCTAGTGGCGGTGGTTGCGACCTCCCTACATACTAATATTCCCCACTGTCATGTGCTCAGTGCCTTGGAACATTTTCTAGACCAGCATCCCCACCAATAGCCTCCCCACCAAATCCTTCTTGATCATCCTGGCCGAGCTAATACTGAACAACAACGTTTTTTCATTCAAGGGCAAAATTTACCACCAAGTCAGCGTCACTGCCATGGGCACTCGTATGGCTCCCTCATACGCTAACCTCTACTTAGGCTGCCTGGAACAGTTATTCTTAGCTGGATCCCATCTGAAACCCCTTTTGTGGGTCAGATTCATTGATGACATTTTCATAATCTGGATCCACGGGGAAGACAACCTACTCAGTTTCCTCGATAAAATCAATACTGCCAGCACTCTGAAATTCACGTGGACTAACTCCCATACACGTGCCACTTTCCTGGATGTCAACATATCCCTCACATGGCTACATCAACTCATCTGTCCATATCAAACCCACCAACCTACAACAGTACCTTCATTACGATTGCTGCCACCCTCACCACAACAAACACTCCCTCCCCTACAGCATCGGCATTCGGGGGAGCCACATATTTTCCAATGAACAGGCACTCCAACAGCATCTCTGAAGCCCTGATTTCCTTCAATTACCCATCAGATCTAGTTCACAAACAAGTTTCACGGGCCACATCACAACCCACTCAACCTATCAACAGCCCATAACCCTCAAAAATGAATCATAGCCCCATTTTGATCACCCAATATTTCCCAGGTTTGGAAGCCATCAACTGAGTCCTGCAATAAGGTTACAACTTCCTTCGAGCCTGCTGCTAGATGAGAAAACTCCTTCCAAAAATCCTACCTCACCCACCCAGAACCTGCTTTGGCAGACCTCCAAACCTCAACTAACTCTTGGTCCATAAACATGGGGCCCCCAGTCTGCAAGGCAGTCCCAAGGTTTGTTTCCTTGCAACAGATCCCACTGCAAATTATCCAGTATGCACCTGCCTTCCACCACTTTTGGCGACCCCTTAATTGGGGAAAGCTTCCCCATCATAGGACTAGCCACATGTGTATCCTCCCACCTTATATATCAACTCACCTGCAACCATTGCCCAGCCTCCTACATTGGTCTGACAACAAATCCAGTAGCCATCGAAATGAATGGACACAGACAATCGGTTTTCACCCAGAACCCTGAACACCCTGTACCTTATAATGCCACCACTCACGGAACAAACAATCTTAACAAATGTTCTGCGGTTCACACCATCAGAGTCCTCTTGGACAGAAGCAGAATTTTGGAACTCAGAAGGTGGGATCTGGCATATCATTACCAACTGGGCACCAGGCAACCACCAGGACTAAATTTAAGATAGCATCAATTTTCCTCCCACCCATCCTCCTCACCTCCTACCTTTTCCCACAGAACCATTGCTCACCAGATCCTATTTTTTGTAGTTTGTAACTTCATATTAAGCTTAATTTTATATTTCCAATTTTTTTTAAATTGATTTTGTTTTTGCATATTTCTCAGTTTTTTGCACGTACATCCATTACTTAATGGGCAATTTAGGACCATCAGTTGATGTCTACTGCACTTCCATGACAGGTACCTAATACTATTTATTAGTATTTTCTAGCTTATACCTCTCTACCTCCCACCCTCACTACCGGCCATGTTGTTTTTCCCCCCATCATGATGTAAGGAACAAGGATGGATCTTGGGGGTGGATCAGCCTTACGTTCCTTAACTATTGTTCACTTACTTATCACTGGAAATACTTGAAGTTCTTAAAATAGTTTGTTGACCGTGAATTTGCCTAATAAAAATGCTAACTTGTTTTCAAGATGGTCGCCACCTGTTCGTTATTCCCCAAACAGGAAGGGTATACTATTAAATGAAAGTCAGGTTTGAAGTTTCACTATTCACATATATTCAAAAATGTCACTGTATTACAACTGTTCAGCTAGCAAGGCATCGGAAAATCATCACACGAAAATTGCAAGTTATGAAGCATAACCAAAACCGATAAGTCCCCCCATAAAATTCAAAGTTCAAATTTCCAACATTTAACTACGCAACTGACAAAAAATCCAAAACATGGCGTCTATCTTCCATTGTGACTGCCCTGCGGTAGGCTAGCCTCGTGACCAAGCCGCCCGAGGCTAGCTTGCGGCTCTTGGACCTAACACGTCCTACTTCTCGCACAATCTAGACCCAAGTGAGCGTCATAGCTCTGCAATTCCCTATATGAAACTAGGACTAACGTGTTCAACATAGACATTGAAATTCTCGATTTATCTCCCAATGTTTCCCAGAAATTTACAGTGGGTAGATTACTCCAAAATAAGTGTTTAGTGTCTCTTGGTAATAATGATTTAAGTGCTCCAGAACGGAGTTATAGATTTATTTAGTTGGGGTGTGTTGCTACACTGGATTACGTAGTTAGTTCAAATTTTGGTAGCAAAAAACAAACCGTCAAAAATTTTAGATTTCGGGCTTTAAGTTATTTTAGAAGTACTCTCCCGTCTCTGCTGATTCTACTGGTGTAAAAATTATTCAAATCTGTTCGGTAATTCGAAAGATACTGATTTCCTTAATTTTCCCTTGTTCAGACCAAATCTTCTGCTTTTTATTTATAGCCGGTTGTGTCCTGAGATTATTTTTAAATTGAACCTTGATTTATTTTAAGCCTTTCAGCGAAGTTGTTAGTCTGCTAAACCTGTTAGTTTCTGAGTTATTAATTTCCAAAGTTTCGGTTTTTACAACGCCATAACCGGTTGTCTAATATTCACTTATATTTTCAGTTTATCGGTTGGTCATCAAGGGAACTTTACAAAATATTACCTAGTTATTTATTTTACTTGGTTTCCTTTACTTTTAAAGCTCTGAAGTTATTCAAATGTGGTGGCATAAAATGTTTACTATCTCCCATGTGAAGATGCATTATTTATTACTTTAAATCGGTCTTTAGCTGCTAGTTATGAGTGTATTTAATATCAAGTGGTGAAATTCTAATTATAAAAGTGCTTTACAGTGTTCAATTTAGTAGTGTATTATGGCCATCGTAACGTAAATAAATCTGTGTCTTCTGCTTCATGGATAATAACGGATTAATCTCTTTTAGGTGAGTTTATTTCTTAATTTTTCCTGGAAACTTCTTATTTATGGTTACTATGTGTTATTTATCCACTTTATCGTATTAGGATTGTTGTGGGCTCGACTTTAAATGTGGTATCGTCTACTGAAATTAACCTTAAACTTGGCCGAATTCTCGCGGAATATAGAGAATATAACTAGGGATACCTTACAATGAGCTACCGGCTACCGGCCTGCTGGGCTCACTCATTTGGCTGCCGGCCTCCAACATGCAGTCATCTCACTACCACTGAAGATGAGCCATAGGCTTGAAAATTTTATTCTATGTGAGTATCTGTTTTTTTCATGTATCAACACCACAGAAATCCTCTTCTATGGTAAGCGGTGGATTTATCCTATCCAAATGTTTATTTTATATATATGAATTAGGTGACTAGGGAAATCGCCACCAGAGTGTTGGTTCAATTGCAATTAATAATAATAAATACAGGAGGGATCTGGACTGGATAGGCCAACATGAAATAAAAAATAAATGCCAAGAGATGTCAGATTACTAAGAGCATCTAAAGGCAATGCTGTCTTCTCATTTGTAGAGAGTAAATCAATTATTTTTCTATTACCACAGCAACAGCATGTGATCTTATGTTCATTTTTATACCTGAGAAAGGGGTTTGTTATCCTCAATTCGATGTTGGCATTCAAACTTGGAACTCTCCAGTCAGAGCCTTAATCACTGAACCACCAGACTGCTCATTTTTGTTGATGGCATTCAGGAATTCTTGCATTTTATCATAGAACTCTTGTGCATCTTCTATTCAACCTTCTTCTAGGGTGAATACCCCAAACAGAAGATTCTCTTTTTTGGGTACGGGTGTCAGGGATTGGAATAAATTACCAAGGAAAATGATGAATAATTTACGAAAAACGTTTCAAGAATTTAAAGTCAAAATTTGCAGAGGGCAAATGTAGGTGGGTGCAGGAAAAGGGGAAGATGGGTGTTTACAGAAATTGTCACCGGAGCGTGTGTTCTATTGCAATTAAATTAAATTACTGTTAATTTATCTCTCTATTTTAATTCTGAACTTCATTATGCAGTCACAAACTCATTTGTAAGTATCAATTGTAGATTTTCACTCCTTCCTAATCATTTTAGCTCTCTTCTCTTGTAGTGCAATATTATAAACCATGACATAATCATTTAAATCTGTGCTAGCTGCTACTACACCTATATCGGTCTTCATATTTTTAATTTTTTTCTTTATTACATAGGCCCCTATAAAAGTATATGTTTATTACCCCACCAGGAAGGACATGCCAGTTACAAACCCCATCCAGTATTATCTATCATACACCTCTTCCAATGTGAAATTCAGAGGAGAACTGTCCCGGAGTTTCAAGTTCATAAATAGGATAAGGAGATGGTCTCCCACTCATTCTGTTCAATTTGGTGCTCTACAATATCATCAGAACTGTGGAGATTGCACTGAACAATATTGGATTTAAACCAATCACAATTGGAGACAGAACATGAAAGATCAAAATCAGGAGCCTGTCTTCCATACATTACAATCCTAACAAACAACTCTAAGGATGCTGCCATTTTTGTTCAAACCCTAAATCAGATAGCAGTGAAGACAGTATTACAGATATCATATGAAAATATCAAGTAGTTCTACAGCTGACATGCAGAATAGCCCCTCTGACAATTATCCATGGCAAGATTTGAAAAGTCAATCGATTCCAGTACTTTGGTGAATGGGTCCACCCCAGGGGTAGGTAGAGAATCTCCATCTTAGATAGATGTACCAAAATCGAATACATATCCTGAGTAAAATACATGGAAAAAAAGTTCTACTAGAAGAAACCTAGTGACTGAAAGTGAACTCTGAATTGTGACAGTTGTTGGGAACAAGTAACACCAGCATCGGGCAGCTGAATGTTTACAGGCATCTTCTGAGAATTGGCAACAGCAGGTTAACAAAGAAGATCTTATCACTTACCTAAAGTTATATGACAAGAAGCATGTGACTCAATGATGGCAAAAAGAATTGGATTCTACTTCAATTTCCAAAACTGATGTTGCAGTTTGCTCCAATTTTTTAAATGTATTTAGCTCCTGGTCCTCCCCACCAAAAATTACTAAATCTTAAAAACCCATCTCTCAAAAGAAAAATTATTAAGTGGGCACAAGAGGTATTGGAAACAAAAGTGAGAATCCAAAAATAACTGCGCATAAGTCTTCTATAGTGGGCTTAAATCAATAATGAATACTTATTTAATTTTAACTGTGTTGGAGCTTAAGGTCTTACCCACCAAACTACTCTCTCTCTTTACAAATTTAAATTTTAAAACCTTCCAGTGTTTTTGGCAGTCACCTCTTCCCTTCACAATTCATTCAAATCATTGACACCCCTACCTTAATTTATATTAAAAAAACTCCCACTCCATTATGCCTAAAATCAAGTGACAACTTGTGGTTGTGTTCATATTTTCCCTCCATGTCCCAATTTAATTAAGTTTAATTGTGATGGAGCACTTGCTTAAATGGCACACCCACTTCATTTTCTTTTTCCACCTACTTTTTCTGTCTACTATTTTCAACTTTAATTTCTTTTAAAATTTTTGGTAAATTATTCATTATTTGTCTTCGTAATTTATTCAAATTCCCAACCCCCTTACCTATGAATTAAAATCTTCCCACATCCATATGCCTGAAATCGAGAGTCTATTTGTGGTTATGGTCATCTTTACATTTCCATGCATCTCTCCTAATTCTTCCACCACCATCTTTCCAGGCCTCATCACCAATATTCACCTTATACATTCCCATCTTCCAATGAATTCTGTTCCAGCTCCGTTATCATATCCCTTACTGATTGTATTCTGTGGTAATTTCCATAGACAAATCTAGCAGCCCATCTCCTGTATTTGATACCCAAAATGTGAGTACCATACTACACTACCATATTCAAGCAATGGTCTGTCCAATGTTTTGTAATCCAGTCCACTTAATTCTCTAGTACATCCCTTCATCACTCTTCCCAACAATTGAAGGATTTAGAAACCTTTCCTACTATCTGACCAATGAGTCCTGCCCAGCTGAGTTTATTATTCAATGCTAGGGCAAGTTATTTACATTTCAAGTCTTCAACAAGAAATTCTCTCCCCAACTTATAACTATAATCAATCTTTATTTTTTTATCTGTGTACCTAATATGCTGAAACTTCTTTTCATTTATATTCATCCCAGCTATATATACTGTCCATTATGTCATATGCAAATAACCTAACTCCTGATAGTAGTCCACCATCACAATCATTCATTAGTATAATTAACTGCAATAGTCTCAATACGCTACCCTGCGGCACTCCCATCTTCGCTTCCACTTCTGTTGTTACAGCATTTCCTACACTAATTTTTTTCTTTCTACCTTACACGAATTCTACCTTCACTTCTAATACTTCTATCAATATCCTTCAAAGTCCATCAGTGCATACACTGCAATCATTCTTTACACTCTCCTCTTGTGTTGCAATGAATCTCAATCCAGCTACTTTATTATGACAGTTACTGATTGTGTTGTGTAATTATATCCATGAACAAATATAGCTGCCCTCCTATGCACCCCTTCCAACTCCTGTTATCCAAAATGTGACTCCCTTATAATCACATTCAAGTAATGTTCTGACCAAAGTTTTGTAACCAAATTCTCCCCTTATCACCTTTACTAAAAAAAAGGAACAAGTCTGAAACCTTTTACTGTCACATTCCCAACAAAGTACTGCCCAGTTAAGTTTACTTTCAAATACTATACCAAGACATTTATGCTTCAACAAGAAATTCCTTCCTCACTCTATAATCGTAAACAATCTTTAGTTTTTAATCTGTGCATCTAAAAAGCTGAGACTTCTTGACATTACTCTTCATTCCATACTGACATACCATGATAGATGCACTGTCCAACTCTGTAGTTGTTTGCAGTTCTCTCGCCATTTAATCCTATTATTAAATCATTGTTTAATATGCAAACAATCTAACTTCTGACTGTGAAACAATAATGCAATCATTCATTAGAATAGTGAATAGTAAAGGTTCCAGAATTCTACCTTCTGTCATCCCCATTTTATCTTACATCTCTTTTGTTTTGCATTTTTTACCTAACTCTTCGCTTTCTACCTCTTAAAAATTCCTCCACCCAACAAGCCACTATTTCATTCAAACAAATGGTTTATATCTTATTTAACACAATTTTATGATTCATTTCTGCCAAAGATATAGTGCTGCACTATCAACTTGACCTAGTTCCAACTCTATTTTATTGAACTGTATGGTGAAAACCTATAAATCCCAATAAAACAGAACCGAGGCAGTCAGGGGTGGATCCAGGATTTTGGTTTGGGAGGGGCTTGAGCGGACTTTGGTTTGGGGGGGGGAGGGCTTGGCTTGAGTGGATTTTGGTTGGGGGGCTTGCCTTTAGTGGATTTTGGGTTTAGGGGTGCATGAGTCAGGCAAAAAGGTAGTATTTATAGTCTAATCGGGCCTCAAATCTGTAGAGCTAAAAAAAAAAAAAAAAAAAAAAAAAAAAAAGGTCTCCAAAATTACAATGTCAGACATGGACCTAGATACTTTTAGGGGGTCTTGAGCCCCCTAGCCTCCCCCCCCCTGGATCCGCCCCTGGAGGCAGTAAATACACAAAAATAATTACGGTAAGGAATGGTACACAACATAAAAGTAATGTAATGAAGTGGTTATAACTTGTAATCAGCATATGAGACATACAATGGGAAAAATGAAAAATTCTAGAGAAATAGATGAAGCTGATAAAACAATAACTGATGGAGACAGAACTGGGAAGGTGGAGGTTAATGCTGGAAATATCACAAACCCTGTAATAAAAGAGATAGCAGGAAACTGTAGAAATATAATAAATAAAGTAATTGAATTTGCAAACTGAATAGTGAAACATGAACCACACATAATTATAGAGGTAAAGCCTTGGTTCAAAGAAGAAAACAATGAGGATTTTCCCAAAAATTGTACCATAGAGATAGAGAATTAATTGGTGGAGGGGCATTCATACTGGTTAGCAGTTCACTGGAGTTTATAGATAATGAGCATGATTATTTGGTTAATTTTCTGGGCTGGTAAAAAACGAAAAGTCAGGGCATTATCTGCTTACAATAGTTGAAGAATGAATGATAAAGATTAGGCTCTGGGGAAGTCACTAAAATTCACTCAGAAGTGGGAGTAGAATGGTCATTGTTGACGGGGGATTTAAATTTACCAGTTGCTAACTGGTAAAGAAAAAAGATTAATAACACAAAGAAACAGAGATTTGCAAATACCTAAGTAATGGAAGGATCCTTTACGCAAGTGGTAAAACAAACAACAAGGGGACAAAACATGTTTGATATCTTCCTAATAAAGCCTGATGAAACCTTGTGTGTGTCTCAAACAACTGAAGAAATAATTTATCATGAAGCAGTTCTGATGGATGTTGGAGCATTTTGTAAGCCAGTGGCCAAAATTGAAGGGTGAAATAGGTACAATTATAAAAAGGCATGGATATTGTAATTGAAGAAACATTTCAAGGAAAGTTTCAGCAATTAGAAGGATGGCACAAGTACAGTGCAGTCGAAGTTGGAAGAATTCAAGGAGATAATAAAAAATGGTGAAGAAATATTAATTCCAAAACAAGAAATGAAGAGAAGTACAGAACCTAAATACTATAATAGTGAGGTGAGGCAATTAAATAGGTTGGCGAGAAGAGACAGCAAGGCAGTGGTGTCTACTTGAAACAAGTAAATAAGGAATTAAAGAAGGAGACCAGAGATGGGTTTATAAAGAATATTTTAGGTTTTATCTGGACCACTGACAGATGTATCTAGAAATATCTATGGCTATATTAGAAAACTGAGGAGAGGAGAGACTGTTGAAACAAATATAGATAAGGATGGAGAAAAAGTTATTGAGGATTTGAAAAAGGTAGAGGTTTTAAGTAAATGGTTTAGTGAGACCATTAAGGACAATGATTCAGGAATGAGAGGGAGTAAATCAGAGAACAAGCTTATCCGCACAATTAGAAATGAGCATACTAACAAATTTGAAATTCATCCTGAGTATATCATGAAGGAACTAAAAATGCAAAAAAGCATAATGGGGCTAGTGTAGATAATATTACTGCAGATGTCTTAAAGATAGGAGGATATTACTATGTTCTCTGTCTTGAAATGTTATTTAAACTGAATCTTGATACTTACTACTTACCAGAGGACTGTAAAAGTGAGATAGTACAGGTCCACAAAGGAAGGATGACAAATAGGATTGAAAATTACAGGACAATTAGTCTGACATCAGTGGTAGGTAAATTAATGGTAAGATTTATATGCAGCCACATCAAGAATGTCTGTGAGGAACATAAGTGGTTTTCAAGTCGACAACAAGGCTTTGCACAAGGATATTCATGTGAATCTAAGTTAGTAGGTTATATACCAGATATTTTGGATGAAATGGATGGGGAAGGCAAAATTGACAGTGTAGCACTAGATCTTTCAAAGGTTTTTGACAAAATGAGCCATAAAATTGTGCTCATTGAGGTAAAAACTATTGGAGTTGATGAAAAAGTGATTTTCTGGGATGAAGAATACTTAAAAGGTAGAAAGCAAAATGTTAATGAAGAAAATGCAGTACCAAAAGAAATGGAAGAGAACATAGGAGTCCCACATGATAGAGTATTGGGACAATTTGAATTCATTATTCTAATGAATGATTGTGTTGATGGCTGACTATTAGAAGTTAGATTGCTTGCAGATTACATAATGTTATATAATATGATAACAACAGAAGAAGTCACAGGGTGATCTAGACAGGATTTCTGGTTGGGTGAGTCAACATAAAAAAAAAATTGGCATAAAATTCGATAAAAAAGTTAACTTGGCAGGACACATTGAACAGGTCATAGGAAAAGGGTTCAAAATCTTACACCTGTTGGAAAGAGTGATTTTTTAAATTTAATTTAATTGCAATGGAGCACAGGCTCCGGTGGCAATTCCCCTACACACCCGTCTTCCCCCTATCCTGCACCCACCAACATTTGCCCTCTACAAATTTTATCTTTACATTCTTTCAACATTTTCGGTAAATTATTCATCATTTCTCTTGGTAACTCATTCCAATCCCTGACACCCTTACCTAAAAAAGAGAATCTTGTGCCTGAAATCGAGTGCCAGCTTGTGGTCATGGTCATCTTTTCCCTTCCATGCACTACTTTTCATACCTATTGCAATATCTTTCCATTCCTCATCGCCAGTATATGCCCTGTACACTCCCATGACCCTACTCATCCTCCTCCTGTCTTGCAATGAATCCCATTCCAGCTCCTTTATCATATCCGTCACTGATTGCATTCTGCGATAATTTCCAGAAACAAATCTAGCAGCCCTTTTTTGGACCCTCTCCAACACCTGTATTTGATATGTAAAATGAGGGTCCCATACGTAAAATTAGGGTCCCATACTAGTGATGAGAGGATGTATTAGAGAAGCAAGGGAATTGGGTTACAAAACTTCGGTCAGACCATTGCATGAATATGGTGGTGTAGTCTGGAAACCACATTTTGGGTATCAAATACAGGAATTGGAGGAGGAGCAAAGAAAAGCTGTTAGATTTGTCTTTGGAAATTACCGCAGAACTCAATCACTAACTGATATGTTAAAAGAGCTGCATTGGCATTCATTGAAAGACAAGAAGAGGGTGAAGAGGGACATGGGACTGATTTCTAGGCATATATTGGTGATGAGGCATGGACATATATTGGTGGGAGAATTAAGTTAGGTATGTGGAAGGGTAAAGATGACCATCACCACAAATTGGCTCTCGATTTCAGGCATAAGGGTGTTGGAAAAAAAAAAAAAAAATTCGTAGAGAAGGTTGTTAGGGATTGGAATAAATTACGAAGTAAATTGATGAATACTTAATTTAAAGTTCAAATTAGTAGAAGGCAAAAGTAGGTTGGAAGAGGAAAGGAGAAAAATTGGTGTGTAGGGAAATTGCCACCGGAGTGTCTTCTCATCACGATTACATTAAATTAATGAAAATCTCATCACAGTTCATCGCCTTCCTTACTGAGATGCTCATTCATTCACTTGAATTATTTCTTTGGTATTCATGAATCCTTCCATTATACACTTGCAGACAGAATTTATTTTGCAGTCTAATTTTATCCTCTAAAAAAGATCCTCTAACCTAAAATACACCCTATTATAACCTCATCGTAACTGAAAGTGGTCCACCTATAGCTTTAGGTAACAACTCAGAAAGAAGCTTCTACCACTTCTATTTAGGTGTATGCCATGCCTCGCAAGACCCACCTATCAATTATTTCTTTACTGGCACAACCTTCATTTCAGAGATAATGCCTGTCCAAAGCAGCATCTCCCATGGAGGAAGAAATATATGGAGACGAGATAACGCGAAATCCGTGAAACCTCGTGAAAAAACTGTGCCTGCGCGGCGGACATCGTAGGAGTACCAAAACATTGGGCTGTTTGCACTGTGTTAGCTGCTGAGAATATTTCATTTTCTAATTTTCTAAAGTTTTCTATAATGCCAAGTAGTGATGCATATGGTTGTACAAACAGACGAGATAGGAAAAAACCTGGAATAGCGTTTCATAAGTAAGTCACATTGTAATTATCGTTCTTGAAGTATCTGACAGGCAACCGCAACATTAGTGCCATTCGCTATAAATTTATTCATTGCTCTCAATAGGATCATCTTATTCTCAAATTTTTGTTGGTGTAGTGTAGACAATTAGCATATGTTACTATTTTGCACCTGAAAAGCTAGCCTTATTGTAGACAAATGTTGGAAATTTAATTCGCAACACAGTGAATATGGTATTCTGCATGCATTACTCACGTTTAAATTTACACTGAAATTGCACGATGAAATTAATCTTGATAATTTGTGCTGTGCGAACTACTAAACGTGATGAAATAAACTTTGTTGACGGAAATGTAGTTCGCGATGCATTTCTTGAGTTTAGATGTGTGGTTTTTTAGCGGCAATATTAATGGAAATGTTGGCAGGTTGAAATGCGGTGTATACCTGAAGAGAACAAACAATTTATTTATTATTAGCTGTTAGCTTCTGATTTTTGAATGTACTGATTTTTCTAGCAAAATTATATAGGCCACTACCAGTACAATATCTTCTAAGTAAGCTCAGAAACTATGAGGTTTTATGAAGTATTAATTTTTTTAATAGCTCTAAACATTGACTTATACTTTTTTTTAATTTCAGATATGACTTGTTTCTGTTTGTAAATATGTCTACAAGTATATTTCTAGATTTTGAAATCTTCCTTGTCAATTACTGAAATAGAATGTGATAATATAACCTATTTGAACATCAACTAAAATTTAAGGACTGTAGAAATAAACAGTTTATTATTCAAGTTACCTGCTCATTAAGTTACGTCCGAATTCATCATCAAATATGGATATGGAGATATTTTTTTTCTGGTCCAGGCCGCATTTCAACCTAACCACGTCAATTTTAAGGTACAATATCTCGAGAACTAAGCGAGATATCAAAAAAAAATATATATTCTTTACTTTCAGTTTCCCTCATCGAGTTACATAAGAATTCGTCATCAAATTGCGGCGCCACGGTTATCGTTGAATCCCCTCATAACCTAACAACGTCACTTTTGAGACAGTATATCTCGCGAACTAAGCGAGATATCGAAAAATTTTATTCTTTATTTTCGATTTGTATCGTCGTGTTACATAAGAATCTATCTCCAAATTTGACTTTGGGGACACGTTTCTTCTGAATTTCAACCAGAAACTCCACTCTTTTGAGACAGTATATCTCGAGAACTAAGCACGATATCAAAAAAATTTATTCTTCATTTTTGATGTGTCTCGTCGAGTTACATCATCAAATTGCGGTGCCACGGTTGTCTTATGATTCCCTTGAGGTTTTTGTGCCTATTTCCGTGTTTCTCTGGTCAAGCAATATGGCGGCCTCCCCTCCCCACTTGTCTCCACCCGGTTTCGCTCCAGTATGTGGCGAAGGTCCCTTGCGTCGTCTCCATATATTCCTTCCTCCATGGCATCTCCATTTCCACATTTACCCACATCATATCTGCGTTCAACCTTGCCAAATGCCAATCATGGTGAGTCAGGACCTTGGTCAGGAACTGTATCAGTTATTCTCTGGCCGGTGCTTCACCACCTCCCAAAGGTCGCTCTCTATAGGCCTACTGTTACTCACAATTCTGTTAAAGTTGTTCTCCACATCCATCACTATCAGCAGGGCCGGCGGATAATGTGGTTATGGTGGGCGGCAGTACCCACCCGAGAAATTCCGGGTGGGTATTTAACCCACCAGGAATTTGAGGGCGACTGAGTGTGCATAGAGTAAAAAAATCAGAGAAAGAAAGAGAGAGCAGAGCAAATAAGTATATCAGTTTCTTCGTTCAAAATGCGTGTAAAATAGACTGTGTACCATGGAGAAAGGAATATATAGAGACGAAATAACGCTAAATCCGTGAAACCTCATGAAAAAAAACTGCTCTCTTACTGCGCATGCGTGGCAACCATAGGGATCCCCCCCAAAACATTTTCTAATATTCTAAAGTTTTCTATAATGCCAAGCTGTGTTGCATATGGTTGCACAAACAGACAAGATAGGAAACAACCTGGAATAGCGTTTCATAAGTAAGTCTCATTGTAATTATTGTTCTTGAAGTATTTGACAGGTAACTGCGACATTAGGACCTGTTCATAGCTCTCAATAGGATCATATCGTTCTCAAATTTTTGTTGGTGTAGTTTAGACAATTAGCATATCTTACTATTTTGCACCTGAAAAACTAGCCTTATTGTAGACAAGTGTTGAAAATTTAATCTAAGCGGGTCAAGTTTACATCGCGACACAGTGAATATGGTATTCTGCAAGCTTTACTCAAGTTTCAGTTTGCACTGAAAGTGTACTATGAAATTAATTGCGATAATTTGTGCTGTGCGAACTACTAAACGTGTGATTAAATAAACGTTGTTACCCGAAACGTAATTCGCGATGCATTTCAAGTGTTTAGGTGTGTCTACATAGTATGATTTTGTAGCGGCAATATTAATGGAAATGTTGGTAGGTTGAAATGCGGTGTGTACCAGAAGAGAACAAACAATTTATTTATTATTAGTTGTTAGCTTCTGACTTATGAATGCACTGATTTTGCTAGCAAAATTATATAGGCCACTAACAGCAATATCTTCTATGTAAGTTCAGAAACTATCAGGACTTCTGAAGTGATAATTTTTTTAAAAGCTCTAAACTTTGACTTAGCCTGACTTTTTATTCTGGTCCAGGCCGGGTTTCAACCTAACCACAAAGATTAGTAAAAAAAATAAAACACCCAATCTGCATGTGCAGCAAAATTATCTTTTGGTCCTGTCTTCATCATAACCGGCAGTTCTATCATTACTGTGGCGCCACAATATGATGATGAATTCTTATAGAACTCAACGAAATAAATCGAAAATAAAGAATAAAATTTTTTGATATCTCGCTTTGCTTTCGAGATATAGCATGTTAAAAATCAGTTATAGGTACAGTTCCTTGTAATTTTGGTGACTTTTTTGTTTGTTTCAGGACGTATTTTAACCCAACAATCACTAAGGAGAAAATAAAACACCTATATTGCATTTCCACAGTGTAGATATGGTGGTTTCAGTGAAGTTTTTTTTCTGGTCCAGGTCAGATCTCACCCTAACCTCCTCACATTTGAGGTACAATATCTCGAGTGATCGAAAT
>CM061919.1:191937225-192025288 GCA_031002005.1 Vandiemenella viatica
CACCACGACGCAGGTCGGCACGCATCGCCAGGGGAACAGCTCCGTACTCCCCCGGAGGTAGCCTTCATAGTCTGCTCCAGGGCGCCGCGGCAGACGACCTCGCAGACGTCGCAGACATCGCTTCCCCCCCCCCCCCCCGGAGGGAGGTATGTTCAGTCTGCCAGTAAAGGCCCCTGCCAGGCAGACCTCACACACAACGCGCCTGCACGCCGGGATACATATACGACTCCAAACAGGCGCAGAGGCATCAACAAACCAGGAAAATAAATAGAATCTTCTAGAGGCTAAGTGGGACTATTTCTTACAGAGGTCGCCGTACTACCACACAACGGAATTCCTGCGCCAGGCCGCCTATATAAGCGTAGCCGGCCGCTCCACCGCCAGTTCCGGCCTGACCGCGGAACCAGCTTCATACTACAGAAGACCACCGGAAGTTCGCGAGAAGTAGAAGCCGTCTCTCTCTACCCCGGATCAGGACCAGGCTAAATTTCTCGACGGTCATCCGCTAACTGTACCACATTTGTTATTGTTTACCAGTGTTTGTGTACATAGTAATAAACCTCAAGGAACCATTAAGTGTAGTTCACTTCAGTTTTCACATATTAGGTGTTGCAGATTATAGAAATATATAATTACCAGCAAGTTTGTCACTAAGCAAATTACATTTAATTTCAATAATGGTTCAACATCACTCCTGAAGAACATGCTGACAAACTGATATTTCAATGTCACCATTGGGAAAAAGACAAGCAAGTCATTTACAGTAAAAAAAGGAATGGATTAGCTCAAGAGTCAGTATTAGCTCCATTTCTCTTCAACTTGTACTCCAGTGACATGCCTGAAACAGTCGGCAGTAAATTTTGCTATGCTGACAACTTAGCTATCACTGTCCAAACTGCCACACTAGTGGAAGGTGAAAACATTCTCTTGAATACACATCAGCAGCTCAAAGTGAACTTCTGCCACCAAAGAGTGAAACATAAATTCTATCCTAAATACCATCTTAGACTGTTACTTAACACTAAAACATACCTTGAAAACACAAATCAGAAACTTAAAACACAGAACAACATCATGAAAAGGCTGTTACTTCATGGGGAATTGATTTGGACTCACTATGAACAACTGCCCTCACCATGGTTTACCCTGTTGCTGAGTACTGTGCTCCAGTGTGGTAAAACGTAGGGCTCACACTAGAAAAATCAACGTTCATCAGAATGAGTGTTTGAGAGTTATAACTGGCACACTAAAATCAACCACAGTCCCCTGGTTACATATCATCAGTAATACACCACCTCCAAAGGTAAGATGCCAAGAAGCAACGGCACATGAGTGGATAAAATTACATCATCCTGCACATCCATAGGATTTCCCAGTCCAAGAGGTCCTAAATGACCAACCCCACTTTTGTCTTAAATCCAGTATGGCATGATGTATTTGACTTTGAAGTGAAGGAATAATGGCAACAAAGCTGGAATTTTGCATCCGTGAAACATCAAGATATTGAAGATCCTACAACTGGACTTCAAGAATTCCACCTGAAGAGAGACCAGTGGGTCAAACTAAAACACATAAGAACAGACTATGGCAAATGCAATGCCATTCTCTATATGTGGGGACTTTAGGATTCTCTTGCCTGTGACTGCAGAGCTCCTTCTCAGTGTGGAGTACATCATTCACGAATGCTCTCTAAAGATGTATGATAGTCCATTCCAAGATGTTTTCAGTGCTACAACTTCCTTCACAGCATGGCTGCAACAACTGTCCATCGATTTGTGAATACTTCCAACAATCTTGTCACTGTATATATTTATATGCATTGTATTATTTGCTTAGCCATATGGCAAATAATAATATACATAAATAATAGTTCACATAGATTTTATCTTTTTATCAGTTCTGATTATCAATTTGTAACTAAGCTTTCTTCTTGTTTATTTAATGAATTTATATTCAGTTGTATATTTTCAAAATTTTAATTAATACATCTTTAAAATAAATCAACTTTTATGTACCCAACTTGTGCCCTTATGAGATAAAATAAATAAGTAAAAAATCTTGGTCCAATTGCCATGTACCCAGTGTCATGTTAATATTCCTTACCAGGACAAAGGTTATACTGGGAAAATAAACTTCTACAATCATACAAATTTCTGGCTGTGGAGGTTTTTGTTCTAAAGGTTGAAATAAGGATTCTCTCATAAATAAGAAATTATCCTTTGTCACCTAGACCAGGCAGTTGAGAAGATGGTTGGCACTCAAGTTCTAAAACTTTGAATACATTCAGTGGCCATATGAGCTAGACTAAAATTGACACATCGTGCAAGGGAAAAGGCTGAATGTAATTAGATAAAAACAAATCAAGATTAACAATGTTAATCATAAGAGAGTTAATCTGAAAAGTACAGGAAACTGGAAAAGAAATGCAAAAGAAACCATAGATTTAGCAGTAACAAAAAAGAAACAGAGAGGAAGTACATACTGTGGGACAGTGCATTATGATTATTTAGTGAAATTCAACAAATATGTACATAGTAACAATGAAATAATAGGCACTAAGTAGCAAAAAGGAATTACCCATTAGAATAGGGATATGAATCACCTTAACATGAAAACTTAACTATAACTTCTCTATAGGGCTAAGACCAGAAAATTTCAATGTGTTCGTGTTTATTGTGTGTTCATGATGCACAACTATCATCCTAAACTGAGAAGTGGTTCATTTCACTATTATAATTTGTAATTCATAGATATATATTGTCAGGTAACCTAAATTTTGTAAATTTCATAACCAGATTTGTTTAGAGAGCACCGAGGTCAACTCAATAACATTGCAAATCAAGTTTAAAGTCATTTTCTAAAGAATTTCAATTCATATATTTAAGTAAGCAATTATATAAAGCCAGACCATAATAAAGATACTGCCCTATAAAGGAATTCAGACTATTTCAGAAAAGAAAACATTGAATTCATTTTCAGAGATACTTCAGACCCTAACTAGAAAAACGAGGTTTGTACGTTTGTATGTAGGAAGATTTTATAAGTTGAATTTAGTTGAGTGTAGAAAGTTGTCATAAAGCACATTTAAAATTCCTGAACTTACAATTTTTAAGATAGGAAAACGATTTATAGCTCACAAGAGGCAGAATTTTTTATTGCACCTCATGTAAAATTTTGAGAGATATAACTAAAATATAAGGATTATTTTTGGGAAGATATTAAAAATTGGGACTACCATGAGGTGAAACTTTCAAACAGGCAGTATATTTAAATGAAAGGGGATTTTTGTCTGAGCATAACGCATCAATTCGTTTTTGAATATAAGTATTATTTCAGTGGATATTTGAAAAAGTAAGTAACTACAAACTTGTGGGTATGGTTGACTTCTGGTCACCAGATTGTAAGAATTTGGGTTTAAGAGAAAATTTCCTGATTTATGAAAACAATGAAAAAGATATTAAAGCTTTTTTTTTTAACTGCTTAACGTCTCTTAACAGCGAGGTCTTTAGAGACGGGAAAGGATGGGGGGCAAGGAATGGGAAGGAATTCAGCCATGGCCTTTTGAAGGAAGCATCTAGACATTTGCCTGGAGTGATTTGGGAAACCATGGAAAACCCAAATCTGGATGCCCGGACGGGGATTCGAACCTCCTGTTATTATAGCCGATGTAGGAACTTTGGCAATGGAGGCAGGTGAGCTGGTATATGAGATGGGTCCTTACCTGAACTCATTATCCATCAGAATGAATGGTCACAGGCAAACAGTTTACTCACAAAACCTAGACCTTCCTGTTGCTCACCATGCCAGCACCCACAATAACCACAACCTCAATAACTGCTTCACAGTAGTAGCCATTAGAGTTCTTCTAAAAACTACCTCCCAACCTGAACTCCACAGGTGGGAATTGCCCTACCTATTAACGTCTCTTAACAGCGAGGTATTTAGAGACGGGAAAGGATGGGGGGCAAGGAATTGGAAGGAATTCTGCCATGGCCTTTTAAAGGAAACATCCCGGCATTTACCCAGAGTGATTTGGGAAACCATGGAAAACCCAAATCTGGATGCCCGGACGGGGATTCGAACCGGCGTCCTCCCAAATGCAAGGCCAGAACGTTAACCGTTACACCACCACACTCGGTGAACTTATTCCAAATTTAGTTTTGATTTTTTGTGACTAATACTTGAAAATATGTTATCATTGCTTCCCCCACCAGCATGGGCGCCCATATGATAGTTTGTAGAGGGGGGCCAAGACCTGATTGATTGGAGTATATTTAATATCATACCTATACTGAATCTTTTTTTTTTTGCTGGTCCCCCCCCACCCTCCCCCCACCCCGCGAAAAAAAAAATGAAATGAAAAAAAAAATATCGCTTACTAAATATTCGCTTTTCATGCAGTCAAACTTCAGCATATGCCATGACGTTTTAACTTATTACTTTTTAACTATTGACACACTGCAGAGAGTATCTACATACACTACTGAATGCTTCAACAAAATTACATCACCCCGCGACACATAGTGCCGGAATTAGGACGTGATAGATACATACACGCTTCAAAAACTACCTTCTATTTACGTTGGAATGCAGTAAACACAACATCATGTCTGACGTTTTAATTTATCACTTTTTTGCTACTAAAAGATATTCACAACTTATTTTACATATGGCATATGTCAATGTATATGTGCATGCACGTGCACAATTATATCGCTGTACAGTAAATAGTTGAGGATAGATGTCATAAATAATGATATGCGCCAAAGACGTGCTTTTCCTAAAAATGGAGCGAAAATTACCCCTTAAACATTCATCCAGTGTTTCATTATGAGAGCACTTCCAACAAACTTTAAGCACAATTTCAGTAATTTTTCAAACATTTTCTCACTTACATGTTTATCGTCAAGAATAACGGAATTAGAGTGCACCGCGCTGCCCTATGTCTCTCCCTCTCTCTCTGAATAGGGTAGACAATTTAGTTAGAGCCTATACGAGAAACCTAATTTAAAACACCATGACTGCGCCTCATGTGAAGTATTGCTCAAAAGTGCAAATATGCGTAACATTTTAAATTATTTATCTACTGACGAGCGAATAAAGTGAAATATTTATTTTTAAAATGGTACGTCGAATAATAACTCCAGAAATGTGTGATCGGATGGAATACGTAGGATATCGGATAGGGAGATTTACATAACAGAGCAATCATATTGCTCTGCCGTTTAAACGCACTTTGTCCAAAACAAAAAATTTTGTACAAATTTTACTAGTTGAGAAAGCTAAATAAAATGATTTCTTTCTCTCTCCCTTTCGTTTCTACTATTTTTGTTGAATGGGGAGACCACGTGGCCGACCTCGGCTGCAGCTTTATACTGGCCCTTTGATAACAAAACAATAACATGTTAAGTACTATATTGAAACCATTTAATATTTAACAACATAAATGCAGAAGCAACTTTTATACAGAATTCAAACTCAAAATACACACCTCAGATGATTTTACACTAGTAGTGATATAAAAAGCAAACTGTGAAATAAATTATTATACATTAGTTGGTTTATGGATTTAACACTAATATTTATGTGAAAAAGCAAACTGTAAATTTCTTTTCTTCTTGCCGAACAAGTCAATCACTTTGTCCTGGAAAACAGGGTTTTCTGCTCTTTTCCTGTGAACACTAAGAAGGCACAAGCTGGACAGACGGTCCTCGCCAGTAGTACTTCTCAGCCACGTCTTCACTCTACGCAGTGTGCTGAAAGAATGTTCTATGGTGCAAGTTGTGGGGGTATGGTCTGGTAGAATACAAGCAATCTCCTTACAGCTGGGTAAAACATAGTTTCTGCAAGTATATCATTGAGCTTTGTTTTTTCCAAACACTCCTTATTTGTCCAAACGTCATACCATAATCTGGCTTCTGCTTCCAAGTTGTCTATTTGGTAAAACCTTTGCAAACTTTTTATATCTCTCATGAAATCATCTTTCTTCTCCTTTTTTATTAAATGTGGATGAAGAATCCCTGCCACCTTTGAATGTTATGTCTTTGACTTTTTCAAATCTTGTGATAAGTGACGAGATTATGGAATCCATGTATGGATTGTAAACTGCCACCTTGAAATAGTCTTGGGGTGATGAGTAATGGAAATTCACATTGCATCTGAGGGTCTGCCTTCCAGTCAATCTTGGGATTTTTACATCTATGTCAAGTTCCTTACAATCTTCTTCCACTGCCTCGAAAAAGTTTCTGAATTTGTCATCGCTTTCTCTCTGCTTTTGAAAATTGGCTATCAAGTCAGTGTTGACGAATCTGTAAACTGAGTGGAGATCCATATCAGTACTCTGGAGTTTGTTCACTATTGGTTCCAGATATGAAGATACCTCAATATAATGTGTAGACAAACGATAAATGTAGTTGCTGATGTTGCATAATCAAGTTGGCTGGCACGTGATCGAGTGTCTTGATTGTATTCACTGTTATATGCCAAGTGATTCAGACTATCCTTTATTACCAAGAAGTATTCTTTGGATATCCTGATTGATTTATATTTATGGGACCATCTAGTTTCACAAAACAGTGGAATGTTAGGTATTGTTTTCCTACGCAATAGACTTTCTCAATAGAACCTAATAACTTCTTTTATCGTTCCAATTCTGTTTCGAATTTCCTGGACATTGTTAAGATAATTGACAACTAAGTTCAGTCTGTGCGATGCACAATGAAAATAGACAGCTGAAGGATTCTTCCCTCTGATCCTGGCCTGCACTCCAGTTTCATGGCCTGCCATTGTCGAACAGCCATCAAAGCCAAGGCCAATCAGTTTATTCATATTAATCCCTAATTTTTCAACAAAATTTAAAATAGATGAAGAAATTCCTTCAGCATCCAATGTAGTAAGCTCCGTAAACCCTAAAAATTCTTCTTTTACTGTAAAGTTCTCTTTCTCGTCTACAAATCCTACTCCCACAGACAGTTGCTCTTTTCCACTAATGTCAGCCGTTTCGTCTGCCAGTAATGAAAACCCTGATGATCTGTTTACCTCATCAATAATCTCGTTTTGTATCATGGAGCCACATGTACTTATTAAATCGTTTTGCACTCTGTGTGATGTATATTTCCCTTTTCCACAATAGTTTTGCATACGATCCGCCAACACTTTGTCCCCCGCACTTACTCTAAACAAAAGTAAATCCTGGAAGTTTCCTTCGCTTGAATTCTTTCCTCTCATGAGTGCCACAGAAAATTAAAGTAGCAAGAATTGATTTAAGTTTTTTTCTATTGGTATTTACAAGCTCCGTGATCCCACTATCTAACTGTTCGATCATGTTTTTCTTTCTCATTTCTAAGGACTCACAAAAACTTTTAGCCTTACTCGTAGATTCTAGATGCCAACTGCTCTTTTCATGGCCTTGAGCATCTTCATGAAAATGTTTGTAATCTTGATGAGCCTCTATCACGAAAACACCAAATATTCCTCTTTTAAAAACAGGTTTGAAAAGACTACAAAACTTACAAAGGCCCCCCTTCAACTTGGGCGAATATACTAGCCATGAGTTCTTTTGTAGCCAAGTTTTTTGAAATGGCTTTTTGATAGTTTTTTTCTCATCAATGTCCTTTTTTAAATCACAAGTCATATTTAGAGCACGTATGTTTGTTATTAATTGATACTTGACTTCGTCTGACACTGAATCATTTTGTATTCAAAGCTGTGATTAACTGTTAATGAACTACTAACGAACTCTGACTTTTTAACGGTGGAAACCGAAGCGGGCGGGTTGACGTCATCCATGTCAGTAGCATCAGGAGTAATGATATCAGCAGACTCAGGGCTAATGGTGGAAGGACATTGTTGCAACGTGAAGTCAGGAGTTGGTGTTGAGAATTTAGAAGTAGTTGTGGGATGCACTTTCGAAGGTATTGGATCTGGAACTTTTAATGAGTCATCGAAGTTCTTTTTCTGTGTAGCAGTATCACCTTTTTTCCAAAGAAATTCCTGATATCCATCCCTGAAATATATATTTCTGACTCGATAAGGTCAGAACGAGTGAGCCACTATTTTGCGAGATCAATGTGACAGTATACTCACCAAATATTGAGAGAAAAGATGAAGCCTGATTAGTGTTGCAAACTGAAAAAAAAACAAAATGTTTTTTTTTCAACTTTTTGAAAAAAAAACATGAAAAAAAACCTAGCACCCGTGTTTTTTTTTTTTTCTAAATTTTTTTTTTTTCAGAAAATAATATATTTCATAAATTATAGTTTTATTTAAGGAACTTCCATTTTACAAGTGTGTTTTAAGTCTTACTGAATCATATAATGTCTAACATAATGATTCATAAGTGTATCTATATAGGTAACATAATTTTATTCATCCTCTATGTCAGTACCACATTCACTAGTATCAGTAATACCAACACTAGTTCGGTCAGTGTCGGAATTTTCTGTCTCTTCTTCTGTCTCCTCTAGATCCATAACTTCAGAAATAGTTAAATTTTCTTTTACTGGTTGTTCTTATATTGTACGCAAAAGATTTTCAGATTGAAATTTTAAATTGTGAGCAAAGTACACACTGTGCATAAAGACTGCGCCAATAGTTCTGTATTACGGTCTTTTAAGTTTGAATTAAAATCGATTATCATAAAAAATAGGAGCTTTATTTCTTTTCAATCGTTTGTTTACACCAACGGTTGCAAGGAAACGATTCATAATTAGGGACCGTGCACAAATTACGTGGCTCGGTCCAGAGGGAGGAGGGGTTAGCTGGAAGGCTACTCTGGGCTACGTAAGGAGAGGGGGGGGGGGTTCCGAGACAGGCCACGTAACTTTCCTTTCGTAACATTTTTCACAGTTAAAATGAGGAACTGTACAAAATAGTACAAAATGTCTTCTGGAATCAAAACGGAAGAAAGCTATATGCTTCGTGAACGGGGGGGGGGGGGGGGGGGGGGGGGTAGGCAAAAGCCACGTAGGGCTACGTGGGGATTCACAGGAGGCCAAAATGAAGCTATGTGGTTTATGCACGCTCCCTTACTGACAATTTAATGAGTCAGTACCACTATACTCTGAGAGTTAACAAGTATACGAATATAAGGAAAGTCCAATAAGGCAAAAAACCGTGGATAAATTTTAAATTCCTAATTTTTTTCAAAGATCTATAGTTAATTTTTTACTGCTGGCAGCACTATTTCAAATAGCAAGTATCAATCCAAACAATGGGGAATGGGGATTCCTTCCCGCGCAACCTAGTCTCTTCGGGAAATCCCCGTTCTTAAAGAAAATTTCAGTCAATTTAGTCAATATTTCAATTTTTTTTTCCCTACTGAACCAGAAAAATATAGTAGATTTTAAACTAAGATAAGTACTTAGAATAAACTCTAAAACAGTCATTTTAAACGATAACTGCCTTACAAATTTGAGATTTAGTAGTTGTGAAAAAAAAACGTGTTCCTGAAAAAAAACATGTTTTTTTTCAAAGTTTTTTTTCATGTTTTTTTTTTCAAGCCAGAAAAAAAACCGTTTTTTTACAACACTAAGCCTGATACTGGCAATGAATGAACACGGTGGTATTGCCAATTGAGGGTCGACAGGGGCAAAATCAGGGTGTTGACTATGTCTCTTCCTTTCTTCAAACCACTGAAGAATTACTTTTGGGAATATATAGCAATGTCGGCGTGTATTATATATATCCACTCGGTGCCTCACGTCGTCTGCGAGCGAGACGCACAACATAAAATGTGCGTTTCCTAGCGTAGCGCGAAGGTATATAGTATTGCTTAATTGACGGTTGATTTGAACCAGCATTATATGGCAGTTATGCTAAACGAGCAAGTAAATACTGCATTATTATATATCAGATTGACTAAAAGAATAAATGAAAGATAGTCGCTTGTATAAAACAAAATAAATAAAGCAGTTGATGTTGTAACTGTGAACATTGTATATATTCCCCGAGAACTAGGGGGGGACCGCGGCCCCCCTCCCCCCTGCCCCCAGGCATGGGCGCCCCTGCCCACCAGTTCTGATGGTCAATTTCATTCTGTGTATGGCTGTGTTGGCCGTGAAGCTTGTGCAAGCTCAGCCACATGTTTCTTTCTCCTTGAAAAAAGGGTTAGTCCCAAAATATTGTGTTTTTTGTGTTTGTATATTATTTTGTATTGCTGATGCCCTCCTTCCTTCACTTTTGATGAGTGTTGGGTATAATTTATCTTTCCTTTCCACATAAATTAAAATAACGGATAACAATGGTCCTAATTCACTATCATGAGGCACTCTCATTTTCACTTTTTTTGCTTCCATTCCTGATTCAGTGTCCCTAATGTTCCCACTAAACCAGTTACTTAAAACCAGCAGATTCTCATAGAAAATTACGATAACATGGAATGCTTAGAAACACATTCTGATATATAAGTATAACTACGTTATTCATTAACTGAGTATTGTCACAGGGCCACATTTATCTTGTGGATTTTTTGTTGCAGAGTTACAGTATGTATCCAAAGAATCAAATTATTTAGTCATTATATGGAAAGGGAAGATAAATTATACCCACCACTCTCCAATGTTGAGAGACAAGGGCTGCAGAAATAAAACCATGATATTTCATACCATGTCCTTCTCTATCTTCTCCAAATAAATTTCAACTCATACCATTTATTCTGATCAATAGTTGCTGAAATTATATAATCATTTTGGTTTCAAGAACAATTCTCATTGGCTAAGCCTGTTGTGGCTTTAGGTGAAATAGTATATTACGATAGCTTACAAATTTTCCGTAACATCATAGAAAAGCTCAGTTTTGTGTGAAGTTATTTACCATCCATACTATTTTCTGTGACCAGCAAGATTTTTACTACACGCAATAAACTCTTTAAGGGGACCACACCCTGCCTATCTAACCCATGTTAATTTAGGCAAGTATTTGACCCATTTCTGAAAAAAACTATTTGATGGAGGGCCTTAATATTTTTACTGTATGTTACATGATACTAATAGATTCAACTGTACTACACTCTACTTTATCCATGTGATTGTTTTTAAGAAATACTTTTTTTTAAAATTTATTAACAAAGATATTAAGTTTTCTCTGCAGAAAATATTTTTTTGTGAACTTGTTAATGGGGGAATATTAATTAATGTAGTACCAGAGGTGGCTTTTTATGTTATGCAGAGTCTCTGAAAATTTCATTCATTTATCTATGATAGTTTCTGATATAATGGGGCATATGTACTGAAAATTTTAGTTTGCGGGAAATTGGCTTTAAAGAAAACAACTGCTCGCAAACGCACTCAAACAAAACTAACAGCTTGTTTCAAGGTGTGTTGTTTAAAAATAGCAGAAACAAGAGAATACTGACCATTGCCCTCCAAAGATAGCCAGCACATTCAGGGGTCAGAAAAAAAAAAAATCCCTACTGTGCAATATAGTGATTATAACGGTCTAAAATATATGCAGAAAAGTGGGCATGCTATTTAAATGCCCAAAATATTTTTTTTTTCTGCGAAATCCTTTTTAGGATACTTAAAGAATACCTTTATCTATCGAAATATGATGAAAAATGAACCCGAACCACGGTGTGGTCCCCTTAAAGCTGCAATTCAATACAGAGAACAACACTTAAACATGTTTCAATAAAACAACTAATGTAGCCACAGGTTTAGAAAAGTAATTTTGGTAAAGATCACTCAATAACCAGAAAGTTGAGCAAAAATAAAAAGAATTTAAAAAAAAAATTAGAATAAAATGCATATATACATTACATCAGTCTAAGGAATATTTAAGAATATTTTCTAGAAGCAACACAGACGGGATTCAAAGAGGCAATTAGCAACTGACACCAAGTTTGTACTGCAAACCAATTATCAAGGGCCAAAAAGAATGTTATAAACTAACTTTTACAGCATCTGCAGAAATAGAAAATATTTACAATTATACAGACAGAACAAAGCTAAGGAACAGCATGAAGTAAAAGAGTTTACCATATCAGTTAACATTAACTACTACCTCCAATCAGCATTAATAAACACAAACTAAGATGAATATATATTATATTCACCTGGAAAGAGAGATGTATTTTTTATTATTCACATAAACAACAACATACATTTAAATATTATTTAAAATATATTATTTTGTGAATTCCACATAAGATATGACTTGCCTGTGGGTTTCAAGTAGTGGCTGGATTGATTCCTACATTATGGAATATTTTAAATATCTAGCATACACAAATAAAAAACTAAAGATTTATTGTGATTATAAGGTGGGGAAAGAATTGCTTATTGAAGACTTGAAATGTAAATATCTTGGCATTACATTTGTCATTTGATAAAAGGCTTAACTGGGTAGGACACATTGGTCAGGTAGTAGGAAAAGGTTTCAAAATTCTGCACTTGTCGGAGAGAATGATGAGAGGATGTATGAGAGAAGTAAAGGAATTGGGTTACAAAACTTTGGTCAGACCAGTGCTTGAATATAATAGTGTAGTATGGGACCCACATTTTTAGTATCAAATACAGGAGTTGGAGAAGGTGCAAAGAAGGGATGTTTCTGGAAATTATCGCAGAATGCAATCAGTAACTGGTATGATAAAAGAGCTAGAATGGGACTCTTTGGAAGACAGAAGGAGGGTGAAGAGGGAAATATTTTCAGGATATGTTTTAGCTTATTGATGTAATCTGTGGGTAATTTATTATAAATTCATGGAACAAGGCAGCCAGGGTTTTTAAAAAAATAATAATAATAAGGTGTATACTTACATATGACTGGTCACTAACAAAGAAGACTTGTATATTGGCATGTGTATACAAGACTGTTGTTTGAATGAACATCTGATGTACATTTTTTTATTATTATTTAATTGTGGAGTGCACGCTCTGGTGGCAATTTCCCTACACACCCATTTTCTCCTGTTTCCTATACCCACCTATATTTAGCCTTCACAAATTTCAACTTTAAATTGTTTCGACATTTTTGTTAATTATTCATCAAATCTCTGATCCCCCTAAGGGCGTATCCAGAATTAGAACAAGAGGGGGGCAAGATTTGAACTACCGGCAGGGGGGGGGGGGCAACTCATATTGGTTTCGTGGGTGGGGGACTGAAACATGACGATTTCTTACATAATAAAACTCAAATCTATTGAGGAAACTATTATTATTATTGATTAACATAGTAATTCAACCACTTAATCTAAGGACCTGTTGTGTAGTTAATTAAGATCTTAAATCAGTTATAGTTTTTTATGTAAACTTTAATCATCTCGGATTCTCAACAAAAAAAAAAAAAAAAATTCAATAATTTTATTCGTCAATATCTCAAGGTGTTCCATTATGAAATTTTGATTCACATACATCAGGAACAATCCAGTCAACCTTTCCTCTCCCAAAGTGCTCCTGAGCCAGTTCGAAGGGTACTAAAGGCAACTTGGATATGCCCATGCCCCTAACTACAAAATAAAATCTTCCCACTCCCTAGTGCCTGAAATTGAGTGCCAGTGTTTATTCATGGACAACTCTTCCCTTTCATGCATTTCTTTTCATTCTTACACAAATATCTTTCCACATCACATCACAAATATATGCCTTGCACACTCCCATGACTCTATCACTCTCCTCCTGTCTTCCAGTGAATCCCATTCCAGTACTTTCATCATATCGGTTACTGACTCTGCTCTGTAGTAATTTCCAAAGATAAATATAACAGCCCTTCTCTGTGCCCCTTCCAGCACCTGTATTTGATACGCAAAATATTGGTCTCATACTACACCACCATATTCAAGCAATTTTGTAACCCAATTCCTTTACTTCTCTTGTACAGCCCCTCATCACTCTCTCCAACAAGTGAAGGATTTTGAAACATTTTTCCATTGCCTGTACATTGTGTCCTGCCAAGTTAAGCTTGCTATCAAATGTTATGCCAAGATACTTACATTTGAAGTCTTCAACAAGAAATTCTTTTCCCACCTTATGATCATAATCAACCTTTAGTTTTTTATCTGTGTATCTACTAAACCGACTCTTCTTTGCATTTATCTTCATACCACGTTTACCAACCCAACTAGATATCCTGTCAAGATCACCCTGCAGCTGTTCTCAGTCTTCTACCATTTTGATCCATTTATATAGCATTATGTCCTGTGCAAACAATATAATTTCTGATAGTAAACCATAAACACAATCATTCATTAGAATATTGAACAACAATTGTCCCAATATGCTACCCTCTGACACTCCAATCTTTACTTCCACTTCTTTTGATACTGCATTTCCTATTCTAACTTTTTGCTTTCCACCTTTTAAAAATTCTTCTACCCAGCTAATCACTTTCTCATCCACTCCAACAGTTTTTATCTTATTTAACACCTTTTTATGGCTTACTCTGTCAAAGGCCTTTGAAAGGTCTAGTGCAACACTATCAATTTGACCTCTCTTGTCCATTTCATCTGAAATATCTTGCATATATTGTGGTCCTTTGAAAGTCAATGTTTTCATTTTCTATAATAATTGTTTGATATTTTCACTGTTACATATAGGCGTCATTGCAAAGTTTCCTCAGTCCCAACTAAAATCAACTTGGTCATCATCTATATTGGTGAAGATGTGACACAGTGAAGATATAAATGATAAAGAGAATACAGTTAAATAAACATCTCATATTTGTTTTTATATGTGGGTAATGCTATCTAATATAATGTCATTATTTCAAAATGGTTAGGTGAAAATTTCTGCTTTTTCCTAATGGCACTGTCTATATAAATGTTACAAAGCATACTTGTCTAAGCCCTCACATTGTTTCCATTTAGATTTTAACATACATATTACAATAAAAAGTTTTATTACTTTTACTATAAGCAGTGATTTGCCTTTTTCTAATATAGTATGAAAGAATTTCATTCTGTTTCCGTATCAAATGCTGTTTCATAATCAATTGACTCTATTTAATTAAATCTCAATGCTTTCCTATAAATCATTGTCAATAAATACTCTAAACGTGACCTTCCTTTACAAATCGTCTTAAAACTGGTGAAAAGAAGAAGTTAGAGACTCCAGAAATTGTGGAAAGAAATAGGTTTGACCTGCTACCAGAGTCAGATGGGGAAGAGCCTTGTGTAGATGTTAGAGTAGGTAAGGTGCAGCAGGCCAATAGGAATATAGGTGTAGAAGGAAAAAATAGGAAGAAAAAGGTTCTGCTGCTAGGTAGTAGCCATGGGAGAGGTGTAGGTCCCCTTCTGCAGGATCAGTTGGGCACAGGCTACCAGGTCACAAGCTTTTTCAAACCCAGTGCAACATTAGGTCAGGTAATAAAGGATATAGGTTCAATTTGTAGGAATTTCAGTAAGGATGGTAGATTAGTGACAGTGGGAGGTGTGGAAAATAGTATTGATAGAAATGTGAGTTATAGTATAAAGAATGACCTGAGGAAGGTGGTGAAGGAGGCACAGCATACCAGGGTTAAACTCATGCAGGTGCTAAGTCGCCATGATCAGCCACAGTTGAACCACGCTGTGAGGCAGGTAAAAGTGGAAACAGAAATTCTACTTGGAAAAGGCATTAGTTCTGTTTTGGGGGTTGCACCTTTGAGCACCATTGGTAGGTGTGGTTTAACTAGGCATGGCGTACACCTAAGTAGAATTGGGAAGGGAGTACTTTCTGAGTTGTTAGCTAAAGATGTAAGGGAGCCCAATTCCAGATATGGTAGGGCTAGGACTGTGCCTTATTTTAGGTTAGGGGCTGCTTCTGAGGGAATAAAAATAAGTGATACAAGGGATACTGGTTGTAGATGCATTATGGGAAGAAATATAAATGCAAATGAAACAGATGAAGCTATTGAAATAATCATGGAATTGGGTACAGCTGGGAAGACAAAGGTTAATGCTGAAAATATCACTAAGCCAAAAATAAGGGTGTTATTGGTGAACTGTAGAAGTATAATGAACAAAGTGATAGAATTTGCAAACTTAATAAAGATACATCACAGAGACAGAGGAGCAATTGACGGAGGGGTATTCATACTGGTTAGCAAAGATTACTATAATTCTCTAGTGTTATAGATCATGACCATGAGTAATTAGGGGTAGACTTTTGGGGTAATAAAAAAGAAAACATCATGGTATTGGAAGCTTATCATAGTGGAAGAATGAATGATGAAGATGAAATTCTTGGAGAGAAACTAAATTCACAGTTCAGAGGTGAGCATAGAATGTTTATTATTGGAGGGGATTTAAATTTACCATGCATCAACTGGGTCGGAAATAAGATAAACAACACGAGAGAACAGAAACTTATGAATACCTTAATAAGGGAATGAGGTTTTACACAAGTGGTAGAGTAAAATACGAGGGGACCAATCATGTTGGATATCTTTCTAATAAAGCCTAGTGAAAATCTTGTAGGGTGTAGAGTAACAGGAGCTGGAGAGGGTGCAAAAAAGGGCTGCTAGATTTGTTTCTGGAGATTATCGCAGAATGCAATCAGTGACGGATATGATAAAGGAGCTGGAATTGGGATTCATTGCAAGACAGGAGGAGGATGAGGAGGGTCATGGGAGTGTACAGGGCATATACTGGCGATGAGGCATGGAAAGATATTGCAGTAGGTATGAAAAGTAGTGCATGGAAGGGAAAAGATTACCATGACCACAAGCTGGCACTCGATTTCAGGCACAAGGGTGTGGGAAGATTCTCTTTTTTAGGTAAGGGTGTCAGGGATTGGAATGAGTTACCAAGAGAAATGATGAATAATTTACCGAAAACTTTGAAAGAATTTAAAGATAAAATTTGTAGAGGGCAAATGTAGGTAGGTGCAGGATAGGGGGAAGATGGGTGTGTAGGGAAATTGCCACCGGAGCCTGTGCTCCATTGCAATTAAATTAAATTAAAAATTAAATAAGTGATCACTGAGCAGTACTAATGGATATTAGGGGATTCAGTAAACCAGTGGCCAAAATATAATGGGGAAAAAGGCACAGACGTTAGAACTGAAGAGATATTTCAGGGAAAGATGGAAGGATGGCACAAGTACAGTGGAGACGAAATGGCAAGAGTTTAAGGAGATAACAAAAAAGGGCAAGGAAATGTTTATTCCAAAACAGAAAATAATTTAAGTACTGCACCTACATACTACAATAGGAAGGTGAGAAGGTTAAAGAGGCTAGTAAGACAGGAACACAACAGAGTTAAGAGACAGTAAGGCAGTAGGGAATACTTAAAACAACTAAACAAGCAATTAATAAGAGCAAAGAGAGAAGCAAAGGATGGGTTTATTATGAATAGTGTTGGTGCAGGAGGATCACTGAACGATGCATCTAGAAATTTCTATGGCTATTTTAGAAAACTGAGATGAAAGGAAGGTATTTAGACTATTGTAGATAAGAATGGAGTTGAAGTAACTGAGGATTGTAAAATTGCAGAGACACTGAGTGACTGGTTTAGTGAGACAACTAGGGACAATCATCCTGTGATGGGAGGAAATGAATCAGAGGAGAGTCTTCCTAAAAGTATAACTGGGGAAACTAAAAAAAATTTGAAATAAATTCTCAGGAAATTATGAAGGAACTCAGAGAGCTAAAAAACCTAAATAGACTGAGCGGGGCGGTGTAATGGTTAGTGTTCTCGCCTCGCATTCGGGAGGACGGCGGTTCGAATCCCCGTCCGGGCATCCAGATTTGGGTTTTCCATGGTTTCCCCAAATCACTCCAGCCAAATGCCGGGATGCTTCCTTCAAAAAGGCCATGGCCGAATTCCTTCCCATTCCTTGCCCCTATCCTTGCCCCCCATCCTTTCCCATCTCTAAAGACCTCAATGTTAGAAAGAGATGTAAAGCAGTTACAAAAAAAAAAAAAAAAAAAAAAAAAAGAAACCTAAATAGGCTGGTGTAGATAATACACTCCTGGAAATTGAAATAAGAACACATTGACGCCGGTGTGTAAGACCCACCATACTTGCTCCGGACACTACGAGAGGGCTGTACAAGCAATGATCAAACGCGCACGGCACAGTGGACACACCAGGAACAGCAGTGTTGGCCGTCGAAGGGCGCTAGATACGCAGCGGTTGGGCACCGCTGCAGTCAGTGTCAGCCAGTTTGCCGTGGCATACGGAGCTCCATCTCAGTCTTTAACACTGGTAGCATGCCGCGACAGCGTGTACGTGAACCGTATGTGCAGTTGACGAACTTTGAGCGAGGGCGTATAGTGGGCATGCGGGAGGCCGGGTGGACGTACCGCCGAATTGCTCAACATGTGGGGCGCGAGGTCTCCACAGTACATCGATGTTGTCGCCAGTGGTCAGCAGAAGGTGCACGTGCCTGTCGATCTGGGTCCGGATAGCAGCGACACACGGACGCACGCCAAGACCGTCGCATCCTGTGCAGTGCCGTAGGGGACCGCACCGCCACTTCCCGGCAAATTAGGGACACTGTTGCTCCTGGGGTATCAGAGAGGACCATTCGCAACCGTCTCCATGAAGCTGGGCTACGGTCCCGCACACCGTTAGGTCGTCTTCCGCTCATGCCCCAACATTGTGCAGCCCGCCTCCAGTGGTGTCGCGACAGGCGTGTCTGGAGGGACGAATGGAGACGTGTCGTCTTCAGTAATGAGAGTCGCTTCTGCCTTGGTGCCAATGATGGTCGTATGCGTGTTTGGCGCCATGCAGGTGAGCGCCACAATCAGGACTGCATACGACCGAGGCACACAGGGCCAACACCCGGCATCATAGTGCGGGGAGCGATCTCCTACACTGGCCGTACACCTCTGGTGATCGTCGAGGGGACACTGAACAGTGCAAGGTACATTCAAACTGTCATCGAACCCATCGTTCTACCATTCCTAGACTGGCAAGGGAACATGCTGTTCCAACAGGACAATGCATGTCCTCATGTATCCCGTGCCACCCAACGTGCTCTAGAAGGTGTAAGTCAACTACCCTGGCCAGCGAGATCTCCGGATCTGTCCCCCATTGAGCATGTTTGGGACTGGATGAAACGTCGTCTCACGCGGTCTGCACGTCCAGCACGAATGCTGGTCCAGCTGAGGCGCCAGGTGGAAATGGCTTGGCATGCCGTTCCACAGGACTACATCCAGCACCTCTACGATCGTCTCCATGGGAGAATTGCAGGCTGCATTGCTGCGAAAGGAGGATATACACGGTACTAGTGCCGACATTGTGCATGCTCTGTTGCCTGTGTCTATGTGCCTATGGTTCTGTCTGTGTGATCATGTGTTGTATCTGACCCCAGGAATGTGTATATAAAGTTTCCCATTCCTGGGACAATTAATTCACGGTGTTCTTATTTAAATTTCCAGGAGTGTATTTCTACAGATTTATTATAGATTGTGGGATACGATATTGTACCTTACATTGAAATTTTATTTATAATGAGTTTGGAGTCTTGCTGCTTACCAGAGGATTGGAAAAATGTGATAGTAGTACTGGTTCATAAAGGAGGGGTTACAAATAGGGTTGAAAATTACAGGCCAATTAGTTTAACATCAGTGATAGGCAAAAAATGGAGAGATTGATATGCAATTGTAAAAGAAATGTCTGTGAAGAAAGAAACTGGTTTTCAGATCAACAACATGGCTTTAGGTAAGGATATTCATGTGAATCTCAGATAGCGGGCTATATGCAAGATATTTCAGATGAATTGGACAAGGGAGGCCAAGTTGACAGTGTGGCACTAGATCTTTCTAAGGCATTTGACATAGTTAGCCATAAAATGGTTTTAAATAAACTGAAATTTACTGGATTATATGAAGAAGTTACTTGCTGGGTAAAGGAATTCTTAAAAGCAGAAAGCAAGTGTTAGAGTAGGAAATACATTATCAAAAGGGGTGGCAGTAAATATGGGTACAGGGTAATGTATTGGGACCGTTGCTGTTCATTATTCTAATAAATGACTGGTTTGCGGTCAAAATCTAGGTATTTCATAGATGATATAATGGTACACAATAGGATCAAAACAGGTGAACACTGTGAACAGCTGCAGGGTGACCTGGATATTATATCTAAATGGGTATGTCAGCATGGAATGAAGAAAAATGCCAAGAAGAATCAGCTTATAAGGTACACAGATAAAAAACTAAAGGTTAATTATGATTATAGGGTGGGGTCAGAATTTCTTGTTGAAAGCTTGAGGTGTAAATATCTTGGCATAACACTTGATAACAAACTCAATTGGGCAGAGCATATTAGGCAGGTGGTAGGAAAAGGTTACAAAATCCTTCATTTACTGGAGAGGGTGATGAGAGGATGTACAAGAGAAGTTAGGGAGTTGGGTTACAAAACTTTGGTAAGACCATTGGTTGAATATGGTGGTGTAGTTTGGGACTCACATTTTGGTTATCTAGTACAGGAGTTGGAAGGTGTGCAAGAAGACCAGCTAGATTTGTTTATGGGAATTATCACAGGATACAATCAGTAACTGATATGATAAAGGAGCTGGATTGGGACTCATTGGAGGAAAGGAGGAGGGTAAGCGATTGTTTGGAATGTACAGGGCAAATGTTGGTGATGGGGCTTGGAGGAATATTAGTCAAAGAATTAAGAATAGTGCATGAAAGGGTAAATGTGATCATGTACACAAGCTTGCGCTAGATTTCATGCATAAGGGAGTGGGAAATTTTTCTTTTGTTGGTAATGTTGTCAGGGATTGGAACAAGTTAGCAAGTGTAGTGATGAATAATTTTCCAAATATGCTTATGGAAATTAAAATTTGTTAATCAGAATATTAAATGTGAGAGGAATTTAACATTCTAATTATAAAATAAAATTTAAATATATATATATATATATATTCTTGATCAGACCACCCTAGTACGTGACTCCTTAGCTTTCTGCTGCACACTCCGCTGGAGGTACCACTTTGCCTCAAAGAACAACAATCTGGACAGAATTACCTAGAATCAGTTTCCTAAGATTCCAACCACCCTCCCTTCTTGATCCACCACCTCTTCCACAAAACCACCCCCTCCAATTGTTTCAAGATCTGGTTTCCACCAGTTTGGCTTCTCCTAGTTTCACAAAATCAATACCCAGTGGCATCAATCTGACTCTTTCAGAATCCCGGGCCATCAGGGAACTCTCCTCTGATCCAGACTTGATCATTCTATTAGCAGACAAGGGCTCAACTACAGTGGTCATGAGCCGTTGTGACTACTTTAGTGAAGCACTGCATCAGCTGTCTGACACCAACACTTATCGTCCCCTCAACCATGATACAACACCTGCAGTCAGTGAGAGAATAAAAGATACAGTTTAGTGGACCACTCCAAGGCCTCACTTCCCATTCTGCTTCACTCCTCACTCCAAAAAAGCTGCTTCCTAAAATTCATAAGCCTGGCAACCCAGGACGTCCCATATTTGCTGCATATGGATCACCGACTGAGCGCATCTCTGCCCTGGTGGACCAGCATCTTCAGCCCATTGTCAGCCAGCTTTCCTCCCACATCAAAGACACCCAGCACTTCCTCTCCCGACTGGCCACAGTACCGACACCTCTTCTTCCTGACTTCTTCCCGGTGGCGGTGGATGCGACCTCCCTATATACTATTATTCGCCACTGTCATGTGCTCAGTGCCATGGAACATTTTCTAGACCAGCATCCCCGCAATAGCCTCCCCACCAGATCCTTCTTGACATCCTGGCCGAGCTAATACTGAACAACAACTTTTTTTCATCAGAGGGCAAAATTTACCACCAGGTCAGCGCCACTGCCATGGGCACTCGTATGGCTCCCTCATACACTAACCTCTACTTAGGCTGCCTGGAACAGTCATTCTTAGCTGGATCCCATCTGAAACCCCTTTTGTGGTTCAGATTCATTGATGACATTTTCATAATCTGGACACACAGGAAAGACAACCTACTTAGTTCCCTTGATAAAATAAATACTGCCAGCACTCTGAAATTCACATGGACTTACTCCCACACACATGCCACTTTCCTGGATGTCGACCTATCCCTCACAAATGGCTACATCAACTCTTCTGTCCATATCAAACCCACCAACCTACAACAGTATCTTCATTACGATAGTTGCCACCCTCACCACAACAAAAGCGCCCTCCCCTACACCCTCAACATTAGGGGGAGCCACATATGTTCCAATGACAGGCCCTCCAACAGCACGCTGGTAACATCTCCAAATCCCCTGATTTTCCCACAATTACCCACCAGATTTAGCTCACAAACAAGTTTCACGGACCACATCACAACCCACTCAACCTATCAACAGCCCACAACCCTCAAAAAACAAATCATAGCCCCATTTTGTTCACCCGATATTTCCCAGGTTTGGAAGCCATCAACCGAGTCCTATAACAAGGTTATGACTTCCTTCGAACCTACCCCTAGATGAGAAATCTCCTTCCAAAAATCTTCCTGCACCCACCCAGAACCTGCTTCAGCAGACCTCCAAACCTCATCCAACTCTTGGTCCATAAACACGGGCTCCCTAGCCTGCAAGACAGCCCCAAGGTTTGTTTCCTTGCAACAGATCCCACTGCAAATTATGCAGTATGCACTCACCTTTACCAGCCTTGTAATTGGGGAAAGCTTCCCCATCATAGGACTTGCCACGTGTGTATCCACCCACCTTATATATCAACTCACCTGCAAACATTGCCCAGCTGCCTACATTGGTCTGACAACAAATCCAGTAGCCATCAAAATGAATGGACACAGACAATCAGTTTTCATCCAGACCCCTGAACACCCTGTATCTTATCATGCCACCACTCATGGCACCAACAATCTTAACACATTTTGCGTTTCGCGCCATCAGAGTTCTCTTGCACAGAAGCAGCATTTCGGAACTCAGAAGGTGGGATCTGGTGTATCAGTAAGAACTGGGCACCAGAAAACCACCAGGACTAAATTTAAGATAGCAACAATTGTCCTCCCACTCATCCCCCTCACCTCATACCTTTTCCCACAGAACCATAGCTCACCAGTGCCTATCTTTTGTGGTTTGTAACTTCAAATTTAGCTTAATTTTGTATTCCTTTTTTTTTTTTTAACATTGATTTTGTTTTTGCATATTTCTCAGTTTTTTGCACATACATTCATTACCTAATGGGCAATTCAGGACCATCAGCTGACGCCTACTGCGCTTCCGCAACGGGTACCTACGGACAGGTTCATTATCTATTTATTAGTATTTTCTAGCTTATGCCTCTCTACCTCCCACCCTCACTCCCCGCCGTGTTGTTTTTCCCCCCACCATCAAGTACTGGCCTCGTGGGCTTATTCATTTAGCTGCTGGCCTCCAACATGCAGCAATCTCACTACCACTGAAGAAGAGCCATAGGATCTGAAATTTTATTCTACGTGTGGACGTGTTTTTTTCATGTATCGATGCCACAGAAATCTTCTTCTATGGTAAGCGGTGGCTTTCCTCCTATCCAAATGTTTATCATTTATATGAATTAGGTGACTAGGGAAATTGCCCCTGGAGTGTTGGCTCAATTGTAATTAATAATAATAATAATAATAAATACAGGAGGGATCTGGACTGGATAGGCCAACATGAGATAAAAATAAATGCCAAGAGATGTCAGATTACTAAGAGCATGTAAAGGCTCTGCTGTCTTTTCATTTAGTAGAGAGTAAATCAATTATTTTTCTATTGCCACAGCAACTGCATGTGATCTTATGTTCATTTTTATGCCCGAGAAAGGGGTTTGTTATATTCAATTTGATGCTGGCATTCAAACTTGGAACTCTCCAGTCAGAGCCTTAATCACTGAACTACCAGAATGCTAATTTTTGTTGATGGGATTCAGGAATGCTTGCATTTTATCATAGAACTCTTGTCCATCTTCTAGGGTGAATACCCCAAATAGAAGATTCCTTTTTTATGTTAGGGTGTCAGGGATTGGAATAAGTTGCCAAGGGAAATGATTAATAATTTGCCAAAAATGTTGAAAGAATTTAAAGTTAAAATTTGCAGACAGCAAATGTAGGTGGGTGCAGGAAAAGGGAAAGATGGGTGTTTAGGGAAATTGCCACCAGAACGTGTGTTCTGTTGCAATTAAATTAATATTAAATTATCTCTTTATTTAATTCTGAACTTCATTATGCAGTCAAAAACTCATTTGTAAGTATCAATTGTAGATTTCCACTCCTTCCTAAACATTTTAGCTCTCTTCTCTTGTAGTACAATATTATAAACCATGAAATAATCATTTAAGTCTGTGCTAGCTGCTACTACACCTGTATCTGTCTTCATATTTTAATTTTTTTCTTTATTACATTGGCCCCTATAAAAGTAAATGTTTATTACTCCACCAGGAAGAAAATAACGGTTACATACAGCATCAAGTATTCTCTCTCAGACACCTCTTCTGATGTGAAATTCAGAGAACTGTCCCAGAGTTTCATGTTCATAAATCGGATAAGACAAGGAGATGGTCTCTCACTCGTTCTGTTCAATATGGTGCTCTACAAAATCATCAGAACTGTGGAGCTTGCACTGAACAGTATTGGATTTAAATCAATCACCATTGGAACTAGAACATGAAAGATCAAAATCAGGAGCCTGTCTTCCATACATAACAATCCTAACAAACAGCTCTAAGGATGCTGCCATTGTTGTTCAAACCCCCCTAAATCAGATAGCAGTAAAGACAGTATTACAGATATCATATGAAAAGATCAATTAGTTCTACAGCTGACATGCAGAATTGCCACTCTGACAATTATCCATGGCAAGATTTTAAAAGTCAATCGATTCAATTACTTTGGTGAATGGGTCCACCCCAGGATCTCTATCTTAGATAGATGTAAGAAAATCGAAAACATACACATGGGCCAAAAGTTCTACTAGAAGGAATCTAGTGACTGAAAGTGAATTCTGAATTGTGCCATTTGTTGGGAACAAGTAACACCAGCATCGGGCAGCTGAAGTTTTACAGGCATCTTCTGAGAATGCGCAACAGCAGGTTAACAAGGTAGATCTTATCACTTACCAAAAGTTAAATGACTGGAAGCATGTGACTCAATGATGTACAAAAAGAATTGGATTCTACTTCAATTTCGAATACTGATGTTGCAGTTTGCTCCAATTTTTTTAAATATATTTAGCTCCTGGTCCTCTCCACCAAAAAGTACTAAATCTTGCAAACCCATCTCTCAAAAGAAAAATTATTAAATGGGCACAAGAGGTATTGGGAACAAAAGTGAACATCCAAAAATAACTGCGCATAAGTCTTCTATAGTGGGCTTAAATCAATAATGAATACTTATTTAATTTTAACTGTGTTGGAGCTTAAGATCTTACCCACCAAAATACTCTCTCCCTTTTCAAATTTAAAACCTTTTAGTGTTTTTGTCAATCACCTCTTCCCTTCATAATTCATTCAAAACTTTGATACCCCTACCTTATATATGTAGGCCCTATATATACATTTTTAAAAAAATAAAAAAAATATCCCACTCCATTATGCCTAAAATCAAGTGACAACTTGTGGTTGTGTTCATATTTCCCCTCCATGTCCCAATTTAACTGTGACGGAACACTTGCTTAAATGGCACACCCACTTCTTTTCCTTTTTCCACCTACTTTTTCTGTCTACTAATTTCAACTTTAATTTCTTTTAGCACTTTGGTAAATTATTAATTATTTGTCTTCTTAATTTATTCAAATTCCCAACCCCCTTACCTACGAATTAATATCTTCTCACATCCTTATGCCTGAAATCGAGAGTCTATTTGTAGTCATGGTCATCTTTACCCTATCTCTCCTCATTCTTCCCCACCATCTTTCCAGGCCTCATCACCAATATACACCTTCTAGACTCTGTCAATGAATTCCGTTCCGGCTCCGTTATCATATCACTTACTGATTGTATTCTGTGGTAATTTCCGGAGACAAATTGAGCAGCCCTTCTCTTGTATTTGATACCCAAAATGTGAGTACCATACTACACTATCATATTCAAGCAATGGTCTGTCCAACATTTTGCAATCCAGTTCACTTAATTCTCTAGTACATCCCTTCATCACTCTTCCCAACAACTGAAGGATTTAGAAACCTTTTCTACTATCTGACCAATCAGTCCTGCCCAGCTGAGTTTATTATTCAGTGCTAGGTCAAGGTATTTACATTTCAAGTCTTCAACAAGAAATTCTCTCCCCAACTTACAACTATAATCAATCTTTAGTTTTTTATCTGCGTACCTAATATGCTGAAACTTCTTTTCATTAATATTCATCTCAGGTTTACCAACCCAGCTATATATCCTGTCCATTATGTCATATGCAAATAACCTAACTCCTGATAGTAGTCCACCAACACAATCGTTCATTAGAATAATGAATTGCAATGGTCTCAAAACGCTACCCTGCGGCACTCTCATCTTCACTTCCACTTCCTTTGTTCAAGCATTTACTACCCTAATTTTTTTTCTTTCTTCCTTTTAAGAATTCTACCTTTATTTCTATCAATATTCTTCAAAGTCCATCAATGTATACTCTGCAATCATTCTTTACACTCTCCTCTTGTGTGGCAATGAATCTCAATCCAGCTACTTTATTATGACAGTTACCGCCCTGAGATTAAATGTACCTATAATGCAACTTTGCCGCTGCCCTCCTATGAAGGATCACCAAGCCCATGTAGTGTGGGCTCACATGATACCGATCTTAACAACAATTTTATAAACCAAAGATGTTGACACTATTCTCATTTATTCTGACGGTCCTACATCAAATTACCGGAACCGAACGAATATAAACCTTTGGCTACAAACATTGATTAATAAATTCAAACAAATAACAACAGCCACTTGGATTTACAGTGAACCTGGTCATGGAAAACGACCGATGGATGGCGTAGATGGTTATCTTAAAAGGACTGCCAATAGTCATGTGTTGATGGGAAAGGACAACAAAACAGCATCGGACTTTGCCAGTTTGTTTAATACAGATTCTGCCCTCCAAATAAAAGTGATACCTGATGCTGACATAACTAGGGCAAAAAGCATCGTTCCGAAAACTTTGGATGCCATTCCAGGTATTATGAATATCACAAAAATTACCTGGCAAAAAGGGTCAGAAGTTGTAATAAAATTCATCTACACGAACTTTTCCACAAGGAGTTGAAACTGTCTATGTTATCTAATCATTTACCGGTAAATGTGAACTCACTCGAGCCCATGGATCTTTGTAAAACTTCGATAGAATCTCCTAAACCTGAAGAGCCAATGGATACAAATAATTTTTGAGACCTTATGACATTTGAAAAGGGACACAGCAGTTAACTTATAAAACTATTTATAACTCATCTTCATCAGACGAGGAAGATTTAATGGAAATTTATACTCGTCAGCAGCACAGCTGGGCAGAAAATCGTTAATCCGTTAATCGTTAATTAACGAAGTTAACAAAATTGCAAAAATTGAACTTTTAAGTTATCCTAAAAAATTGTTAACGGTCTTATTAACTTCCGTTAAATTGAACTACCGTTAACTTTAGTCCGTTACATTGTTATTCGACTCGTTTGGTATGTTTGAATTGCGCGGCACGCCACGCTCGAACTTTCGACGAGTCGGATGGCGAACGAATTAGGTAATACGAAGTGCGAGTGTGATGCATATACAACTATTATGCTAGGCATGGCGTGGGTGTGAGCAGGAAAGTTATAGTTTTGGATTGTTTTTTATGTCTGCAAACCGGCGCTCACTACTCGTTTGGTATTTTTATAATCTAACTTTTTTTACTGCCAGGAAACTGTCACTTTTTAGTTGGTATTGGTTTGGTGTTCTTTAGTGAAATAAGTTAATCTGACATTCATTAATCGATTACGTCTTTAAAACCGAAGCTCTTCAAGCCGTTAGTGAAAGCAACAACGCTGACAATAGCAACGGTAATATTAAAAATCCTTGGCCTCATTAGCATTTAAATCGAGACTGGGAGAACAGATGATTTATGAATGCAAACCGTGTTTACATAAACTTTCTACAATCAAGGCTTACGTGTCTAGCCTTAATAATCCTAAACAACATATGAAGAGGATGAATATATCCAAATATGGACAATTTGAAGAAAAAATAAAAGCAGGGTCAAGTCGTGGGAAGAAAGAAAAATAATTCAAAACCTTTTATAAGTGCTGTGGCTTCTGATATAAATAGCAGCAGAATTGATTTGTTTTCATTGCCATCTGATAGTAAAAGTTTACGTCAGTAAAACATTTGGCATCGTAGCTACCGGAACCGTCGTATTCCAAGCTGGTGTGGATCGATGTATTGTAAACCTTTTCGTTGTCAGCATGATTCCACTATATGCTGAAGAATCCGATACGTTTGAGAAACTGGTGAAAACCAGTAAAAACCTAATATCCAGAAGGACGTATTATTGATTCACATCATAATATATAGCACATAACACCTTGGTATTGCTTGCAGTAATACCTATTGCAATACATAAACATCAGTTCCACTTTTGGATGGTTAACTTTAACTTGCGTTAAATTTTCAAAAAATGTAACACTTTAACGATTATCGAAGTTTTTTAAGTAACGGATTAATGGTTAACGAAGTTAACTTTTCGATTAACTGTGCCCACCTATGGTCAGCAGACTGAGGAGCAGTCCAATAGTATTTACAAAGCTGGTACATCTTACGGCCAAGGCACAGAAATCTTACATCCAAATTTAATATTCCCTGGGAAATTTTTATTAATTAAAGTACCAACACAAAATATCCATTTCAAATATGTCGCCACTTGTCAGACTTATGTTGATTAAGATGACGGGGAAATTCTAGTAACTTTCTTAAAATCTGTGCATAATAATGCCAGAAAATTCAAACTACAAACTAATGATATGTCATATATTACCTTTGAGCAAATAATTAGTATTATTCCTACTCCATTGTTGAAAAAAGAACAGAATAAAGAGTATTATTACTTCGATACTGGTGTTGACATTTTCGAGAGAAAAAATAATATTATTTGTAATTATTTCTTAATTAATCTTAAGTCTGTAAAGAAAAATTTTTGCTACAAAAATGGATTAAGATTTCATTGAATTACTGTAGGAATGTTTAAGCTGATTAAAGCTAAGTAAAGTTAATTTTATGTTAAGTACCTACAAGCCTTATGTCAAATAAATAAATATGTATGGTATTTTTAATTTAATTGTTGTTTATGATTTCAATATTGTAGCTGTATTGTCATTCAGAAATCACATGTGTCTTTCCGTGAACATTTGATCATTTCCGGGAACGTTAGTAAAATTACGAAAAACAGATAATTTTAGATTTTTTTTCTTTTTTTTAAATATCATAGTTACATTAAAATATTTAGTTCTGTGTACCTAAAGTTAATTTTATTGTGACAATTGCTGATATTTTTATGTCTTGAAAATTTTACACATACAAATAGTAACTTTTTCTTATTTGTGGTATAGTATTTTGTTTTAAAACGATTTTGTATGCAATATTTTACATTGTTTTTTTTTTATTTATTTATTATCGTTATAAGCTGTTGTCCAATGCAAAAATATATGTTTAAGTTTTTTTTAATACTTCATTGACTTTACATAAACGTTCCCGAAATAACCGATTTTGGGGATGTCTCTCATTAAAAACGATATTATGAAAAATGTAATTAGTTCTGTGTTTGCCCTACTTAACTATTGCTTATAAACATATTTAGTAACAAATTAGGCTTATTTTTATATTCATAGCTTAAAAATATTTTCATCACAAAACCAAACTTGAAATTAGCAACCTTGGTGATTTTAAGCCATATATGGTAATCTCACTGACGAACTAGATTTGTTGAAATTGTTGAATTGGCTCATTCCCAAACAAGCAAAGTGTAGTACAGTTTCGGCATTGCGCAATTAATGCCGAATAGTAAATTAATAAAATAAATTTTATGTCCAACTAAAACATATTGAATAAACTGTATGATAAATTTCTTAAATTCGTTTTGTGGTTTCTACCCCGACGATTTTCTCTTACGAATTTTTTTGATTATCGCTATTGTTATTTATAAAATAAAATTTATTAATCACCTGAAAATTATATTATTTTAGCTAAGATAACCAAATAACATTTTCAAGGGAAACTCCCCATCTCACCCCCCCCCCCCCCCCACACACACACAATTGCCTGACTACACACCAGGGCCTAACATGAAACGCCGGCCCTGATTATCACTACACTATACTCCTAAGTGAAAAGTATACAGACTGTGATCCTATATCCTCAATTACCTGATCAGTAGATGGGCTAGGTTTGTACACCTCCTTTGTGACCTGCTAGTCTTGTGTCTGATTCTACAGAAATGGGCCTACTACTATTCTATGGCTACCACATTGCAGAACACCATTCTCTCTCTTTTTTACACCCAGAGGAGGGTGTTATCACCCCCTTTTCCATGACTTTGATATCAGGACAAACCACTTATCCACCAACTGTCCTCTAAGTGTCTGGTAGCTTCATCCCATTTGCTGACAATGTTTCATATTTGACTAACACCATTTTGCTAGTGCTAAACCATCATTTTCTCCTAACCATCTTTTCTGACTCTAAAGGTTGATGGAGCGGAAAAGAGTCCAACCTACTCGTTCGTTGAGAAGTAGTATACGTTTCCCACTTTGTTGCCTACTCTTGGTTTTACAGTCTTTCAACCATTTTCCAGAGATGCTCACTGCCAGTAGCACGCGAACAGCCGACCAGTCTCGCCATTTCTGAGATGCTCTCCCAGGCGACAAATCATAAATATCTGTCCTTTTGTCAAAGTCACTTACGTCAGTGGCTTTTCCCATTTTCCCCATGTATTGTCACTAGTGTGACTCCCTCCCCTTGTCTCTCTACTCCGATTATATACCTTCCTTATAGCACGACTTATCCACAACACCGTCAGACGGCATTCAATCTCGCTATGTGCAATGGTAATAATGTTTCGGCTCATCTTTGTAACTAAAAAAATAATGAAAGAACTCACTTAAGTTACATACCGTACACTTGGGAATTTCTGAATCAAATTTAAGAGAATCGTAGAATGGAATTCTTAGCGCTTGATATTGCGTAAAATGAATTGTGCTAATCTTATATTTTATCAGTCATTTCGAATCATGAAACCGAGCATGGTGGGTGAGCGGTTAGCGCTCTGGCCTCGCATTCGGGAGGACGCAAATTCAAATCCCGTCCAGGCATCCAGATTTGGGTTTTCCATGGTTTCCCCAAATCACTACAGGAGAATGCCAGGATTCTTCCTTCAAAAGGCCATGGCTGAATTCCTTCCCTTTCCTTTTTCCCAGTCCCATCGCGCCTCTAATAACCCCTGCGTCGACAAAATATAAAGCCATAAGTAAAAAAAAAAATCAATTATGATCTTATTTCTTATCATCATGAGATAAAATTAGGTTCGAAGCACAAAGGGTTTGGGATAAACTGTTTGGCCTTCGCTGATGACGCAGCAGTCTTCTCTGGAAGTATAGAAACCACACTCGAACATATCAACCTTCTGAAAGAAATAGCAGGAAAAATTGGACTTCAGATCTCTTTTGAGAAGACTAAATTCATGACCAATATTAAGGATTCACCCACAGTACTAAACACAGAGTATGGAAAAGTTAACAAGGTCAAATAATTTTAATATCTAGGTGAAGTAATTCAGATTAATGGGCTTGATAAGGAAGCAAACATATCAAGAGCAAGAAATTAGAACTAGAATACCACCTGACTAAAGACACATACAATAAGAAGAATCTTTCAAGGAAAACTAAAATCAAACGCTACAACACAGTAATCAACCAGAAGGTCTGTACGCCTCTGAATGTTTGTTCTCTATGAAAACTGGAGAAATATAAGAGATAGAGAAAAGGGAAAGGAAAATCTTGGGGACCATTAAAATTTAAAATGGTGAGTTTATACACCGGAGGAATGAAGATCTATACAAAGAAGAAGAAACTGAAAGGATGTCAGACACGAGAAAGAGGAGAACCAGTTTTTTTTGTCACATTATGAGAATGAATAACAACAGACATAAAAAAAGAATTTTCAACCATATTTTCAATAAGAAGGGTAACCACTGGATCCAAGGAATAAAGAAAGATATGATTGAGATCGGAACAACAGAAGATTTAATACAAGATAGAGCAACTTGTAGGAGACTGATGCAAAATTTCAATGGTTTCCAGGAGAAGGAGAAGAGGAAATCAAGGAAGATATGGACGGAAGAAAGGAGGCAACAGAAAAATGAAAGGATGAAGAACTATTGCAAGTCAAGAAAAGAAGGACTGAAATGAATGTACGGGATTACTTTTCGTTGCCGATATCGAAGAGAAGAAGAAAAACTGATGAGGTCAATTGACTCATGAGTACTGATCATCATGAATTTTAAGGATGTGAAATTTAGTCACCAAGATTGTTTCAATTACCTGCCTGTTGATTAGAAGGAACTTACTGTGATTGGGGAAGCTTAAGTGTTGTCATCTGTTTGCGAGATGTGTATCTTGTGTTCTGTATGAAGGGTTTATTTTTGTTTATGCAAATAGTATTACAGCTTTCATCATCAGTATTAATATGAGGCTAGTTTGTTTATCGTGTCTGTGACGCTGTGACGTCAGGATCGCAGTCTTTCGGTGGCTAACACCGACCATGGAGAAAGGAAGGTTTCCACCATGATACCGACCAGGTGTTTTCTCTCTGTGTGCATAGATTTTGCTATTACAGCAAGCTATTATGTTTTTGTATTGACTCAATATATTTTAAACCAACTATAGAGGGAATGGTATAGTATTTCGTTTAAATCAATATAATATTATTATTTTGTTTATTTCTATTTAATCGATATATAAAGAAATAAGTGCAACATTGCTACTAAACAGAGGTTATGAACGTTGTTTAACAACAGTTGTTTTTAACTAAACGACTGCGATGAAACGAATTGCCACAATACTGAAAGAAAAGTATATATTTCATTTAAACCAACACATCAATCATCAGTTTTTTGTTTATTCATTTTCGTTCGATGTAGAAGGATTCAACAAGACTATTCTAAAAAGCTAACCTTGTCATGCAACCCAAAGATTGGTTGGAGTTATACTTAGCCCAGCATTTGAGGTAGGTGGTCAGATCCTTTACTCACTGTCCAGGTAATCTTGCTGGGTTAAGGAAACCTATAGTTTAACGTGGAATCCGAACCACTGAAGCATTCTGGAGCACTATACAAGCGATGCCAGAGATAAACGTCGAGTTAAAGCCCTTTCAAAATCCCCGCCGGGACAGAGATTCGAACACGGAGTTTTTCGGTCTCTGGTCAGACGTCTTGACAACTGAGACACCAATGCGCTCTACATTATCCTACTAACGTTATATTGTGTCAATAGATATGTAAGCTAAGAAATATGGGTTTAAGTTTTTAACGCAATAGAGTAAATATTTTAATGCACGTGTGATATAAGGTTTGTTATGGAGCAGCAATATTACAACGGAGGGAGTGAGTTATATCAATTTTAGTTTTTTTTAAAAATAATTTAAATTGTTTTCGTAAATGCCACGTTCCTAAAGTTTTTACTTAGAGCGGATTAAAAAAAACTGGAACTAACCTTAAAAATAGAAGAGGATTGACTGTATTTACAGCAGAAAAAGAATGGATCCCTGTGGATCGTGCTCCGCATATTCCATTACCCTCTGATTAGTGGAAGACTTTCTGGAGAAACACGAAAGAATGTGCGTGAATTCAGAAACAACTCATCGGGACCTGACTTGGACGCATAGTTTTTAAAATGCCACAAAGGGATTGAATATCCTAGAATCTGTCAAAATATGAAGAATTCGCGGGAAGCGTTATTTTTAAGCCAGAAAAGGAGCCCACATAATATTAAATATGACAGGAATAGCCACTGAGACGATCCTCGTAAAAGGAAATTTATTTTCATGCCAGATTGTAAAGAGTTATGAACGTCCATGTGTTCACTGCGTCTGGAAAAGGGAAGGGAAGACATCTTTATGACTGCTGAAGGGAAAGGAGGCAAGAAGCCCGAAATTATTAATGTATCCTGTAATCGGACTATGTCTGACTGGTTCAACAGTTTCTGTTTTCCCGACGGGTTAGAATCAACAACTACAAGATCTTGAAAGGCCTAAAGTTTTCATTGAGGACTATTTATCCTCACATTAATCAGCAGACGTGTTAAAATACTGCTTTGATAACCAGTTTAAGTTTATATTCCTGCCAAGTAATAGTACCCACTTAACCCTACAGTAGTCGCGTTTTGAAAAGAAACATAAGTGGTAATTAAATTACATGTGCATGACATTTCCAAACAAAAAAGTCGTTTATTTTCCACATATCATGTTTTTAATGTTTCATTAAAGAACATTTCTTTAAAAATAATAAAAAAGTAGACATATCTTTTTTGACTTAAACAATTAACAAAAACAGAAATTCTTACTTTATACCAAAAATCACATATTCAGTTTCGACTTTGATAGAAAAAAAATTAAAACCTTTGAAAATAATACAAAACTAATCTCAAGACAAATATATATAATATTTTGTAAAAATTACAATAATTTTTCATTATTTGATTAGTATGGGTACAGGATGAGCAGTGCAATAAGTCGAACAATTATTATTTCATACGTGAATTACCAGAAACACTGCTGGCCCAAGCGGTCAGACACCCCGGCTTCAGAGAACCCCGCGTGGCAGTGTTCCGCTAACAAGTACTCGAGAGTTCGACCCTCGTCAACTGTCAGCCAGTGAAACCTTCAATACAATCGTTGCCATAAAGCTGAATATTTATGTGTCTCCAACATCCACTGTGGACAATTCCGCCTTCGGAACATTTTCAAACTTACGCGAATTGACGGAAACAAGACCCAAGTAACTGAAGCGAATCGAGACGTGCCCAAATAGGTATTAGCCAGATAACTTGTTTATCACGTAAACAAGACAAGGACAGACTACCTGTTAGATATTTTTAATTCTCTGAAATGAAGACGAGGAAGGGATGTTTCACCCAATCAAAAACAAACTGATGAAGAGGCTTGTTTGAAAAAGTGTATGTGTGTTCGTATGTGACTGTCCAATGCGACTTTTATTTATTTCAAGTTACTATATTGTTTAAAATGTATTTCCATGTTTAAACGTATCGAGAGATCAAAGGAAGAATCTCGATATGTCAATGGCACAATCGACTTTCGTTGGCGGGAGTTTAAGGCCTACCGAAGTGTCAAGGCAAGTGACGAGCATCGCAACGTGGACTGATCAATCAACGGCCATTGGGAAAATATCTCTGATGAGTTGACAACAATGACCTAACACATCTATTAGTTTTACAAGTTCAGGTTGAACTTAGTTTTTTTGATGAAAGATCGTGTGGGTGAAACGTTCAGTGTGGTCTGATACGGTAAAAAGACAAGACACCATTTACTTTCAACTGTGCACTAAGATTAAAATAAGCTCTCTTGCCCATAAATCGGTCATGGCAAGGAGAATTGTGGATAAGAATCACAATCTATCGAACAGACGAATTTTAGATGGAGCATATATTTCCAATGATTTGTGTTTGAAGAATTTTCGTCGTGCCTTTATTATTTCTTCGATTCATTAATTTTGTTTGTAAATTGTTAATGTCACATCGCTAGCCGAACTGATAGATTCATTTTGTAAGTCTGTAATTGTAGTTTATCGATTTTTATCTGTAGTATTTATTTATTTTATTTATTTATTTATTTATTTCCAATTACATTTGACCCAGCATCTAGAGGCTAAACTGGGCCGCTAATCTTCCCTTAAGACCATGTTTAAAAACAAATTATGTTAATACTATTAATGTAAATAATCCCATAAATGCGGTAGCAACTAAAACAGGAAAAAGTTACAGTTAAATATCTAATCCTAATAAATCAGCACTACAAAACTACACTAAAAAAAACTGAAAAAATAAAATGTACTCCTAATCCTACTCATTGAACTATGTACTAAACAGTTCTTTGACTGTCCAACTTGTGAATGAAATCTCATTATTATCCTCACATCCAGATGGCTGGTCGAAGGGTGAGTGTGTGAAGTGAGACCATAGCTCTCACTCCTGGTATCGACTGCGGCGGAGACCCCAGCTCTTCAGGAAGCTGCCCTCCTGGAATACATGAAGTACTCCAGCAGTCACTGAGAAGTGAGATTCCTCTGGAAAACTCAGATGTGACTACGGCAGGTCATGATGGATGTCTACGTCGGTTTCCGCCCTCAGCTTTCTTCCGCTCCAGATATTTCTGCTTTTCAATTTGAGAGGCTATTTCCGCACCTTCATTTAGATAATGCCATAGTCCCTCTGAACGCAGTATATCAAAAATCCCCAGACCCTGTAGCTGTTGTTGCTGAGTGATTCTCATGTCTGCTGTTGTTCTGCATTCCCACACCACGTGCTCTGGTGTGCTTTCCTCACCACACTCGCAGTTACTAGTTGGTGTAAGTCCACGTTTGTTTAAGAAGCTTCTGTATGGTACATGGCCGGTTATGTATTGGATTAGCCCTGGAGAAGGTTGTAGGAATTTCATGCTGATTCGTTCAGCTACAGATGGAAACATGTCGTACGTTCTACGACCTGTTTCACTAGTGTCCCACTCATTTTGCCATTCTTCAATCAGTACATTCCACAATTCCTTTTTTGTGCATACTTCTTTTCCAGTTATTTCCACCACCTTGTCCATCCTGTTCTTTCTCAGCCAATACATTGCTCCTCGTCTCCTCACTTCTAGATCCAGGGGCAGTACACCTGCTGCTACTGCTAGAGCTGCTGTTGAAATTTTGCGATATGCACCGGTAAGCCTGATGAGTATCGTTCGTTGAAGGCTCCGGATTTTCTCCCTCGGCTTAACCTTTGTGAGGTGCTTGGCCCAAACGCTCGCAGTGTAGCCGACAATGGATGCAAGTATCGCGTTATTGTATGCTGTCATTGCCAGGGCAGGGATTTGAAACTGTCTGTGACCTATACTTATGATTGCATTCATAGCTCGTAAAGCTCTTCCGCAGACCTCCTCCAAGTGGGCTCGAAAGTTAAGACTCTCATCCAGCCACAGGCCCAAGTATCTGCTTACGAGACTCCGGCGTATTTTCGTATTACCTACCCTTATAGTGGGATTTCGTTTAAGTTTTTTCCCTTTTGAAAATACCATATTGTTTGTCTTATTTAGAGCGAGTTTCAATTTCACTTCGTCACACCACTTCATAAGAATTTTAAGCACTATCTCACTTTTCGCTTCGATTTCAGCTCTTGACATCCCTTCCACGAGGAGAAGAAGATCATCTGCAAAGGCAACCAGTCCTAGCAATTCAGGTGTCCGTTGAAGAATTTCCAGTAATGGTTCTAATGCTAAACCCCAAAAGATAGGGCCGCAGACCGATCCCTGGGGGAGCCTTTATTTATTTCTCTTTTGATTTTGTCGTTAGGGCATCTCATGGTAACAGTTCTATGCTTGCAGTAATCTCTCAGGCTGTAGTACAGCCGCTTTGGACAGCGGATTTTCCGTAGTCTTGCAAACAATGCTGGCCACCACAAGTTGTCGAAAGCCCCCGAAATGTCAACAAGGACTCCTACCACATATTTCTTTTCTGATCTTTCGACTATCTCGATGGCTCGGTTTATTGCATCCTAATCGATGTTTTTGTCCTGAAACCATACTGATTGGGATTCATACCAATGGATGTTCTAAAGTCCTGAAGTTTTCGACACAGTACTTTTTCCTGTACCTTCCCCATCACGTTTAGTAGGCAAATAGGGCGGTAAGATTTCGGCATAAGGGGATCTTTATCGGCACCTTTCTTAAGGATTACAACTTCACCACGCTTCCAGATGCTTGGTATTCTTCCTTGCCTGAGACATTCGTTGAATAGTCTGCACAGAATTGGAGCTACATCCAAGATCAACTTTTGTATCACTTCAGCCGGGATTCCGTCTGATCCTGGTGCTTTTCCCACTCTCAGAGAATTAATTGCTGATACTACCTCGTCCAGTGTTATGTCACTCTCCCTGAAGTCACTCCCATAGGGCTGCCATATTTCGCGATAGAGCTCATCTTGTTGTTCACTGTTCTCCTCTGGTATGTCATGGGGCAGTAGGCTGTTCAACAGCTGGTCCACAGATTCTTTCCAGTTAGTTGTAACTGTACCGTCTTCTCTTCTAATTGAGGATAACGTGGTGGGAGGTCGTATTTTTCCCGCGGCTAATTTGTAAGGAATTCCCCATGGATTCACTTTCAGATTTTCTTTCACCCCAAATGCTTCCCATCTAGTTTGTCTGGTTGTTAGAATTTTTTGCTTGTAATCTACTCTCATTTGCCTGTATCTGGCAAGAAGAAAGTCTCTTTCTTCTGCTACTCGGCTCCTTTGGTAGGCTTTCCTAGCTTTTCTTACTTTTCCTCTTAGTGCTTGCAATTGTGCAGTCCAAAAACTGTCAGTGTTACCACCAAGTTTCTTCAGAGGAATAGCACCTTTCATTGCATCCTGAATTGCCCATGTTAGTTCCCTCACCATGTTGTCCACATAGAATTCTTCTTCCGATACTGCCGGAGACAAGAAAGCTTCTCTCAGCCTCTGCCATGAAGCCCGTCTTATATTGTACTGCGTTTTGAAGTAGGGTTTTCCCGGATCGGCTGTTGTCTGTTCCCTTGCAATTTCGAATACTATGACGTTGTGGTCACTAGTGGTAAGATTGTCCGTCACTCGCCAGTCATGCAGCATATTTCCAGCAGCGTTATTTGTTAGAGTTACATCGATGTTGGTGAAGGCGTCAGTTGTATTGTGGAAGGTGTATGGATTACTCTCTTTGTTCTGGACTTCAAGATGCAATTCATTTATAAGATCAACCAGCAGTTCAGCAGTTCGACGACTGTGCCACAGGGCCGACTTTGCGTTTACGTCAGCCGTTATTACCATAGGTTGATCAGATAGAGATAAATGTATCTCCCTTATTTTATTCAAATAGTGTTCAATTTCATCTCGATGTTGAAAGTACATGTTTAATACCACAAAATTGCCCCAGTGTGTGCTAATCTCTACACATGTGGTGTGTTCATCACAAAACTGCACTAGTTTAGTCACTACAGTGTGTTTGTTGAACACTATTATGGCTGACATGGATCTCGGTCCAGTTGTGATTTTCTGCGACGTTGCCGGCATGTACGGTATTTTGCCTTGTTGTGAGTGTGGTTCCTGGAGGCAGACAATATCGAAACCTAACTCCTCCACCAATTTCCTTACTTCATGCAGGACAGTGATACTTCTCTTGGCATTGAGTTGCGCGATCTTCAGCTTCGTGAGTGACTCAGGGATGCCTCGTGTAGACATTTCATTGGGGCCAAGGTAGTTTAGTGTCTAGTACTGTCCTGCCATAAGTCTGTACAAACTGCCTGTATCTGTAGTATAGACAAGGATGTAGTATTTAATTGCTATTGTCATTAAAGTTACTTTAATCAACATTGTGATATATTTGAGTTAAGAAATTAAATGGCCAGGTTATGGCAATTTTAGATTTATTTATGATTTTTAATTGAAGAACCCTTTTCTTTTTTAATAAATTCAAAATAATTAAGTTCTTGCTACCTGAAATAAAAAATTAAATTCATATTAATAAATTAAGACACCCAGAAACCCGTCAAGATACATATATGACCTTCGAGTGATCTGCGAAAATAATATTTTTACATGCTCCACACGCTTTCCTTGTGTTTGTATTACGTACTTTTCTGCAGTGATGGTAGCGCCTCACAGAACACCATTTCGATTCTGCGTATTATGAATGAGTTTGTACTTGAGGAACGCCTACAAAGTCTTTAATTTTTATAGATAGACTTGTCGGCTTAGTCTTAGCCTCCAATCTGCGGCGAGCCAGTGGTTTCATCCAAGCCAGATATAGATCGATGATGAAGTTTAATTTTTGTACACTGTAAATGCACATAACGTATTGAAAATGCTAAGATTCAGTATATCAAGAAGTCCGTGAGAGGGCATCTTTAGAGGAATTCCTGGCCAAGTCATACGTGAAAACATTTTGACCATCAGAACCATGCCATTCCTCGCACGATTATAATATGTTATCATTTCAGGCTTGATCGCCGGTGTCTTTATCAGTCTTTTTTTTAAAAAATACTGTAGCAACCATGGCGGTTCCATTTTTACAGAAATGCTTGGCAACTCCAAATGACGAAAACCAGTTGTCCTCCGTTATATCGATATTTTTTTCGAGTGCATGATGCACTATTCTCATTACTACACTAATCAACCAAAACATTATGACTACCTGCTTATTAGTGTGTTGGTTCATCTTTGGAGTGCAATACAGCAGCAATTTGGAGTGGCATGGATTCGAAAAGTCCTTATTAGGTTTCCGGAGCTACATATCCATCCATGATGTTTATAAAATTAAACAACTATTTTAATAGTTTACATGCTCTAAAACAATTATTAGTCTATAAAATACTTTTATTTTTAACAAATATAGTCGAAAAAAACAAATAACTGAAAAAAGGGTATGTTGAAAATACTTACGTAATTGATCTTGAGGATTACAGTGGTAGACCACGTTATTAGCAGCGCAACAAAACACGACCAAGAACCGAGTGTGGTGGGTGAGCGGTAAACGCTCTGGCCTCGCATTCGGGAGGACGCGCGCCGGTTCGAATCCCCCTCCGGGCATCCAGATTTGGGTTTTCCAGGGTTTCTCCAAATTACTCCAGGCGAATGCCGAGATCCTTCCTTCAAAAGGCCATGGCCGAATTCCTTCCCCTTCCTTGTCCCTAGTCCCACCCCGCCTCTAATGACGTCGACGAGGCAAAAAGCCACAAAAAAAAGGATGTTGACTTATCTGAAAGATGAAGGTGGCTTGGCGTCGGATACAGGCGCAGTGAAAAAAAGAATTTGGAAGAGGAGGTACCTCAAACTATTCAAAATATTCCTGTCTTACGGAAAAAGTTGTGTGACACTTGATGAAAAAAAGTGCAGTCAGTTTTAAAAAAATGGAATTGTATCATTGTGTCCTCAGAAAGCCCTCGGCATGTTGCTTGTAACCGATGAGACTATTTGTGCTGTTGATAATATTAGCACCGATTTCAAGACTATAGCTTTGGTACTACGAATATATTTAAGAATCCCTTGAGGCCGTTAAGAAATACGACGATCCTCAATTTAGGAAGAAAAGAAATGTCAATGTAACACTAGGAAAAACTGTTGAGATCCTCAATTAAGGAAGAAAAGAAATGTCAATGTAACACTAGGAAAAACTGTTGAGATGAGGACTCCGATGGCTCTATCAAAGCAGAAGTTTAAATAAGACACCAACCAGAACCCTAAGTATTCGTTAAAGACAATGAAGAATAATAAAAAAAGTATTGTAAAAGAATGACTCAGTACAATATAGTGATGAGGAGGAGGTCTTTGAGTTTGGAGATCCGGAAAAACGTCAAATTGCTCAAATTGCTAATTATTTTTCTCTGGAAGAATAGTAAGTGGTTAAAGTATACAAAACATGGGGAACGCTTACAGATTACATGTTGCCAGAGTTTTGTTCTCATAAGATGAGGGCTAGGTGAGAGTGTTCCTCAAACATGAAAATTTTATGACAATACAAAACATTCATTTTCCATTGATCCCAATATAAGAGACTGGCTCTGTTTGATGTGGAAAGTTGTCAATTTACAGATAAACAATTGCATAACAAAGTAATACATACACCAGATGATGTTCAGCCATAGCACACATGGTACATCAGTTATATCAACTAAGTTTACACAAACTACTGGCAGTTTATTTTGTAGATACCTTAGAAACTAATTCTTCGACACAGTAGAAGGAGTTGTCAATTAAAAATTCTTTGAATTTTTTCCTGAATTTATTCTTATCATCTGCTAGATATTTAATATGTGATTGGAGCTTATTGAAGGTATGTGTCCCCGACTATCGGATACCTTTTTGAACAAATGAAAACGACTTGTAATCCTTGTGAAGATAATTATTACTTCTAGTGCCATAATTGTATATCTTACTATTTGTGTCAAACAAAATAATTTGTGACTACAAAGGACATTAATGTGTATAATCCCTGACTTCTTGAACAGCTCTGAAGTTCTATTTCTAACCCCACACATAATTCTTAATATTCGCTTTTGGGTACTCTATGGGTAGAATTGACCTAGAATATTATTCCATATGACATTAAGGAGTGAAAATAAGCAAAATAAACTAGCTGCCTCATTCGGAGATCACCTATAACTGTAATTGTACGAATTCCAAATGTGGCTGCACCCAATCGCTTAGTAAGTCAGAAACAAGTGCCTTCCAATTTAAATTATGATCAATATGCAAACCTAGAAATTTCACACACTCTACCTCTTGAATGGACTGGCCTTCAAATTTGCTGACTTTATCTGGTGTTATTCTGTGAGATGTACTGAAGTGCATGTATTGAGTTTTATCAAAGTTTAAAGACAAGTCATTAACTGTAAACCATTTATTAATAAGTTAAAAGACATAATTTCAAATAAATTCTGTAGGTAAATCTGGAATATTTTTAATTATGTTTGTGTTATCTGCAAATTAGACTAATTTTGTGTTTTAGATTAAACACATAGTAGATCATTTATATATATTAAAAACAACAGTGGCCCTAATATAGAACCCTGAGGTACTCCACATCTGATTAATTAACACTCAGAAAACAGTGGACCACTTAAGGCAGCCTTAAAATTCTCCACTGAAATGTTCTGTTTTCTATTCAGAAGGTAAAAACCACGCCATTTATTAACATTGCCATCTGTACCATAATACTTTAATTTCTGTATCAGAATTTTATGATCTACACAGTCAAATTCCTTAGATAAGACACAAAAAATTCCCACAGGAATTAATTTAGCATTTATTACTTCTAAAATATTGTCAATGAATGGAAATATAGCTTGTTCTGTTGAATGACCCTTTTGAAAAGAAAATTGTGAGTTAGTTACAGTATTATTATTTTTAAAGTGTTGATAAACTCTATTGTACATTGCTTTCAAAAACTTTGGAGAAGCTTGTTAGTAATGAAATAGGACGGTAATTCGACACGGCTGACTGATCTCCCTTCTAATAGAATGTTTTAACTACAGCATACTTAAGCCTTTCTGGAAAAGTACCCTTAAGTAATGATATATTAAACAGATAACTGAGTATATTGCTTTATTCTTTGAAGCACATTTTAATTAATATACTGGAAATCCCATCATAACCACTTGAGTATTTGTGGTAAATTCTTCAGGAGTAGCTAAATTTACAGACATAGTGTTAAATTTTTCTTGGAAGTCTGTTATAACAAAATCCATACTGTGTGTCACTGATCTTTTGGCAGTTAATTTATTAACAACAGATAAATAATGTCTATTAAATATATCAGCAATTAAAAATTATATTCTACTGAATTTTCTTTGATAAAAATATCATTACTTATTCGATTATTTTTTCCTATTTCCTGGTATTCTGAGAACTGTGAAGATACATTTTTCCTTCCTCAGAACATTGCGAGGAAACTACATCGTTCGCAGAACACCAATAGAACTTCTCATTTTAAAAATAGTGTAAGTTTAAAAAATGACATTTATGAGCCTGTTTTAAAGTTAGCGAAAATGTTTAAGTTACAATGCTTTCTGTAAAAAAAGACGGGATTCCGCTAAGTTATTTGTTGATTAATTATTGTGCGATCTGATTTACTGCCTAATTATTACTACTCATTCTCATACAACATGGGCGTTGGCAGGATTACTTTAAGGGATGTACATATGTATCTTTTTTTTTATAAATTATATATAACACTTATTACTTATTAACTAAGAATAGTTAATTTATTGTCAAGGTGTTGAACAAATTTGAAAGACAACCTAGGCTCCTTAAGATATTATTCAAACTGTGATTTTAATAATTATTTTTTTTAAATTATTTTTCTGTGTATTTCTTGCACCTCCCTCCCGGCGCCCATGTCATACAACCTTTCATGTTTGAATCAAAATAACCATGGATTTTAACAGGTGTTCTGATTGACCCCTATCTGCGGAGTAACTCGAAACACCATAAAAAAAATATTAAAAAATACAGAAAGTAATTAAATAATTATTCTTTCAGTCAAAGCTATCAGATCAAAATAATATCTATGTTTTCGGCGAAATTCATAAAACACATTTTCTCACTCCGTAAATAATTCTGCCCTTTAACAATAATTACAGATAACTTTAGCAAGATCCTATTGTGTTGTTTCTATCAAAATAACTTCGGGTTATATAGTGAAGTCAAGACGTTCGATCACCCCTTAATTTTTATCTTAAGTATTAAAGTGTAGCGTTTCTTGAGTACGTGCTATCGGCATTGTATATGGAGTTGTGGTGACTCAATATAAGTTATAACTTTATTTCCGTATGATTAAAAGTTTGATTAACTTAAATATTTTGAAATCAGTTTTATACTTTCATGATGGAGCTAAAGGATTTGTAATTTGTTTTTCTTGTAAAATCTTAGGATTCAAATCAATTTTAGCAGAGTTAGAAGAATAGAAATAACTTGAACGAAAAATTACATGCAGTAGACACCAATGTCGTGGATGATAACCTTGCATGATTGCCCCATCTTTAATATTTGTAATCTCTAAAATCTCCTAAAACAATCATGTAGCATTAAACTCTCTGGAGTACATGTGACACTGTCAACGTCTCTGCTGTCAACATTCGTCGTGTTGTGCAACAGTAATGTGTAGGCGTTGTCTGCTGCTGGGCGTGGGCAGTTAATGACTTTTTAAGTATTTAGCGAAATGGTAACCAGACATGGCATGCTTAGGAGTGTATATTATCTTGACATTTACTGTGTATGCTAAAGTGTTAGCTGATTCTTGCACAATCCCTATTATTATTAGGGGTTCATGGTTCTCATGGGAGAATGGTAGAAGTACGTTAACTGAGATAAACGCAGACAGTATGTCTGGTAAAGGATACTGTGTAGCTGTGAAAGAAGAATTCCATGTGAACTATACGTTTATATTTAAGCAGGATTCTCGTAATTGTTATAACTGCGTTAAGCTGCTTGTTAGAACAGTGAATGTGCTAGAGAAGATGGAAAGCCCGTGTCTTACTCTTCGCACCGGCGAAGACCCTACTGTTGAGAAAGTATGTAGAGGATTGAGTCCAGATCAGCAGTTAGTAACGCTCTTTAACGAGAACTATGTACCTGTGAATTGTCGTTCCAGTTTGGAGGGTGTTTGGCAGTTTGCTTACCAGAATCGCTTCCGTTTTAGAGGTGAATGTGACAATCCAAATGCTTTTATTCGTTCCTGTCAGACTCCAGGAACTCAGTTCCTCATTACAAATCAAAAATTTAACATCACTTATAAGCAATGTCCTGGGATGAGTGATACATTTGATGGTGTTGTGGAATACAGCTGCCTTGGTAGTTGGTTTGAGGGCAAAAATCATTTCTTTGCTGTAGCTAATACAAAGGAATCCAGAAAGGATGAAAAGTATAGGTGTTTTTTGAAAAATAGAGATGATGATCTGTATATTGGTGTATCTATTACAGCGGAGTGTAACACACTGAAGACCGTTGAACGAAGTCCAGAAAGGTTACGCCTTACTCCTGTGAAATCAGAAGTTGTTGAACCAGGTTGTTTGCTACCACGGAACTTTTCAGGGGAATGGATTAACACAGCAAATATAGATGCTGACATTTTTATTAACGAGACACACATTATTGAGACATGGTATCCAGATGTTGGGCGATATCGGCGTACTGTCTATGTTTGCCAGCAACAAAGAGACACACGTTTCATGATGGCACGGCTTACAGTAGATGGTTGTCAAAAGGATTACATTTGTTTTGAATTTGTCCCACGCCACCATAATATAATAAGGTATCGTCGGGGTGTAGCCTTTATAAGTGATGATTTCCACACAGTTTGTTCTTGGGTACAGTTTAAAAACCAAGAAAATTGGAAATATGACTTGTTTTTAGCAAAGAATCCAGTGCCTGTGCGTTGTCCTGTTGCAGGAAAATTCAATTTCACACAACGAGGGGATATTCCATTTGAGACTCGAATTTTAGGTGGAGTTACTTTGTCACCTCGTCCTAATGTTCATTGTAAAGAGAATATTTCTGATTTCTCTGTATGTGATACAGAGCAAAAGGAAATGGCTATTGATGAAACATATTGCTTAAGTGTGGATTATCTGGGAAGACCTGTTGATATTTACACTGATCCTGACTATAGAATGAAATGTATTGGGTTTTGGAAAGAAAATCTCAAATCTTACCTTATAACATATGATGAACTAGATGCATTTAGTAAGTATAGATGTTGGGTTTATCAGAGAGCTGATCTGAATAGAGTATTAATGTCCCAGTCACTTGGTCCATATTGTGATTTGAATCAGGATGTAACAAGTTGGAATTATACGGAAGGGGCTGCAGTTGCTATTGATATGCGTGAATATGAAAGGGAACGAGATCAGTGTCCAATGCATTTTGATGATGGCAGTAATCCTTGGCTTAATAGGGAAAATTACATTATAGTTTTTACCTTTGGCAATAGTGCTGTGGTGGTGGAAGGTTGTCACTTCTTTGCTATAGTTGGTGTAGTACTTAATTTGATATGGTTGTCACTTCAAATTTGAGAAGGGTTGTATCTGTATGATGACTTGTAGGGTAATATCAAGATGGGGATACCGCTGTGGCCTTGCGTAGTAAACACACAGATCATCTGGTGTATATGACATCATCGAGACGTATTCAGTCTGCACGTAACAATACAGTAACAGCTATAGATGTGATCTGAAAATTGGATATCTGCAATATCGTGCGTTATGGTTACGTTTGACTTTGGTCCAGGCTGCTTTACAACCGAAACGCACATTTATAAAATATGATTTCGTCAATCATCTTTTGAGTTTATGTTGTAACGCAGCCTGGACCATACGTCACAATGATGTCATGTATACCACATGATCTGTGTGTTTACTACGCGAGGCCGCAGCGGTATCCCCATCTTGATATTACCCGACTTGTATAATAGTGAGGTAGGCCCTATACAAGAGCCACTTTCTTCCATGTCAGTTGTGTTTGGTGAAGGTAATAATAGAGTTTAGAATCAAAGGCAAGAAAAAAAATGAAAAGTAGATGCAAATAAAGCATTATCATTTACCCTCACCAATTAAGGTGTGAATGTTTGGGTTTTAACTAACAGGCAATACCGCTCGCTTCGCGCTGTTAACGTGTCGTCATAGTGACGTCACGTTCACGTACAGTCAATTTTTGTGTCTATTGTGATCTCGCTACGCTCGGTCACAATAATTTAAAGCTGTACAATATCAACATAAACTGATATCCCGAATGAGGATCAGATGCAGGCGGCCGCTGGTAAGCGGTCACAGATGTCCGATAACACAACCAGATGTTCAGTGTTTGATGCGTTATAGGACCTCTGCGGCCGCTTACCAGCGGCTGAATAGTCACAAAAATTGACTGTACGTGAACATGACGTCACATTAACAGTGCGAAGCGAGCGGTATTGCCTGTTAGATAATACCCAACTATGTTTTTGGTCCAGGGATCATGTCAACTTGCATTCTGCTCTGTTGTGTGATTTAATTTATATTTTAATTAGTTCAATAAACTAAGGAGAGCAGCTTATCTTTTAAATCTGTTACATGAACAACTGTGTGGAAGAAAGTAGTACCAACAGTTTAAATAAACTGTGAGGAATGAAGAGATCATCTGAATAATTAGTGATATAACAATACACTAATTAAAGTACTTTTATGCTCTGACTGTAACACATGTTTCTTAATTAATTATAATGGTACAACGTATTGAAATGATTTAAAGCAAAAATGTTTGCTGTAAATTATTTCAGTGCTTGAGATAACTTGTTCTTATTGCAGTGTCCTGTTCCTCTACTGACAAATGCAAACTGAGCATGGTGGGTGAGCATTAATGCTTTGGCTTGACATTTGGTAGGGTCTAGTCCCCATTCAGCCATCCAGATTTCTGTTTTCTGTGGATTCCCAAAGTCACTGCAGCTGAATAGTATGATGGTTGTTTCAAAAACCCATGGTATAATGCCTCCCTGTTCCTTGACACCCAATCTTGTCTTCCCTCTTATGTAACCCGATGTTAACAATGTGTAAAACTGTAGTAATGTATATATATTAAGATATTTCTTATTATGGGTTCAGTGAAGTATCCATCTCTATCCTTCAGATAATAGTGCTTATTCAACAAACCTTCACCCCCAATCTTCCACAGACCCCCAACCTAGCCCCTTTAGGGTGTGTTTAAATAGGTGGAAGGGGGTCCGGTCTCCTACTATCCCACCACATTTAACTTTGACTTTGTATCCCCAATTCTCTGGTATCCCTTTCAGGTATAGCCTTCTATTAATGTCGTAAAGTGAATCACTATGAAGAATGCCATTTTTCAGTGCTTTGTGAATAACTAGTCAGAATATTATTCTTGTTGTTCAGGCAGTATTTTAATCCACCGAACCACAGTTGCAGCAATTTAAAGTCAGTTACCATACATTATTATTGTGATTGGATCAAAATAATTGGCTCCTCCATAATTTGAACAATCTCGAAAGGAAATTTAAATGTACAGCATTGAGTTATGTATGAACAGAGATTTTCCTGGTGTATAATTACAATGAAGTCTTCACAGGTATACCGCTGGATTGTGTTGTGAAAACACGATATTTTAATGACTAGTTCTGTCGTCTTTCTCAGGAGCGAACACTTCTATACTGGTCAGCTGACTGACAGATACTCTCAGGTACATCTCAGTATCTGTCAGCTGACCAGTACAGATTTTATCGCTCCTGAGAAAGACGACGGAGCTAGTCATCAAAATATAGTGTTTTCACAACAAAATCTGCCAGTACACCCATGAACACTTCATTGTAACATTGAGTTATGATAGAATGCTGTTCCATAGATTAATTGGTAAACTGTCCCTGACATTAATAATCGGATGAATTTTGCGTTGTAACCATCCTCTTTCAATGACACATCAGTATTATTGGAGGTTGTGTTTAGGCTGGAATGCAACCTGGTCCACAATGACACACCGTATAAAGGTTAACAATATTAGTGGAGATTGTGATTAAGTTGAAATGCTGCCTGGACCAGAATGAAAACTGACACTGCATGTTATTGTAGCTGATTTTGCCTTAAGAAGTTGGTTGCCAAGTGATTATTAACATCATCAACAGTTCAACAATTAATTTATGGTACAATATTTCTGCTATCGTCATTTAATGGCATACATTAAAAAAAAAATTGTGTTCTTATACTCCTACCCTACTTGTCATGTGGATGTAGAATACAGTTTTTTCTCAAAAAATAAAGCCTGAGAGACAGCTACACAGAACACAAACAGGTAATAATCTGTATCTCTTGCATAATAAAGAACTGCCTATATTTCAAACAATTTTACTGATTTAGTATATATTTAATGGTTATATTTACTTTTCTTAAATCATATGGCGTGAGGGGATTTCCTGGAGATCGCGATTCTGCTACAAAAACATTCACTAAAGATGCCATAATGCTACCGTAGTCAATTGCAAGATGTATTATTCCAGGCAGTAATTCCATTGTCAAACAGCCTGGACCATTATTTTCAAGCAGAAATTAGGTTGTTATACACCCTGGACCAGAATGACATTGTCAAATGTACCTCGGGGAGTATTGCATTTGACTGCTGCAGTAGTATGACGCCAATTCATCATGAAATCGCGAACTCCAGTAATCCCGCTCCAGGAATGTTTGTGCTAGTTTTCACAACAAAAGGACAATTTCTTCTGAGATGGTTTGCATCACAGTCCATCCAATAATTAAATTTTTGTAAAACAAATACCACCAAAAGTAGTTAGCATAAAATTTTAATACTTCAGTAGCAGAAGTTGCTCTTTTGGTGTTATTTTTTTCCTCACACAATGGTATTACAGCAATGTGATCAGAGCATAAAAGTATACCTCTTTGTTTATTATTCATATTAATAACTGAAAAAATGTTTTATTTTTTTCATTTTTGCATATAGCAATAATGGGATGTAGTGACGTTTTTGGGGAACATTTTCAGTTCAAAGTAGGGTATCTGTAGTATTATTTTTCTTTTTACCAATGCGTGTGTACTGTATTGATCATATTATTTATTTGACCATTTTTAAGATTTCAAACTTTTTGAAGATTATTTTATATAAATTAGCAACATTAGCTGTATTCTCTTGTTATACATGGTCCTGTGGAATGGCAGTTTATTTTTCTGAATTTGATTTATTGATATGTTAATCTTAACTAACATGTTTACAAATCCTTTCATTCATTGGTTGCAATATAAATATGATGAAAAAATAGATACCATCCGAGTGAATGTTAAAAACATTTCAATTGCATATTACATTCATGATATAGATATACAATGTTGAATTTTAAAAACCTACATTTCTTATTTTCCTCATTTCAAATTTTTGTACAAAGAATGTGTTTTTGACCAAGCACAAATTTAATGTGTGTACACTAGTCTGTTTTTGCAGTATGTAAAATTCTGGCTTATGGTGCAGACCTACTGCTGAATTTTATTTAAAATTCAACGGTAATAATTTCTACCAAAGAAAATACAATCTCTAATCTGTAAACTACTGAGGGAAAGCATGTGCACATTTTCTTTTTTTTAAGAAAAAGAGAATTAATTTCCAATTTTTTTAGTTAGGATATCAAAATGAACCACCACTTACCTTAGATGATGATTTCGTGGGGTGAACACACACACACACACAAAAAAAGCCCAAGAACAGGAAAGACAATGAATATTTTGGGGTGTAGGAGACAGTCTCACAGTGACTTTTATTTTTCATACCCTCCCTCCATAATGTTTTCCTGTTGACAAAGAACCAAGTCCTGAAATATTCATTGTTTTTCCTGTTCTTGTGCTTTTTTGTGTGTTCTCCACAGGAAACCATCATCTATGGTAAGGTGGTTCATTTCACTATCCTCTTTTTTTTTTTTTTTTTTTTTGTTAATCCATTTACTACTTAGATCCTATTATTTTATTATTATTATTATATATATGTACACAAAAGGCTACATCAATAATTTACCTGTGATAAGTTGTGTGTGACTGAATAAAAATCACTAACCTCAATAATAGAGACCAACGTTATCAAGTTCGGTTGAAAAAATTTCGTTCTTGATATACAAAGATTTATTTACATTTTTAAGATTCAGTTCAATATTTAATCAGTGTTTATGGAACTGGCACAGCTGGTCTTCACTACTATAATGCATTCAGTTAACAGAGGTGGCTCAGGGTCAGTCTGCTACTTCCCCACTCTGCTGCCCTTACTCCTACATGGAAGTGGAAATTTACCAACCACTTGCCTAGGCAGCGTTCAACTTGGAGAAAGAGAAGAGGTGAGGAGTGGGGCTAGGGAGACCTGACCTTGAGCCACCAGCTCAGAGTGAACTAGGTTTAATTTATCACTTTTAAAAATTTGATGGAAGTGAAATAATACGAACTGTACAAGATGTCTAAAACTGAATGTATGAATGCAATGACATCTGATCTGCATAAATTACTGACATGTTCAAACATATTTTAAAGCAAAGTACCAAAGATAACATCCATTTCTTGATTGTTTATAGCATTTATCTACATCACATATTAAAACGCTTAAATGATTCAAATTTTTCTTCAGTAAACTTGATTCGCTTAATATTGCCACATATTCAGAGAAAACATTCTCCCTGTATATTGTTGTTATTTTAATTTTAGAAATCTAATATGAAATATGTTATAATTCCAAAAGATTTATTTTGCTGTTAAACAATTATTATTACAGTTTATAAACATTAATAAGGAAATTCATATGTACTATCTACTCTGCCTCATATGGTGAGCTTCCCTGTGGAAGTGAAACTTGCTTTATAAAGAGTGATTTGCCTTATGTTTAGTGCCCCATAAAAATTACATAAATCTCATTGTTTCCATTGATCCCAAACATAACATTGATGACTTGGCAGCATGAAACATAATGCAGTTGCTGATGTAAAATGCTTGGAAGGAAAACTCGTGTAGCTATACTGTTTTAAGGCAACATTATTATCAACTAGGTTGTGATTTGTGCTTATAAACTGAATCCAAATGAAAACCAAAGATTATTATGTATAATAACCACATTTTATGGAACTGAAAATAAGTTACAATTTTGATGAGGTCTTATGGCATTATGAAGTCAAGGAAAAATTGATGCTTTCAGATACCATAGTAAATTACAGTTGCATCACCTGTCTAGCAATTTATAACTCTCTGGTGCTTAATTTCCTGTATGTAATGTCCATCATTGAAGTTCTGCGTATGTAAATTTCCTACTATCTCGGCAATAATGTTGTTGAAGAAATGCCATTTAAATTTCCTCCTAGTTCCTTGTACACTGTGTTTCTCAGTTACCTCTTATCATTAACAGTAAATATGGTTCCTTCAGTGGCTTGAATTCAGAGTTGCTTCTATGTTCTGTTTTACCATTCCTACAAAACAAAGTCCAAGGAAAGAGAATAAGTGTTGTTGATAATATTGCAGAAAATGAACACAAAATGCATAATTATAATTAAAAATGCAGTTAAATATTGTAAATCATTGTTACTGTTGAAACCAATATTTATTTTGCTTGTTGGATTGCATTTCTTGCAGATATCGTATGACTGAATGTACAGTTTGGATTATTGGTGGATGTATATTAGTTTTGTACCAAAGATCTGTATACAAATCAGTTCCTGTATATTTGAACATTGTTTGCTACTTATTTGGTTTAATGTGAACTTCGAAAGAGAAGTGCCTGTAATTTCATGAATCTCCGAGAAAACCATCAGTGATAAAATATTTTATGATGATTGTTATATATTTTTACTGAATTTTTGTAGACAAATATTTCTTGTTGAGAATTATGCTGTGTTTTTGCAGCTTATTAATAAATATCAGTTACCATAATGCTGCTATCTTTTTATTTGATGTAATAGCAAAATCATCCTCTACTTCACGAAAATGAATTTATTCATGAATGTATTTTGTAAAGTCCGTGAAAATACAAAAGCTTAACATGAGAAACAGAAAGCTACTTATAAAATTTATGAACATAAGATGGAATAATTTTGTTAGAAACAATTAGTACTCAGGACTTAGTACCATGACAGAAGAAAGTGATATGCATATGTTGAAAGTAGGAGAGAAACTATTGATGGGAACTGCAAGGTAATGGTGTTGTAGTAGGACAGGTAATTCCAGAGGGAAGGCATTCCATTTATTTCCACAAAAATAAGAGAGAAAGGCGTAATTGAGTATATACCAGAAATATAATACAGGCAATCTCAAATTTAAAACTGAATCCATACAAGTAATATTGAGACCATAATTTGTATTGCTAGTTTTTATGGGGAAGATTGTGTTAAAGGAAGGATTTTATGAATTAAAACTGGAAACTGATTAATTTTATGTTGTCTTGGTATTAAGGCACCTGTTCAAGAAAGGTACATCAGTAGCAGGGTTGCATAATCAGGAAGAGGGAACAGTTAAGTTTCACTAAGTTAAGATTTAAAATAAACCGGATGTGTGTTTTATTCATTTATTCAGACTTGTGAACATCATTGAATCAGACACTTGAGGATTGTGATAGGATCTAGACCATCAAAGATGTCACCTTAGGGTACTGCCTGAGTTTCATAAGACAGTGCCACAAATTTGATGATAGCTCTACTGGCATCAAAGCAAGAAACTTCTAATAGTATCGTCACTTTGATGCATGATGAAGGCTAGTTGCCTTTGGCAAATCATTTCAGTCCTTTGCCCAATGTTTCAGAAATGTCTCTCATGCCTTTATAATGCATTTTACTTGGACCACAAATATCCAAAATAACAAATGTAACACTACATCTCGGTGACCATCACGTCTATGAGGAACCACCCTTTAGATATTTTCACAGTGGCCTTGCCATGAATGTAACAATTGCTTCCTACAGCAGGACTATGAACTCTGCTCCAGAGTAATATATTACTCCTTCCTGAATATCTACCTACCCCTCACAGAATGCACTTCAATATATCACTTAATCTTGGTCAACACTTGGCGAAGAAATGCCGGTCCCATAAGAAGGTGAGCAAACACCGTTTCTTTTGTGAATGATTTGCTGAGAGGGAAAACATACATGCAAGAAATAACAACATAGCACCTCTCAAATCCCTCACAGCAAATCGTCTACAGTTATCGTCAGCCTATAATTGTTTCCAATTTTATTTTTTCTCACATGCAGATACTTACTTGAGCAAACTTCATTGATGGCTGATCGGGCCGATCCTGGCATAACATAATCGCTCAAATACATTGCACCTAATTGTTGGTGGTGGATGTGTTTGGGATTATTGATTTTTTTTTTTTCGTCTTTTATTGCTGTCTTTGTAGCTCCTTCTAAAAGAGTGTGACACCTGCAGAGATGGTTTTGCACCTTAGAGCGTGATCTTCTGTAAGGTATTCACATTTGTTCAGGTATATGTTTCTGCTCTTCATAGTCTTTTTAAGCACTCCAGAGGGGCGCCGTGCCAGTGGTGTTCTGTCCATATAAAAACTGATGAAGGTGTCTGTTGTTACTCAAATTTTGAACATATTGAATCCATCTGACATGGTGACTGATGATAAGGACTTCAATGCTGTACATTTGTGCTTTTCTAAAACTGTGATGTTGGACACACAATGTTCCCATTTCATTGTCATAATGGTGAACTGACAGTTCAGTCTGAATCCAGAGAAATGCGTAAAAGATATCTTGCTGAAAATTTCTCCTCTATCGAAGAATTTGAATATAAAATTCAGTTATAAATTTTGTTTAAATCTGTGTGAGATGATATTGTGGAACTTATCTATTTTATATTCCACACTTAATCGATCTTTCCACACCAAGGATCTATGGAGTAATATTAAAAATTTCAGCTCGATGATGATTGTGAAGAAAAAGTTGATAGCAGAGTACTAAAGTGATAATAGTAAAATCAAAAGTGTAGAAGTTTCAAAAATTATTTCAATGGAACTGGAAATCATAAACTAAGACCACACTTGATGCAGCTATACCATAAGCTCACACATTCACAAGTTTTAGCATAGTTTCAAAACAGAATGTGACCTTCGCCTCTAGGATAAAAATGAAACGATAAAGGCTCAGCTGTTTAGAGGTTATCACAAATGATGCAAGAGGGTATCTCTTATGTTTCTTCTGCCAGTGACTTACAGATGATGTCACTATCCACTGTAGTCAATTCATTATAAAACATACTTGGTTCTTTGTAATACTAAATCAGTGGACTACCATTACATTGTAGTTACAATTTGTCAACAGTGGGCTTACAAATGTTTTGACATATCTTGTGAAACACGAAAGTATTGTAATTTCTTTTTGAAAGATTTTAGCTTAGAATTGTTTTTGCTATTCTGATAATGGAATGTACATATATGTGATAGAAGGGGCTGATGATCTATCTATTGACCAGAAAGGTTTCTATTAAAGAAAGTAGTCCACAATACTGAGGAGAAAGTAAAAAAATGTTGGGAATCTTGATAAAGTGGTAATCATCAGCAGAATGAATGACATGAAAACAGTATTAATGTTTTTTTTAAGCTGAAAATAAGCATTTAATGAACATGGACATAGAAATAATAAATTGTTGTTCACCTACATTATGCATATAAATTTGAAAAGACTCAAGTATTGACACAGAAGTCAATTAAATTAAAAATGATATTGAAAAAAATACCTTTCCATTAAAATTGTTAAAACACAAGCCCTACAACTCAATAAATTTTTAAACATGGGAGCAATATGTATTTTATTTCATGAGTTATAAGATGATGTTATTTAATCTATAATCAGGTAAATGGAATGAAAATCCAACCTTTGCTGGAGGTTTCTCAGATTAAACTACACAAGATGCAATAACTCTTAAAATTCAGTATATTAATTCAAATAAATACAAAAGTATGAGGATACAAAAGAAAAACCCTGTTTAGCACAGTTGATGTTGCACAAATTTACATACAAAGTCGTACATAAAACATTATAATTATTAGGCATATACCCCTCCATCAGGAAAAGAGTGTTCGAAGACTGGAAAATTGGATTAAGTAAATTTTTATATAAATGAGATGAAATGGGAAGATGATATTACCATACATCTAGAGAACAACATTCTTACAAGTAAAGTGTGCAAAAGGTGGAAAGGTAAACAAGTATCTGATACTTGGAGCTAGACTGGATGAAAGATTATAACAAAAAAACAAGTAATGAAAATCTGTGAACTACAATATTTGTAGATTCAGAAACTAATTTACTTAAAGTAACAGTTTATGAGTATCTTTTGAAATGTGTACACTGCTATCTATTAAATTTGTTAGTTGTCTTTCTAAACACACTTGCAGGCAAATGTAAAAATTAAGTTATCATCTTTGTCAGCTAACACTCGTCTTCGAGTTTATGTTTTTCATTTGCAGACACTTATTTATGTGAGAATTATGCATGGCTTATCAGGCTGATCCTGGCATAAAATAATCACCTACACTCATTGCACCTAATATAAATGTAGTAAGTATGCATTTTCATATAACAGTCCTGAAGAATTGTTTAAGACTATTGTTGTCACCTATGATTTTTATAATTACAGTACTCACATCATCATCATTCTCCAGCTCCAGTTTCCTTGCTGCTAGTATGAGCAAGCACTCTCCACTTCTTCAAGTCCATGAATAGTTGTTGTTCATGAACAGTCTTCCAATCAAGCCCTAAGTCTTCTATATCCTTCTTGATTTGGTCTATCCATTTCTCTTTGGGTCTTCTCACAAATCTTTTACCTTGGATGTTCAAATTAAAGTAGGCCATTGCTCTTCTTTCGTTGTCCATCCTTTGAACATGTCCATAACACCTCAGGCGAGAATGCTGTAAGGATTTTGCCACACAGATGTTTATACCAGACTCTGTAAGATTGATTTCATTCCTTATTTTGTCCTTTCGTGTTCTCTGAAGCATGATAAGCAAAAACTTCATTTCAGAGACTTGAAGTCTACTGTTGTTTCTTTTGGACAGGGTACATGTTTCTAATGAATAGGTCAGTATGGGGATGTAATGGGTTTTGTATAGTGTAGGTTTGCATTTTCTGGGAACTTTTTTGTCCCACGATAGAATTCTCATCTGGTTATAAAAGACTACTGCATTATTATTTCTGTTTGTAATTTTGCTTTTTCTCGTGGTCTTTACTCAGAGTGCTGCCAAGATATTTGAGTTGGTAAACATTTTGTAAAACATTAGGTAAATCTTCACATTGGAAGTCCCTGTACCTGTTGCCATGACCACCGTCTTACTCTGGCTGATTTTCAGTCCATAATCCTCAAGCAGCTTGTTCCAAGCCTCCATCTTCTCTTGCATCTCTTCTGCACTTTCACCCCAAATCATGACATCATCATCAAATACTAGGCCTTTTGTTTCTTTTCTACACACTTCTTTGAAATTCTTCAAAATACCATCCATCACAGCAATGAAGAGTAGGGGTCACAGAGCACTGCCTTGTTGTACACCTCTTCTTGTCTCAAACCAATTGCTCTCTCCATTACCTATTTGCACACAGGCTTTTGTGTTTTCATACAGCATTTTGATCTTGTTGATTAAGGATCCTGGATCATTCTAGGCAAACCCAAATTTTTGATCTTGCTATGCTATCATAGTCCTTTTCGACATCAAGGAAGACCATGATGATTTCCGTACCCCTTTCTAAATGTTTTTCAGGGAGCATTCTTGCTGCAAAGATCAAGTCTAGTACTTCTTCCTGGTCTGAAACCTTGTTGCTCACCTTCTAATAAGATTTCCAGATGTCTTTGTTACCTTTTCTCAATCACTTTTTCTGAGATCTTCAATCCATGGGAAAGAAGTGTGGTTCCACAATAATTTTCACACTTTTTCTGTTGCTTTTTTTAAATGTGGTTTTCATTACACCCATAGACCAATCCCCTTGGATCTTATTGTCCTTCTAAATGGCATTTAACACCCTACATGACAACTGGATCACATTCACCCCTGCTGCTTTTATCATGTCTGAGTTAACCTCATTGCAACCACTTGATTTACCTTTCTTCATGGATTTCAAGGCAGCTTCCACTTCAGACCAGTTTATAAAGGGTTCTGCATGTTGCATGGCTTCTGTCTCGGTAAGCTCTTATAAATCCCTGGAATATGTATTCACTGCATCACCTTTTAACCAGTTTATCAAAATACTCTCCTATTTTTTCCCTGATCTTTCCTATATTCCTTATCACTACTCCCTTGTTATCCTCTAATGCTTTCACTGATTCTTGCTGTCCTCTCCTATTTTTAACTGTTTTGTATAAGGGATTTGTATTTCCTTAGCATCTTCTTCAAGATCCAGGGAAAATTCCTCCCACTTCTTGTTTTTCTCATTCTCAATTATTCATTTGACCATAAGTTTGTGTTCTATATATACCTTAGCCAGTGCTTTAATTTTTCCCTCAAGACTCGTGGTATCAATCTTCTGATTTTCCAAGTCCAATAATCTCTTTGCCTTATTCCTGAGTTGAATAGCTGATTTGACTTCATTATTCCACCAAGCAGTTTCCTTACCCTGAACTTTGTTACCTGTCATACCACGTACTTCAAAATGTCACAATAAATATAAAGAAGGTTTGCTTCAGAAAAATGTTTTATCAACCATAACTGCGATTGGAAAGTCTGTTGAAGCATTAGTTGACTCACGTGATACAGTTTCAGCACAGTTTTCAATAGAAATCTTAAAAGCCATCAGTGCATAACATTTGAGCGGTCTGGCAGCTCAGTGGTTAAGGTGTCTGATTGGAGATTGAAAGGTCCCCAGTTCGAGTAACTGTGTCAGTGAGGATTTTCTTGGGCTCTTAACCCAACCTTCACCTCTGGCAGAGTTTGCTGCAAAATTTGAAGTATGCCAGAATGCTTCCGTGGTTCTGATTCCATATTAAACTGTCGGTCCCTGTACCTGGTAGGATTACCGGGTTTGGTTAATGCTGCTACGATGGATGGAATGCACAGCCAATAGAAAACCCTGTCACCACACAGAATTATTATTATTATAGTATAAAATTTTACTGGATAAACTTGATACTTACAGCATAACAGGAATAACCTAGAAGCAGTTGGAATTATATTTGAACAATAAGTGTCAACAGACAAAAATTTCTTATTAAACGTTGTACACAATACTTCAAAGTTTAACCATGATGATACTGGGAAGGAAAATGAGCTTTGACAATTTGATTACAAGGAAGTATAATTAAAATAAACTGATCACTTATCAAGGATAAAAGCTGGAGTGTAGAAACAACACAGAGAAAAAGGTAAACACGATTCAAAATATTTTAGGTTGAAAGTTAGTCATGCTTAAGAGGGATGAGGTATATGACTTGCATGTTGGATGTGTATACATTGTTAGTCACCACATGTTGAAAATAAAATTTGACCATTGTGGACCAAGTGGTATGGTAAGAAAACGATACAGAGTGCGTAATCAATAACAATGGAATTTTTTTGGAAATGACAGTAAATAAAAATTAGAATAGAAGAAGCAACCAATGCTTACCACAATTGCTGGCATGATGTCAGTGTTTTTCCTGTTATCCTAATGTTTATCTAAATTTTCTAACTGGTACCTTTTATTTAATTTGAATTCATAAACATGCAACAATTATGTAATTTTGGGAATGAACCCACCTTTGCCAGGATAATTTTATATAATCTGGTCAGAGTTACTATCTGATTCATGCCCTTTGCATTCAGTTCTCTCTTGCTGAAGTATGGTTTATACCCAGAGTTATAGTGTTATTCTGTGTTCACATTTTTCTGCCATTTCTACATCATCAACTGTATTAAGAGACCATTCCTGTCCTATCCCAGATTGAAAGTCACTTAACTTTTGGCCATAACCTGAAATATTGGGGACACGGGTTCGATACCTGAGGCAAGGAGCGGCTCTCGCCAAAGGATTTTTGATGGAAAGTAGGCAGGCAAACTCACGCTAGAAATGACAAAGCCAATTCCAGAACATTGGAGTTTAATAAATTCAAACTGTCTTCAGACTAGTTTGAAATAGGTTGTTAGGTAATGCTAGGTTCGGGAGAGAAAGTTATTGCTTCCCCAAGTCATATCCACTGGTCAACTACAGCAGCATTAATATGCAGCAGTACAGCGATGCAAACTGTACAGCACTACATAGCAACTTGATGGTACTGGCCCCTCCCTGTGGTCCCCGTGATCCTTTATACTAGTTCAAAACAGTTAACCTCGTGTCCCTTGGCTGAATCTTATTTACCCATGAGCAGCAGCACGCCTGCTTGACCAGTGAGGTTGTAAACGAAACCAATGGGTGACACAAACTCTTGTTTACATGATACTCCTTTTCCATCTAACCCTGATGGTAGTGCGCCTTCCTATACGGTCTATTTATCCCCTCTGACCATGCTCTGCATCTGACCCTCTCTATAGCGCGCCTTCCCATACGGTCTATTTATCCCAACAGACCATGCTTTGCATCTGACCCTATCTGTAGCACGCCTTCCTATATGGATGATTTATTCCAAATGACCGTGCTCCCCAACACGTCTGCCCACTCGGCTGTCCATCACGTGTGGCCAACACAGCGTAGGCAATACACAGGCTACGTCTAAATATCTTTTTAACAATTATATTTTACTTTAATATTGAGTATATTACATTCCTATCTCTATTCTCATGTATCTTAATATGTACAAATATCAGAAAGGAAAATATTTTGAGGAAATGTGAATTAAAGGAAAGGTAGGGAATATAAACCCATCACTTACAAAAGTTGAGGGTAGCATAGCTGCAACGACACATACACACACAAAGATCAACAAAAATTGCAATATTTTTGGATAACACTCAGCTGTGAAGAAGTGTCATAAAATATGCAGCATGTTTTTGGATGTGCACATACCAATGCATAACCATTGGGGAAAGAGAGGTGGGCGAGGGGGAAAATCACTGGAATAAAAATAAGGAAAATAAAAGTGTGTAGATGTGAGTTGAGCATGATGAAGTTCGAGTTACATACTTTAATGACATTAACACAGTGGTTCCCAATTAATTTTTCCTGAGTACCACTTCAAGGAAGAACTTGACCTCATGTACCCGTTATAGCTGAAATGATAATTTAAAAAAAAATGAAACCAGTTTTTTAGGATTTATTACAATAATATGTCACACACACATATTTTGGCGATAGTAATGTTTCCATAATTTGTTTCAATTATTTTAGTAATTACTTTAGCCAAGAGATTAATGCATGTACCCTTGAAGAAACCCTTGTACTGCTGAGCATGTGTGTACCACTAATTGGGAACCACTACCTTAACATATATCTCATGTGTGGTAGTCACTTGGCACCAAAATCTATGCTTAACATAGTTACAGATTAGGCAAATGATTCTGCTCCATGCCTCTCCAAGAGTGCACAAAATTGTTATTCACATCACTAGTGCAATCATTCTGTTTCAATCAAACTGACTATCAGTATTGTTTGCATAGGGTGAAATATATTCTGAATTAAGAGCACATACAGTAAAACAGTGTTAATATATGTGAAAGTAATTTGATTTGCACTAAATTAAATTTAAACATTTTTAGTATTTCGCGATTAAATGCATCATATTGTCGAGATTGGGGACAAATTTAAAGTTCCTAGATAATAGTATTTTTGAAATAGACCAGCTAACAAAAAATCATCTGAATAAAATAATTGTGATAGTTGCTCATGTCTTTCATGTTGCTCTGCTTAATGAGCTCAGAAACTCTTTACCTCACATGCTGTGGTAATAAAATAAAAACTCATTTTGTTCTGTGAAAAACCCTCTCAACATTTAATTTTACTCACTTTTAAACATGATATTAAGTTTCTTCTCTTCAAAATATAACATGTTAAATTTGAAGTATTATAACAGATGCACAGACAACAGAGCATAAGTAAGAGTGTATGGAATTCTAAAACAGAAGATAATAATAATAAATAATCATATTAATAAATAGATAAATTGGTGATGACTTTACCAGTAGAAGGATGCTAACACAAGTTTGAGGCAAGGCAATTTTCCGGTACCAATGATTTCCAACAAATTGATTTTTTTAAAAAAGATTCCAACTGCTCATGGCATAAAGCAGTTATTTAAGATGTTCGAACTGTATGAGTTAGCATGGGAAGCCACTGGTTGGTCTAGGTCATTAAACAGTTTGACTCTGGTCATTCATCCTGGTGGCAAGCTGGTTAGTAGTGAGGTAGTAGTCATCGCGGAAGAGGTGTAGGCCCTGAATGCAGGATCAGCTGGGCACAGGTAACCAGGTCACAAGTTTTTTCATACCTAATGCAACTTTAGGTCAGGTAATAGAGGATATATGTTCACTTTGTAGTGGTTTCACCAAGGAGGATAGGGTAGTAATAGTGGGAGGTGCGGGAAACAGTATCAATAGAAATGCTAATTATAGTATAGAGACTGAGCTGAAGAAAGAGTTGAAGGAGGCACAAAACACTAGTGTGGACTCATTCAAGTCCTAAGTCACCATGACCAGCTGCAATTGAACCACGCTGTGAGGTGGGTAAATGTGGAAACGTAGATGCTGCTTAGGAACAACATTAGTTCTGTCGTGGCGGTTGTGCCTGTGGAGACCATTGCTAGGTGGGGTTTCACTAGGCATGGCCTACACCTAAATAGGAGGGGCAAGGGAATACTTTCTGAGTTGTTAGCTAAGGCTGTAAGGGAGCCCACTTCCAGTGGTGATAGGGTTAGGACTGGGCCTTTTTTAGATTAAGGGCTGCTGGTGAGGGGGGGGGGGGGGGATAGGTAATCAAATGATACTGAGTGTAGATCCAGAGTTAAAAATGTCACTAACACTAAAGAAATAGACGACACTTTTGAAACAGTAACAGATCGGGGAAGGCGAATGTTAGTGCTGAAAATATCACAAAGCCAATGATAACTGGTAAACTCTAGAAGTATAATGAACAAAGTAATGGAGTTTGGAACCTAATAGACATACACAAACCTCAAGTAGTTATAAGGGTAGAGTCCTGGTTAAAGTAAGGAGTACTAGACAATGAGGTTTTTCCTGATGGTTCCAGAGTGTACTGCAGATATAGAGGAGCAACTGGGGAGGGGTATTTCATACTGGTTAAAAAAGGCTACTACAGTTCACTGGTGTAAGGGAGGTGAGGTGGTTAAAGAGATTGGTCAGACGAGAACATAACGGAGTTAAGAAACAGCAAGGCAGTAGGGAAGTCTTGAAACAACTAACCAAGGAATAAATAATGTCAAAGAAACTGGCTAATGATGAGTTTATGAAGAACATTATTGGTGCAGCGGAAACTCTGACTGATGCGTCTAGAAATTTCTATAGCTATATTAGGAAACTGAGGAGTAGAGAGGGTATTGAGACAATTATAGATAAGGATGGAGAAGAGGATTTAAAAAAAAGCAGAGTTATTAAGTAATTGGTTCAGTAAGACCATTAGGAACAATAATTCAGGGGCTATATCAGAAGACGAGCCTATCCGCACAGTTGTAGGTGAGCAGATTAGTAAATTTGAAGATATCATGAAGGAATCTAAAAAATATTACTACATATGTCTTAAAGATAGCAGGATGGGACATTGTACCTTACCTTGAAACATTATTTGAGTTGAGTCTTGATTCTTGTTGTTTACCAGATGACTGGAAAATTGTGATAGTAGTACCAGTCCATAAAGGATGGGTGAAAAACGGGCTCAAAAATTATAGGCCAGTCAGCTAGACATCAGTGGTAGGTAAATTAATGGAGACATCAATATGTAACCATATTAGAAGTGTCTGTTAGGAACGTAAGTGTTTTTCAAGGTGGCAACAAGGCATTAGACAAAGATATTGATGTGAATCTCAGTAGGCTATATGCAAGATATTTCTGATGAAGATATTGGTGTAAGAATTAAAAGTAATGCATGGAAGGGAAAAGATGACTATGACCACAAGCTGGCACTCAATTTCGGGCACAAGGATGTAGGAAGATTCTCTTTTTTGGTTAATGGTGTCAAGGATTGGAATAAGTTGCCAAGAGAAATGATGAGTAATTTGCATTGATGTTGAAAGAATTTAAAACTAAAATTTGCAGAGGGCAAATGTAGGTGGGTGCAGGAGTGGGGGAAGATGGGTGTGTAGGGAAATTGCCACCGGAGTGTGCGCTCCATTGCAATTTATTTAAATATAAATAAATGTACGGGGGAGGTCAAGTTGACAGTGTAACACTAGATCTATCAAAGGCCTTTCACAGAATGAGTCATAAAATGGTGCTAAATAAGGTAAAAACTATTAGAATTGATGAAAAGGTGATTTTCTGGGTGGAACAATTCCTAAAAGATAGAAAGAAAAAAAGTTAGGGTAGGAAACATGCTATTGAATGATTGTGTTAATAATTTGCGGTCAGAAGTATGACATAATGTTATATAAGAGGATCAAAACAATAGACAACTGTGAACAGCTGGAGGATGATCTATATAGGATAATTAGCTGGGTGAGTCAACATGGGAGGAAGATAAATACAAAGAAGAGCCAGCTGATTAGGTACATTGATAAAAAGCTATAGGTTAATTATGATTATAAAGTTTTGAGGGTGCTACTTATTGAAAGCTCAAAAATAAATACCTTGGCATAACATTTGATAGCAAACTTAATCGGGCAGTAAACAGTGGACAGTTAATAGGTAAAGGGTTCAAAATCCTTCACCTGTTGGAAAGAGTGATGAGGGGATGCAATAGTGAAGTAAGATAATTGGGATTCAATACCTTGGTCAGACCACTGCTGCAATATGTTGGTGTAGTCTGGGATCCACATTTTTGGTATCACAATGGAGGGGAGGGGGTGTAGAGGAGGGCTGACAGATTTGTCTTTGGAAATTACCGCAAAACATAATCGGTAACTAATATGATAAAGGAGCTGGAGTGAGATTCGTTTGAGGATAGAAGGAGGGTGAAGAGAGTCATGGGGTGTACAAGGCCTATACTGGAGATGAAGCATGGAAACATATTGGTGAGAAAATTAAGAGAGGTGCTTGGAAGGGGAAGGTTGACCATGACCACAAGCTGGCACTTGATTTCAGGCATAAGGGTGTGGGAAAATTTTCTTTCATAGGAAAGGGTGTAAGGGACTGGAATAAATTGTCAAGAGAAGTGGATAAATAATTTACCAAAAACACTGAAAGAATTTAGGGTAAAAATTAGTAGAAGCCAAAGTAGGTGGGAAAAGGAAAGGAGATAGATGGGTGTGTAGGGAGGTTGCCACTGGAGCGGGCACTCCATCAAAATTTTTTATCAATTAATAATAAATATGAACTGGGGCAGTAGAAGTAAGTCATCTGAAATATGAGATGTGGTATGGTGCAGCTGTTTGATAGAAAAGATCTTAAAGTGCATTTTGTGTGTGATAGAGAGAATCATGGAAGCCTCTATTTTGAAAAAATGGCAAACACCTTATTCTCTCTATAAACTAACCAAAGTATTCAGAACCTCTTAATAGTGTAATATTTATTTGCCATTGTAAGAAAAATGTATGTTTTTAATTGTGACTCATACAATTTTGTATGTACTAAAAGTGCTGAAAATATATTGTGTTTTAATTTTGAAGGATGCTTTGAAAACCTTTATGCCTTGACCAAAGATAAAATTTCAATATAAAATTTTCTATCACTCTTCCATTTTTTGGAATACGTGTCCCAAGTATCATCAGCATCATTCGAATGTTCCCTCTTTCATAGCAGGCTGTACTTATTTCCAAAACATCATTACATCTACTACTATCTTGACAGGCCTGTTGTAATTTTTCTAAGAGTGCGGTCCATCTGCCTCTGGAATTTGAAACTTTTGTTTTATGTGATAAGAGTATTTTTATGAGGTGCAGGTAGGGAACTGTCCCAGAATTTGATGACTGCAGAAAACTTCCTAAAAGTTGGAGTCAGGAAGGCCAGTATGTGGGGCCAAGGATTTGGACCAGGGCCCACTGTGCCTCTCTGGTACAATATAGTGGCACTTTAATAAGTGCAGCCACACTGGCGGGTTATGCCCTAAATATTTGAAGTAAGTTTATCAGATCTGCATTTAACACACTAGTCTCAAGCACAAACATTGTGTTATTTCTTTAAGTTGGTAAAAGCTGATATCATTCAGTAATAAAAATTTGTTTGTAAATGTAGGCATACCATCAAAATAATTTAAATATGGGTACAGAACACAAAAATTTATGATAACTCCTCTGGTACACTTCCTTAAAAAGGATACCAAATATAATCATGCATTGAGGATGGTTGTTAGACAAATACCTGACATTTTACTAGGTGAATGATGAGCTAAGATGAGTTACTTGGGACAGATTATGTATGTTTTCTCTTATGTACAGATGTAAATCCCTTGAATCTGAAAACTCTCTCCCTTCCTCTTATGCCTGAAAAAAAGTGTTAGTTTATGGTCATTTTACTCTCTTCTACAAACTACTTTTAGCTCATCTACTTATAAAGAAGCAGAGCTAATTGACAAAACTTGCCTTATATATTTCCAGAACTATCATCACCCTCCTCCTGAATTCAAATGATTCCCAATCCAGCTTCTTTATCTTATCAGTTACTAATTGCATACTATGGTAATTCACAAAAACAAGTCTAGCTGCTTTCCAATGCTCCCATTCCAACTTCTATATTTGATACACCACTATAGTCAAGTAATAACCTGACCAAGATTATTTAACCCAATTCCTTCTCTACCGTGTTTTATACCCTTATTATCCTTTGTAAAAGCTTAAGAAACTTGAAACTTCTTCCTACCCTTGCCAAATTGCTTATTCTATAAAATACTCTCAGATCCCTTGTTTATTCCCTCATCACAGTCTCCAATAAATGCAAGACTTCTATACTTCTCTTATCACCTGTCCTGATGACATAGTGTGAGACCTACAATATTACTATTGAGAACAGAAGCAAGTGGATCTGCAAAGGAGGGTAGTTAGATTTTTTTGTGTAAATTACCACACAATACTGTCAGTAGCTAATATGATGAAGGAACTGGATTGGGAGTCATTTATTTATTCATGTTCAAGACACCACTTTTAAAATGTTTTCAACAAGCATAAAGGGAACAGTAATATAAATACAATCCAAGGTACAAACCAAACATACAATAAAGCATTATACAGAAGAACAATAAAAAATTATACTAGCAAATTACACAGCTATATATAGAAAAGTCCACGAGAGGTAACTATTTATATTCCACATGACACACAGTACACAGCAGCCTGAATGGCCTTTTCGTTTTGCTATTAACATCCATTGAGTGCACAGGGCTACGGGCAGATCCAGGATTTTGGTTTGGGGGGGGGGGAGGGAGCTTGAGCGGACTTTTGTTTGGAGGGGCTTGGCTTGAGTGAATTTTGTTTTTTGGGGGGGGGGGCTTGATAACAAAAAAGTCTCCAAAATTACAATTTCGGGGGTGGACCCAGATACTTTTGGGGGGGGGGGGCTTGAGCCCCCTAGGCCCCCCCCCTGGATCCGCCCCTGCACAGGGATTAACAAGTTTCTTGTAGATCAGCAGGTATTGTGAGTTTTGTAGTTGTCCACTTTCATGGAACTCATTCTATCAGATGTAACCCCATTTCTTCATATACATATATATATATTTTTAAACTAAGACAACCCAGTGCTCAATCTATTCAGGGCTTACCAGGTCATGTATGGGAGATGACAGCCTGCTGCAGATTCCTCCATTACATTTTTACATACTATTCCTTATACCAAATTTAGCTACAGTTCTGCTCAGCATTTTTTAGACAGTATGAATTTGGTATCATGGTGCGCCAGAAGCTCTTTGTTGATTTAAGCTGCAAGAGATGGAATTTTCATCTGAACATGGAATTCCTGGTAAATAATTCCAGTTTTCAGTTTTCTTTTTCTGCAGCTGTCCTCCTTCTTGATGTCTAGAAAGTCTATGATAAATTTGGTTTAAGTGAAAAGAACAAAGACAGCCTATTATGATGTGTCCTGTCACACTTTGGACTACATTTACTTTCTTCACATGGGAGGGGTTCCACAAAACTGATGCTGTGTGTTCCATGGCAGAGAAGCACACTGATAAAGCAGATATGCAAAGGAATGTGGGCTGGGCTCCCCATATGTCATTTGTTAATTTCCAGATGATATGATTCTGAACACACACTTTTAACCACTTTGTCCTACTACGTCACCTGATGAAGATAGCAAAGGTACTTCTTGAGACATAGTCCATGGCAGAACTTATGTGGCTGAACACCTGAGCAGATATATCATCATATATATTATTTCTATAAGGTATTTTTTTGTCACAAGCCTGTATCTTCCTTCATACTTAACCAAAATTAATGAATGAGGTGTCATTTTAAAGCTTATGGTCTCCACTTTGGTTCACATCATATTTTAAGAAATGAAGTTTTCGGAATTCGACCCTTAAAGGGCAAAAATGTCAATATTTCTAAAAAGCTGTTTTCTGTGTTACGAGTCATTTATCTCACTGGATACCTATCTGAAATCGTTTAATGAAGTATCATTTTAAAGATTAAGATCTCCTCTTTAGTGACGTCATATATTAAGACAGATATTTTTCGGAATTCGACCCTTAAAGGGCAAAAGTATCAATATTTTTGCAATGCGTAATTGTGTCACGAGCGATTTATCTCCTTTAATATCTAACCGATATAGATAAATGAGATATCATATTAAAGATTGAGGTCTCCGCCATGGTAACATTATATTTCAAGAAAAGAATTTTTCGTTTTTCGACCCTTAAAGGGCAAAAATGTCGATTTTTCTAAAATGCGTTTTTTGTATCTCGAGCCATTTATCTCCCTGGATATCTAACCAAAATCGATAAACCAAGTAGGATTATTAGGAGTAATGTCTCAGCTTTGTGACATAATATTTTAAGAAAGAATGTTTTTGGAATTCAACCCTTAAAGGGAAAAAGTATAAATTTTTCAATAACGCATTTTTGTGTCACGAGCGATTTATCTCCCTTAATATGTAACCGGTATAGATAAATGAGGTATCATATCAAAGAATGAGGTCTCCGCCGTGGTAACATTATATTTTAAGAAAGGAATTTTTCGTAATTCGGCCCTTAAAGGGCAAAAATGTCAATTTTTCTAAAATTAGTTTTTTTTTATCTCGAGCCATTTATCTCCCTGGATATCTAACCAAAATCGATAAATGAAGTAGGATTATGAGGAGTAATGTCTCAGCTATGTGACATAATATTTTAAGAAAGAATGTTTTTGGAATTCAACCCTTAAACGGAAAAAGTATAAAATTTTCAATAACGTATTTTTGTGTCACGAGCGATTTATCTCACTTAATATCAAACCGATATAGATAAATAAGGTATCATATTAAAGAATAAGGTTTCCGGCGTGGTAACATTATATTTTAAGAATGGAATTTTTCGTAATTCGACCCTTAAAGGGCAAAAATGTCAATTTGTCTAAAATTCGTTTTTTGTATATCGAGCCATTTATCTCCCTGGATATCTATCCAAAATCGATAAATCAAGTGAGATAATGAGGAATAATGTCTCAGCTTCGGTGACATCATATTTTAGGAATGACGTTTTTGGAATTCAACCCTTAAAGGGAAAAAGTATGAATGGTTCTACAACGCATTTTTGTGTCACGAGCTATTTATCTCCCTTAATTTCTAACCGATATAGATAAATGAGGTATCATATTAAAGATTAAGGTCTCCGCCGTGGTAACATTATATTTTAAGAAAGGATTTTTTCGTAGTTCGAACCTTAAAGGGTAAAAATGTCGATTTTTCTAAAATGCTTTTTTGTATATCGAGCCATTTACCTCCCTGGATATCTAACCAAAATCGATAAATCAAGTAGGATTATGAGGAATAATATCTCAGCTTTGTGACATGATATTTTAAGAAAGAATTTTTTTGAAATTGAACCATTTAAGGGAAAAAGTATAAATTTTTCTATAATGCATTTTTGTGTCACGAGCCATTTATCTCCCTTGATATATAACCGATATAGATAAATGAGGTATCATATTAAAGATTAAGGTCTCCGCCATGGTCACATTATATTTTAGAAAGAATTTTTCGTTATTCGACCCTTAAAGGGCATAAATATCAGTATTTCTAAAATGCGTTTTTTGTGTCTTTAGTCATTTATCTCCGTTGACAATTAAACAAAATTGATAAACGAGGTATCATTTAAAAGCTTCAGGTCTTCGTAATGTCTTCGGTTCCGTTACCACATTTTAAGTAGAAATTTTTAAAAATTCTAACCTTAGAGGGCAAAAGTATTAATATTTTTACAATGCATTTTTCTGTCAGGAGCTGTTTATTTCCCTTGATACCTAATCGAAATCAATAAATGACGTATCGATTTAAATATTAAATTAGCCGCTATGGTCACATCATATTTTAAGAAAAAACTTTCTCCAAATTACACCCTTAAGGGGTAAAAATATCATCATTTCTCAAAACTTTTTTTTTACCTTGGTTGATATTTTATAAAAGGAATTTTTTGGAATTCAACCCTTAAAGGGCAAAATTATCAATATTAGTTATAGAACGTGTTTTTTTAAATTTTTTAATACAAGCCATTTATCTTCTTCGATACCTATCCGAAATCGATAAATGACATATCGTTGTAAAATTAAGGTCTCCAGCTAGGTAAAATCATAAATTAAGAAAAAAATGTTCGGAATTTGGTGCTTAAAGTGGTAGCGCGTATGAGACTGTTCAGAGCCAAGTCCCCTGATCTCAGCAGCGGATATCACAGAGATGTCAATAAACTTTTTTTTATTCAATAAGTAGCTTTTCTGATATATTTTTTTTGTTACGGAAACACTGTCGTTTTGCTATACAATTCCAATGTAAACATTTTATTCGCACAGCAACAAATATTTCAGAGATGTTGATATGTTGTGTGCATTTTGTTAAGGTTGGTTTATTCTACTAAGGTCAGTGACAGTTTGTCATAAATACAGTGTGTTTTAAATTTTCCTAACTGTTTCGTAATATGTTGTGAGTATTTTGCTGCGTACCTATTACACTAAATGAAATATTTGCTACAAAAGTACGGTTCTACTATTCATTATATTACAAGCATTCAACCTCACTATTCATCGCATTTTATTCGCGAAATTTTCGCACGGGTCGTCTAGTATATATTATTTCTATAAGGTATTTTTTTGTCACAAGCCTGTATCTTCCTTCATACTTAACCGAAATCAATGAATGAGGTGTCATTTTAAAGCTTATGGTCTTCCCTTTGGTCACATCATATTTTAAGAAATGAAGTTTTCGGAATTCGGACCCTTAAAGGGCGAAAATGTCAATATTTCTAAAATGCTGTTTTCTGTGTTATGAGTCAATTATCTCCCTGGATACCTATCTGAGATCAGTTTAATGAAGTATCATTTTAAAGATTAAGATATCCGCTTTAGTGACGTCATATATTAAGACAGAAATTTTTCGGAATTCAACCCTTAAAGGGCAAAAGTATCAATATTTTTGCAATTCGTTATTGTGTCACGAGCGATTTATCTCCCTTAATATCTAACCGATATAGATAAATGAGGTATCATATTAAAGATTAAGGTCTCCGCAGTGGTAACATTATATTTTAAGAAAGGAATTTTTCGTAATTCGACCCTTAAAGGGCAAAAATGTCAATTTTTCTAAAATGCGTTTTTTGTATCTCGAGCCATTTATCTCCCTGGATATCTAACCAAAATCGATAAATGAAGTAGGATTATAGGAGTAATGTATCAGCTTTGTGAAATCATATTTTAAGAAAGAATGTTTTTGGAATTCAACCCTTAAAGGAAAAAGTATAAATTTTTCTATAACGCATTTTTGTGTCACGAGCGATTTATCTCCCTTGATATCTAACCGATATAGATAAATGAGGTATCATATTAAAGAATAAGGTCTCCGCCAGTGGTAACATTATATTTTAAGAAAGGAATTTTTCGTAATTCGACCCTTAAAGGGCAAAAATGTCAATTTTTCTAAAATGCGTTTTTTGTATCTCGAGCCACTTATCTCCCTGGATATCTATCCAAAATCGATAAATCGAAGTAAGATTATGAGGAATAATGTCTCAGCTTTGCTGACATCATATTTTAAGAAAGAATGTTTTTGAATTCAACTATTAAAGGGAAAAAGTATAAATTGTTCTACAACGTATTTTTGTGTCACGAGCTATTTATCTCCTTGATATCTAACCGATATAGATAAATGACAGTATCATATTAAAGACTAAGGTTTCCGCCGTGGTAACATTATATTTTAAGAAAGGAATTTTTCGTAATTCGACCCTTAAAGCGCAAAAATGTCAAGTATTTCTAAAATACGTTTTTTGTGTTTCGAGCCATTTATCTCCCTGGATTTCTAACCAAAATCGATAAATGAAGTAGGAGTATGAAGAGTAATGACTGAACTTGGTGACATTATATTCAACCTCACTATTCATCGCATTTTATTCGCGAAATTTTCGCACGGGTCGTGTAGTAGTGTATATATATATATATATATATATATATATATATATATATATTGTAGCACTAGTTTTCAAGTGTGAGAATTTTCTGTTGGAGGTCCCTTGTAGAAAAATTGTACTTAGTGTAACACACATATCCAAATGCAAATGTAATATGTTTGTTTATCATGTATAAGAAAGCTGGGAGATAGAGTAGTAAATTGTTTATCAAAAAAGTGTAATTAAGAAAAACTGTGGCAAAAGGCAGTGTATTGGGAAAAACATTGTTCATTAATTTAATGAACGGATGTGTTGGTGGGTAACAGTCTGAAGAAATTAATTCTGTAGCCTTTAAAGGAAAATGCTGCGGTTATTTACAGGAAAAATAAGTAAACCTATAGATTTACATATTCCAGAGGTCAGGAAAATTTTCCTTGAATGTAGATACTTAACATTTTGACATTTTGGCCCTGGTCACAGCCATATGTCAAATGGAGTTATGTGATGTGTGTGGTATATGAGTATTCTGTAGACATTACCAGTTCTGCCTTTAATTTTTGTTCCTTTATTAATTTTATCATCTCTCACACAATGCAACATGATATGTTCCAAGTTCAGCAATATCATTGAATTATTACTAGGTCAGATAACAGGCCTAATTTTTGATGGTTCTAAGAAGGAAGAAACAGTTTAATTATAGAATGTAAAAGGAAAGAATTGAATCGGTTTCTTTGCATGTGCTTATGAGACCTGATTTGAACAAGGACATTTCCACTACTTTTGTGAGGCATCTGAGCGATTCAGTCTGAAGGGAACCAGATAGAGTAAAATGTAAAAAATTAACATTTTTATTTTTAGAGTGAAACATTATCTGCAAACTTTACTGAGTACAATGATGTGTAATTTACTGGGTTTAATACTTTTCTTTGGGACATTATTGATAATTTTCATTAACCATACACTCAGATGTCATGACCAAATTCCATGTATTCTATTCATAAATGTTAACTGAAATTTTACATGATATTTCTCAAAACTTGAAAATTTCCATGTTATGTACTTTTTCTCAGGAACAGAATATTCAATCAACTTGAAATTTTGCACAGTTACCGAAGTTCATGCATTACACTCTGTAAAGCAAAATGAAAATAATATAAGCAATAGCTAGTGACTTGTAATATAATAAGTATCTGAAATATTTGCTAAAAATAGTTACATAATCTCAAATTTATAAAATCTAAACCAGTTGGTTATCAACAATAAATTTGCTTCATTAACATTATGTTACACATTACAAATTTTATTAAATTATCTACAGTAACATGAGGAAAAAAGGTACATAACAAGAGAATGTTTTTTTGTTTTTTGTTTTTTTGCTTGTTTACACGAGAATTTTAATGGAAGTACACAATATATTTCAATGGTATTGCACAGACACACAGCAAATGATTTTAATGCTGCATTATTGGCTTGGCTTTTCCACACTACCCAGTTCCCGTAACAGGTGTCACAAGACATACTTCCAAATGGCAATACGATTTCAATTCAGCTCATCAGAATTACAGTCCATAGATACTTTGTTGAGTGCTGCCTTAAGGAAACATAAAAGAAACTTAACATGTTAATTTCTGTTTCTTGATTAATAAATAAATATTGCAGCATATTAATTAAGGTTGCATTTAATGATTCAGTGAGTTTTATGCTTAGAATAAAGGAGGCAGAATTTAGTTAATATGAAAAATATGTTTTATTATTTTATAATTAACAAATTAGCAGATTATGAGAAACGATTTAGGATTCCGGGACTGAGCAATTAAAATCTGTTAACTTAATTCGCTTGTGGGTTGTAACTGCTGTGGAATGTCATACACAGTCACACTCATTGTTATGAAAAGGTGATCCTCTGGTTCGTAATGATATCAGCTGTCATGATTCAGATAAACAATTATAGAACGTTCGATTAACAGAGGCGGCTCAAGGTCACAGTCTGCTCTATCTACACTCTGTATGCAAAGGAGAAATTTACCACGCGATTACAGGGACACAGCGTTCAGCTCGGAGAGGTAGGAAGGGAAGGGGCATTGAGGTGAAGAACGGGGGCTGAGAGCACATAAACTTGAGACACCATGTCGCTGTGAACATGGCATAGTAGACCTGGCAGTAGAGAAAACTTAACAATGCCGGCTGTGTGACAGTCATTGCATGGGATCGAATTGGACACCAAGCAGTAAAGAATGACTCGCCGAAACTGTAAGGTCATGGCCGTTGTCTAGTGCTGTATGAGTACGTTCTGTTCACTACTTGCATCCTGGACCAACGTTTGTTGCTCGGCACTCCCATGTCATCAAGGGGTGCCGCATAGTTTACTGGTCCAAACGAAAATACCAAGTTCCTTCGTTAAAAAAGTTTCCAATTTACGTCAAATTATAATTTAACTTGGCAAAAGTTAAGAGGAGTGAGGATTATCCCCGGCAATCCCATACAACGAATTAGTCGTTCCAACATAAAAATGTCTCTCTTCGATACATGCTTTTTCATTGCAGAAATTGTGAGACAACTGCAACAATTCACCTGTCGTGATTTGGGGAAACAATGGAAAACCCAAGTCTGGATGGCTGGGTGGGGACTCGAACCCACGTCCTCGTGAATGCGAAGCCAGAACGTTACCGGTTTGGCTGATGAAATTAGAAAGCAACAATCAAATCTCTGGTGAAACTAAAATAGGTGTCAACATGAGGCCTTTGACTGCTGCTTGCTGAATGATGCTTTTCATATTAAAAACAGATGGTGGGAGAGGGATAAAATGCACCCGAAGAGACTTCCTTATTGAATAGAAGGTTTCTGTTCTTTAGTTTATAATATTGTTCACCCACCGGGTTCAATATGCACTTAGCGTTTCAGTTGTTGACGTAATCACAACAGATCATAGTTAACCACTTTCGTCTAGAAAGGTTATTAATCATGCGTGCTGGCAATAGTGTAACGGATAGGAAGGATAGCAACAACTCAAATGGTTATTTAATACTACGAGATTCAATCACCATCATCATTATCTTACAATTACATAGCTCCAGTAGTATTGTGCTTTGTTTGACAATTTCCACCTCCCTTTTTTCGTCCAGCATAATTGCGTTCCAATGCAAGTCTTTCTTCGGATATTGAACGGCTTGGTGGCTCAGTGGTTTATCCGTCTGATTAGAGATCAGAAGGCCCCTGGTCCGAATCCCGGACTCAGCTGGTTTTTCAAGGCGTTTTAATCTGACATTCACTTGTGGTACAACTTGCTGTGTACTGTAATGTACGCCAGAGCACTTCCGTGGTTCGGATTCCGCGTATAGCTGTATGTATCCTATACTTATGACTGTTGGGTTAGGTTTGTTCGCTGCGACAAGGGACTCAACGCCCGGTGAATTGAATACCTTGTCACTTGACGGCCGAACAATCCTTTGGCGAATCCCGGCCAACAATGCCATATGGTGCGTTTTACTTCGGATATTATTTTTCACTGAATCCAACAATATTGCCCTCTTTCTTTCGATTTAAGCTTTTGGCATAATCTCCTGCGGACCAAGCGTTGTGGCTGAGCGGTAACGCTCTGGCCTCGTATTCGGAAGAACGCGGGTTCAATTTTGCGTCCGGTCATCCAGATTTGATTTGATTTCCGCAAATCACTCCAGGTGAATGACGGGATGATTCATTTAAAAGGACATGGCCAAATTTCTTCCCGTTCCTTGTCTCCAGTCCTTTCCCGTCTCTGATATGCTGATGACGAGGCGTAAAGCCATAATTTAAAAAAGAGTCCGTATTGATAAGTCAAGACCGAACCCAATAGGTGAGCGGTAACCATCGGGACTGGTATTCGGGCAACAGTGGGTTGTAAGGACTATCCGGCTATTCTGATTTCTGTTTTATACAGTTTTCGTAAATCACTTCCAAGTTTCCTGTAAAAAAATAGGTCATGGTAGAATTCTTCCTCGTTCCTTCTAATAAATCATCTCTCGTTTCTAGTGAGATACGTCGGTGAGGCGTAAAGCCATAAGTATAAGGCATAGTTCCAGATGACATTAACTTTATTCTTCTTGATTCTTTTATTTATTCCTCACTATATTCCGTTATTTCCTAATATGAACCCTCGTAAGGGTGGATGAATCCGCCTAGATTCCCTAAAACATATAGCTACCAACCAAGGGCGTATCCAGGATCAGAACTAGAGTGGGGCAGGATTTGAACTAGAGGGGGGGGGGGGGGCAACTCATTTTGGTTTCGAGGAAGTGGGGTGGGGGACTGAAACATGACATTACAAAATCAAACTCAAACCTATTCAGGAAACTATTATTATCATTGATTAATATAGTAACCCAACTACTCAATCTAAGGACCTACTATGTAGTTAATTAAGATTGTAAGTCAGTTAGTTTTTTATGTAAACATTAATTGTCTCAATTTCAATAATTTTGTTTGTCAATATCTCATGGTGTTCTTTCACGAAATTTCGATGCACACTCATCAGACATAATCCAGTCAATCTTTCTCTCCCAAAGTGCTCCTGAACTAGTTCTTCACTCGTCGAAGCGTACTGGAGGCAACTTAATTTTTCTTCTAGGGGAGGGGGGGGGGCAGCAGCTCCCCTCTGCCCCTCGCTGGATACGCCCATGCTACCAACCCAAACAATTAATAATAATTTAGATTTTTGCAGAAAATAGTCTCGGATCTAAAAGCTGAACATCGTTAATGGTTGTTAAAGAAATGCTGTTCGGAAATGGCATCTTTTTTGCGAATTCAATTTATAGTGGATGCACAACGGTATTGAACCGGTTATTGCTGGCATTAGTAACACTTGGTGGCTCTATCCGGTGCGGGAGGGCACGGCACGCGACTTGCGCACACAGAGTAAACATTAATTCGACTACGGCGCAGGCGATGCGATGCGGCTGTGGCGAGATTACCGGTGTTTAATTAAAGCTGCGGGTGGTCCGGTCGTTAGGCGCCGCCGTAGTTTAAGCGCGAGTCGTGCGCCGCTCCGCGCATCCAATAACAGCGACGCCGGCATCTGCCGCCTCCGTCGCGTTATATTTTAAGGCTGCCGTGGGCTGCTGGAAGCTCGCATAACTTAGCGCGGAGTTGGGGCCCCGGGGAGACGAAAATCGAGCTGGAGAGGGGTAACGGCGCCACCCGCCCAACAGCCACTTGCTACCTTGCAAAGTGCGGACTCTTGGATAATTGAAGAAATGATGCTGAAGAGACACAAAACATGCTGCTAAAAGCATGGGAATTGGAAGGAGGGTCGGAGAGAGGGTTGGAAGTTAATGAACTCGACTTTCAAAACAGCTGACGCAGAAACAGTAACTGAGAAGGAGATGCTAAGACCAAGATAGTCTCCGATTTTAACGACCAGCAACTTACCTTTATAAGTAGTTTTTGATATTCAGAGTACCAAAATTTATTAAAAACCTTACAGATTCAAGCAGCTAAAGTGTATACGACTACGATAAGACCGGTTATCCATCATGGGTGTGATACATGGGTTTCACGTACAACAGAGGAAGCCCTCCTTAAGAGGGCGGAAATGAGAATACTAAGTTGGCTATTGGGTATTTCTCCGAGGGACAGAATTCGTAATGAAGAAAAAATATAGCTGGAGTGGCGAGTATTATTGAAGTCATCAGAGAGAATAAATTAAGGTGGTCGGTCGTGTCATGAGAAGAGGTGAGGAAGAACCACCAAGAAAGCAAGGGAGATCCAGAAGGATAACAAGCAGAAGGTGGAACGATCTAATTAAGAAACATCTCACGAAATTAGAGCTGAAGGAAGAGTGTAGGCTGGAAAAGGCGAAGGAAATTCATCAAGGCAGCAGACCTCTAATGTTGGGAAAAGATGATGTAGAAGAAGACTCAAGCAGCTAAACAGAATTGCAAATATCTATCGAAAAATCACAAGTTATGAAAAATATCACGGGTTCACCACAACGGATTGCTTTAAATGTTTTGGAGAATAGATATCGAATAACACAACAGGAAAGTATCAATAAAAAATAGAGTTCAAAAATGGAGAAAATGTTTTAGTTAACAAGAAACATGTACAATAAATAATCACTATTTGGAATACAAAACTAAGGCATTACACACAATAGCTAGACCAGAAGTACTGTATGCACCAAAAACACTTAAACTAAACGGAATTGGAGATCTTGGAACAATTGAGAAGGTCGAATGAAGAATTCTGCTAAAAATACTGGTGCCTAAAATCAATAGTGAATCAAATACAAATTAAGATCAAACAGAGAAATATTTTTTAAAATTGAAAATGTAACAGATATAACGAGGAAAAGAAGAGACTAAAATTCTATGGGCACATATACAGAATGAATAATGAAAGAGCACCAAACAGATATTTTAACAGCTTCAAATGCAAACTCACATGGTTCTAGGAAATTTAAAAAAAAAAAAAAAAAAAAAAAACCCATACAGAATGCTGCAATCAATACGGAATCCCTAAACGACACAACACGTTTTAAAGAGGAAATTAAAAAAGCAGGTTTTCAGGAAAGAAGGAAAAAATCTACCACTGGGTGAAAGTGGACACAGTAAGAGAAAGAAAGGCACTCTCAGAAGATGAAAGTTCTAGTACAAAGAAGATCGAAGACGGTATAGTTGATTTAGCGTACCTTCTAAAAGGATTATTCGAAGGAAGAAGAAAATAACCTTACAGAATTATTTCCAAAATTTGTATAGATAACGCCTAAGTGACTGACTTCGAATTGAAAGGCAGTGGTTCATTTGTGTATGATGAGAAGGGTACATTCTTAAAACTGAACGTTCGGAACTGCAAGTTCATTCAAACTGCTTTGAATAGTACAAAGATGGAGGCAGGCAAACGATCAAAGGTTGACACCAACTGTACACCTGTATATTTGTACAGAGGGGAATGAAAAATTATATCTTTACCAATCCAACCATATGGCCCTTATGTAATGTTCAGGAATAAGCATTATTTCTTATAGGAAAAGAATATTGTTGAAGTAAAGACGACGAAGGCTACAATTTCCTCCAAAAATCGTCAAAGGCTACCACTCTAACTAAAATACAAGAAAAAGGGGGGGGAAAATATTTAGATTTTATCAAATTCAATATATCACAAAATAAAATAAATCATCCGTCTACGCCAAATGTGAATAAGCTGAGAATTGTCAGGGAATAAAACTTTTTGTTCCAGTAGAACAAAAAATCAAGAATCATCTACCATAAGATTATTTCATTTATTTCATAATGTTTGGTATTTGACGTCGCAATTACAGAAACTGATAAATTTTATTCTTAAATTACAGTAGACAGTGCCGCTTACATCACTGCACTTAATTTCCATTCTTATTATTTTCGACGTAGCTTCCTGCCTATTAGCCATACGGGGAACGAAAATTGCCATGTAAGTTTTCTACATTTGTTCAGAGAATTTAATTGAGCAAATCACAAACTAGGTACGGGAATGATTTCGACTATAATCTTCAGAAACAACCACCCCGACATTCTCCTGTATTTAATTTATGGGGAACATTAAAAACCGAAATCAGAATGGTTAGACCGAGGATAAAACACGCACCTTACAGAATGCTAGACTTAAACGTTAATATCTTATACAATTAGTCATAGAGAAGTCAGAACTGAAAGTCGTAGAGAATAACTTTTTTTTTTTTACTTATGGCTTTACGCCTCGTCGAGGTCATTAGAGGCGGTATGGGACTCGGGACAAGGAACCGGAAGGAATTCGGCCATGGCCTTTTTGAAGGACGCATCCCGGCATTCGCCTGGAGTGATTTGGCAAAACCATGGAAAACCCAAATCTGGATGACCGGACGGGGATTAGAACGGGCGTCCTCCCGAAAGCGAGACCAGAGCGTTAACCGCTCACCCACCACGCTCGGTGTATAGAATAACCTTCCAAAGACAGTTGCCTAGTTATGGTACGATTTCGAACAGCGGAACTGGATTTCGACGGTTTCATTCAACTTTGAAATGCTGCTCTTTGAGGCATGGTATTCCGTCGTTTGGTCATGCAATTAGCTGCGCCTTCTACACCATTAATCTACACGTTGCAAGTGATAGTACGCGGACACGTGAGGAACGCCATCTATGAACTTGGGATAACATTCCCAGCACTATCGCGCGAGAACAAGGTTCATCGCATAGCACCTCTGCTACTACTGATAATTTCGTCTCCGCTTGCCCTTATAATTAACTATTGAGTAATGAAGAGACAACATGAGATCAAATTTAGTAATTCAGAGTCAAATTAATTTATCTTCATACCCATTTATATTGTAAGTCTTGTGCAGTCTGTTGGTCAAATTTAGAGTGTTAATTTTACGTGAAAGAATTAACCGATCTGTCCCTAAATGTTTCCATAAATTATAGAGAAGACGGAAGTTTTTACCAAACAACCCGAGATACGCTGAGAAGATGAAAACAAAATTAATATGAAATGGGAACATAATCAATCGCAATTTTTGCAGCTGTTTGCTATTCGATGCACTGGTAAGCATTCATTGCGTTTCCTAACATGAAGGACGATCAAAAATAAACGGGAGTTTTGATGTAGGCACAATATTCTACAAGGTTCAACTGGCAATAACACGTTGTTAGTACTATAATTGCATTGGTATGCCAAACGCCAGAGAGAATATATGCTGCACATTTTTTTTTCTATAGTCTTTATTAAGTATTTATAAACAATGAGTGAAGAGGAGGTTCAATTCTGTATTGCGCTACGCGAAATTATTAAGTTTTTAATACAATAAAGAGTGTAACTAACGAAAATATTGAGTGCACAGTGAGGCAATGACATCGATTTCTCAAATTAAAGGTGGAATAAGTTTTTCTGTGAAGGATGGACAATAATTTCCTTACTCACACACTCTACACGGAACAAACGTCAGAAGTCTGGACGAATATTAACTTCGTTCCCATGGTTGTATCCTACGTTGGAGTCTCAGAAGGCTTTCAGCACGGCCTGAAAGAATCTCAAGACTATGGAGAGAAATACAGTTTGTTACATAACGCTGTAGCGATTTTAGCTACAACCCACCGAGACTTTAGGAAAAGTGCTTGCTGCTACACTAACAGAGAAACGGTTGGGTAAGCAAGATCTGGGAGAAACAGAGAGATATAACGAAAATTCTGCCTCTTTCTCTCTCTTTCACAAAACACACACACACACACACACACACACACATGTAGGGCCTATCTGGCATTGGGCTAAATAATGATTGGAGGGATTAAATGGAAAACACTAAATTGAATCTTCAGATTAGATATTACATATCACGTTTGTTACCCATCAGTGTAGCTGCGTGGCACGGGTGAAATACAACGGGCCCTGGTTCAAATCTCAGGCCCCGTGTACCGACTGTACTGATTTCTGTTTTTAGCTGGTTTATGCAGTCACCTATATGAATGCTGGAATCTCTCCAAATTTTCACCCATAAACCACACATTACATAAACAAAAAAATATTTTTTTTTTTTTTTTTTTTTTTTTTTTTTTGGCTTTAGCCTTAGGCTAATTTAGCCAGTTACATGGAGTAATGGTGCTCTTTTATTTATATTATGCCTTTAGTTTTAGCCACATACATGTAGATTAAGCTAATCGCTTTCTTATTGGGCGCGGCGAGGTTATGATCACATCTGCGATGTTTTCTATGTGAAGAGCGTCTTTTAATAAGGTTCTTCTATATTCGCGGTGGCGCCTACATCTTAGAAGGAAGTGGTAGATATCCTCCACTTCGTCGCAGGATTCGCAGTTCGGAGAATCCGAGACCTTCATTAGAAATTTTTTATCATTAAGCCAGGTGTGCCCCGTTCTTAATCTACTAATCAGCGTGATTGCCTTTCTATGCAGATCCACTTCCTGGAACCATGGTTTCATCGTAACTTTGCTGGCGATGGCGCGGTACCATAGCCCTTTCCCTTGGGCCTTTTCGTTCCATTTTCTTTCCCATGCGTTGAGAGCTCTTGCTGGCGATCGTTCTGAAATCGGTATAAGGCACTGGTATGTTCTCAGTATCGGGAACCTGGAGATGTCGTCGAGCTATTTTGTCCGCTAGCTCGTTCCCTGTCACTCCCACGTGACCCGGGATCCATTGTAGGCACACTTCTATGCCTCTGTGTATGGCTTTCCAGAGTTCTCTGCCAACTTCATATGTCAGGTAGTTTCTGCACTGGCCTTTAGGAATGCCTATGATAGCCTGTAAGGCACTTTGTGAATCCGAACATATCACTGCTTTTGTCTGTACTGACCGTTGTATATATTGTATGGCCCTCAGGATTGCGTACATCTCGGATGAGAAGATTGAGAATTCTGCCGGCAATCTACAAGCTTCATAAACGCCACAGTCTGCATCGACCCAAGGCAGCCGCGCTGGTGGATTGCATTACCCTTGATCCATCGGTAAATACTTTCCGCCATTCCTTCCATCGTGTGTTCAAGGTTTCTAATGCCCATTGCTTCAATTCTAACTGAAGGGTGGTTTTTTTGTCTACCGAGCCCTTGATCAAGGACAGGTGGATTCGCGACGAGATCTCCGCCCTTTGCCACGTATCTTCTTCGCTGAACATCTCGTTGATCTCTTGTCTGTGTATATTCCACAGGGCCGTTGTCTGAAAATACTGTATCAGGCTGGGTTTTTTCTGTTGTTGACGTGATTTGGCTGAACTTTCATGGGCAAGGAGCTGCACCTTCCTCTGTAGGGGATGTGACTTCATGGACCACACCTTTAGCCAGAAGTTCAACCCCAATTTACTTCTTCTTGTACTCAACGGTGGAATGGCTAATTCTGCCTCCATCACGGCGATGGGGGTGGATTTCACAAAGCCTCCGATTACTCGCAGAGCTGCTGATTGAATGCAGTCCAATTTTGTTAGAAGAGACTTGGCGGCAGTTTGATACAGGAACCCCCCGTATTCCATTCGGCTCCTCAGTAGAGAGCAGAATACATGCCGGAGTAGTCGAGGGTCCGCACCCCAGGTCGGGGCGGCGAGGGCTTTGAAACAGTTCAGGCGTTGCATACATGATTGCTGCAGTTCCATGATATGCTTTCTCCATGTTAATTTTGAATCTAACCACATTCCCAGGAATTTGATCTCTTTAACTAACTCCAGTGTGTGTCCATTTAGTGTAATTGCACAGTCTTTTCCTTGTAGCTGTCTTTGCGTAAACACACAAATTTTGCTTTTTTCGATTGATATTTCTAGCCCTTTGTCCAGCAATCTCTTTTGTATCAGCTTCAATTGCTCCTCTAGTATTCTGCGGGCCGTTTCTATGTCCGGGTGAGATATATATACAACAAAATCATCCGCATATTGGAGGAAGGATACTAGGCCCTTTAGGATGTTACATAGGTCTGCCATGTAGATATTGAATAGTAAGGGGCTCATTGGATCGCCCTGTGGTAAACCTTGGAAGACTAGCCGACTGATTCTGTCTCCCTCCGCTGTAAACACTGAATTCACTCTTCGGGCGAGGTATCGGCCACACCATGAGCATACTTGCTAGGTATGCCCATCTTTTTCATAATGCCCACAAGTATATCTATCTGCACATTGTTATAAGCATCCTTAATATCCAGGAAGCAGCCACTAAATAGTTTCTTCTTGTGAATGACAGCTGAATATCTGTCACCAGCGTGCTGATATTGTCTAAGGTGCTGAAGCGTTTTCGAAAGCCCATAGTTCTGGTATCAAGTAACCTATGATGCTCCAGGTGCCACTCGATCCTGTTTTTGATCATTGCACTCATCAGTTTTGTCGGGCACGGCAGGAGAGAAATGGGGCGATATGACGAGATGATGTTCTTCTTCCTGTGGGGTTTACACACGGGAATAACGATTACCTCCCGCCACTGGTCAGGAACATAGGAGAGGTCAATCATAGTATTGTAGAGATCCAGCATGGCTTCCTTCGCTTTAAGAGGAAGTTTGTCGATCATTGTGTAGGTAATGGCGTCCATCCCCGGAGCAGTATCTTTCTTCCGTAGGGCGTGCAATAGTTCTGATAGGTGAAAACAGGGTTCCGTCGATCCTGTTGGGACGTCGTCTACTTCCCTACTCTTGTGATATTCCTCCTGTTTTGGTACATATGGAGGAGTGAACGAGGCTAGGAACTCCTCTGCTGCTTGTCTGTCTGACGATATCCAACTGGTAGCGGCCTCTCACCCTTAAACCACTTCAGTTTCCGCCAAGTCTCTTGGGTCGTCACACCATATTTTAAATTGGAGCAAAAACTCTTCCAGCCTTCTCGTTTGGCCTTTCTAATGGTATCTCGTGCTTCAGCCGTTCTTTTCTTGAGTTCTACCAATTCTCCTGAGTGGCGGCGTGCAAATATGTTCTGGTAGCCAAGCGCCGCCTGGCGACAGCTCGTGAGCAGTCACTGTTCCACCAAGGTTTTCTAGTGAGCTCTCTTCTAGTGTGAGTTTTAACCTCTGGTATCGCCTCTTCTGCAGCAGCCTCCACTATTCTTTGAAATTCGTTGTACCGACATTGGATATCGTCGGTTGCACCTTCCCACTGCTCCAACAGCGTGCTGATCTTTCCTTCGTAGCGAGCCCAGTTAGCCCTGTTACACAACCACCGTCTGCTTGAGTGCCGGCGGACAGATGGGAGATTCCAATCTAATGATAATTTGAGGACGCAGTGATCACTTCCGATAGTCTCTGGTAGCAGATCCCATTTCGCTCTATGCATTAGGTTCATCGATATGAGAGTAATATCTGGAGAAGATTTCTCTGACTAGGAGCACCAAGTCTAGTTCCATGTTTGTTGTTAAGAACGGCAAATGAAGAGGCTGATATGGCATGGGCGAGCTCGATTCCCTGCGTGTCTACATAACTATCTTGCCATAACGAATGGTGAGCGTTGAAGTCGCCTCCAACCACACTATTTGCCGGCAGCTGATGGAATACAGCCGACCAATCTTCTTCCTTTAGGTTGACTTGAGGTGGTTTATATATGACGGTGGCCGCTTTGATAGGTCCATCGTAAGAGATCGACAGAGAGCATTTCTACGTTGGCAATTGGTGCCGCTAATCTGCGCACGGAGCAATTAATGTGGCTTCCACCAAGATGGCAACTCCCCCGTGCCCATCATCTCTGTCTTTCCGAAACACACTAAAATTCTTGATGTTTATGTTCGACGAGCTGCGCAGCCATGTTTCCGATATAAGGACTAGGTCGGCCTTATGTTCTGTTATGGTTCTTTGAAATTCGTCCCATTTTGGTAATAGGCTACGTGCGTTCCACTGTAACACTGTCAATTTAGTCCTTCTAGCCATTTTTAATTAACAGATTTGCAGCCTCCGATGTGGTTCCACTTGGCCCCATTTCTTTAATTTCTTGAAGCACTTGTCGACACGCTTCGTCCTGAATTTTCTTCACTGTGGTGGCTGCCAGCTTGCCTTTCATCTGTTGTGCCAGCAGTTTGACCACTATTTTGACTATTATATTAACCATGTCTTCTCCTGCCTCTCTACTAGTTTGTTCTTTGCTGGTTACTTCTTCGGTTTGGGTCGCTATAGATTCCTTGGGAGTACTGACGGTACTTTGGCAGTGCTCCCTGATTTGCTTCATTCCCTGTGGCATCGTCACCGCGCTGTACCTTTTACTCTGTATAGGTGGGAATTCCGCTGCCTTGTATTGGTAACTTTGTTGTATACTCCTCTTGTTTTCCGTCGCCATTTTTGCTTTGTCCTCTTCTTGTCGCTTCCGTTCGGGGCATTTCCTATCGTTCGCTTTGTGGTCACCTCCACAGTTTACGCATTTTTGGACCTCATTTGAGCAGCTGGATATGTTGTGTTCTTCACCACACTTCATACATCTTTCTTTTCCTTTACAGAATTTGGCCGTATGACCAAATCTATAGCATTTGAAGCACTGCGTTACTGGAAATATGTAGGGAGCCACCTTGAATCTCAGGTAGAAAATCTCGATTTCCTCTGGCAGGAATTGGCTATCAAAAGTTATGAGCACAGTTTGCAGGGGAACTGTTTCCACCTTGCCGTCATTGAATACTTTCTTGGTAAATCGCCGTACATCGATAATCGGTGCCGACGAAACAGCGTTAATCCTTAATTCTTCTTCTGCTAGGTCCGTAGGCACAAACTTGATTATCCCTTTCCGTTCTACTCGGTTAGCCGGTATATAAGCCTGCAGACCCAAGGATTGAAGAAACATCTTGTTTTCAACGAAGCCATTAGCAGTGTTGGCATTCAAAAATTCCATAGACATTCTGTTTTTCCCAAGTTGATTGAGTCGTTTCAGCCCAGTGACCTTGTTATAAAAAATTTTCCCCAGCTGAATTGGGTGTAGAGAAGCACTGTCTGATGCGTTCTCGATTATAACCATATATGGACCCTCTGCATGGTCATTATAAAGCCTCTTCCGCATTGCCGGCGCGGGGGGTTCCGCTTGACTGCTTCTTCTCTTACTTGGCTTGCCTGACTAGTTGTCAGATGGTTACATAAGGTGTTCAACTGATGGCCTCCATCTCCTGACGCTCTACTGGGATTTGTTTGAGGTGGGGTCGCTAGGCTGCACGCTACCTCCTTACCTCTGCTAGGAATCGACTCAGTGATCATCGGTTCTTCAATTTTCTCTTTCGTGACGTTTCTCCTGTCTGCAGCTTTACGTTTCTTCCTCAGATTGTACTTTTCTTCTTCGTCGGTGTCGTTTAGGTTTGCCTCCTTTGTCTTCCTCGCTGTCTCCATCATCTCTTGGTCACTCTGGTACACGGTATACGCCTCTTCTTTTCTCGGGTCGATTCCATCACTTGCTTCCGCCATTTCCTCTCGCCCTCCGGCAGAAGGGTCCGACGAGATGAGCTCAGCCAAGGATGTATTAACACAGTTAGGTTGTCTTCTCTAGATGAAAAATACTATAACTGTCCGCTGATTCACCAAAAGTTCTGTGAATATAACACGACCGCAGTTAGCACTGTTGATAGTCGCCGGGAGATGAGTCCGCTTCGCTGCCACTGTAAACAAAAATACCTTGTCATACAGAACACAGTTTACACGTTTCACGGATAGATGGCAACACCTAGCTCCACCTCACCTCATTCCCATTACAGTATAGTCACCAATCCTCATTGAAGCAGGTGTAGTGATTAAAAAAGTCAATTAGATTCCCATGAATATAAATAAGCCACATCATTCGTGATAGAAATTGGATGAGGGAAAAGCCCGAAAATATGAACTAAACTTTTTGAAAATTCGATTAATACTCAGCAAAAAATATATAATTGTTTTTTTTTTTTTAGTTACACATTTTACCGTAGCTGTTGTGCGTCGCAAAGATCGTTCTCTTCCGCCTAGTAATATAAGTGTTATCAACTTTATAACGGTGAAATCTAATTAGGTATTGCATGATATTAGAACTTGGCTTCATTTGAAAC
>CM061919.1:192026288-192123662 GCA_031002005.1 Vandiemenella viatica
CCTTCAGTTAGCCGCTGAATATTTTTGTAGGCTAGTGGATCCTAGTTCTATCAGAAGAAACGCTTTTTCTATTCATCAAATCCAGTCGCGGACCAATTTAAAAAAAAAAAATAATTTAACAAATGTTATCTCAGCATTAGCCGAACAAATCAATCGTCTCAGAACGAATGATCGCCGCGACAAAATTCGCTCCTTTAAGGAATAGTCGCATAAATTATTATGCAAGATAAGTTTAAATAATATTAATTGAACATAACGCTGCACGAACTGCTTCAATATTACATACTAAATTTTCAGCACGTTCAGTATTATCAGTTTTTTTTTAATATCTGAGGTTAAATATGTGTGGTGAATATAGTTTGTTAAAGGTCATTCCACGATATGGAACTGAATGAAGTGTTTGTTGTATACCCACAGGCCAAATATGGTTTTATTAAAATTTATTAAAATTGTTTGGGCCATTGTTGCCTAGTTGCTTTGTTAAACTTCAGCTTAATTTCACCATCTCCATTTATTAAGATGGCATGATAACTGGCGGCAATGTTACTACTATATTCTGAGAAGATTAAAGTGGGTGAGACTATAGCCGAAGTTGTTGCCTCTGTCTAGATATTCCCACCCCCACCAACCAAGTGACTGTGTTAGAGTCTATGAGGGACTCGGCAATGATTGTAATTGATGAGTCGGTTCTAATGGAGGAGGGGCGAGGTGGGGAGTGGAAATTGTCGTCGAAGCGTTGGTAATCTCTCGCTGAAATTGCTGCCAGCGATACAGCTGAAACGATTATTGGACAGATCTTTCAAGTCTTTATCTCAACCAGTGTCTACACAGAACAGATATTTCTTACATTTTAGCAACATTAATTAGATATGTCACTAGTTTTGGTGGTGAGAGTATATATATCAGTATATAATGCAGTATTTTGGTCGGGATATTAGTTGTTGGTAGTTTTTAACTAGAACAAAGGAAATAGATGCATACTTCGGAACTGTAAAACAGATCATTAAGTCCAAAAAAGATGTACATTAGGTAAAAGGAAGTATGCTTTGTAAAATCAGGTAATAAAAAATCATCGAAGAGGACCGTTGAAGTTGTAACAAATAATTAATGTGGTCAACCCGACTCCAGATTTAAAAAAAAAAAAAATATATTCTTTTGATAAATACATTTGCACATTCTATACTTTTATCCACACCAAATCGTTTCCAGTGTAATGTTATAATGGATTTATATTTTTGATTTGCAAGTTTTATTCCATCCAACTTTGACATCTCGTCTCCTGTTTGTATTTTCCTCTCTTACTGCGTTGAAATATCTAAATTTAGATCATGGTTTATCTTTCCACTTGCCATTATACTGCAATATAATTTTTTTTTGCCATATCGGAACAGTTTAAAGAGAGCTGGCTGGTAACTTTCTAGCAAACGCTAGCTGTGACATTCATTTCTAGTTGTTCATAGGAGATTACCTTTCCCAGCTGCTGAAACTTTAAGGTTTAGGGCAGTGGTTCCCAATAAGTATTTCTGAATACCACATCAAGAAAGGGCTCAATCTCGCGTGCCCCTTTCATAGCTGAGATAATTAATAAAAAATGAAAACAGTTTTCGAGGTTTATTAAACTTTAATCCAGTATCAAATGAAACAAAATATCAGCAAATGTCCAAAAGTTTTATTATAACAGTTCTAATGATAATGAAAATCACAAATGATTGTTTAAGTTTGATGGGGAAAATGTGTACGTTTCTCTTTGCACAACTCTGAGAAATTTGGTGGCAGTTATCTGAGCTTCAACCTAAACTTCATTTTCGAGCTGAAGTCGGCCGTGATGTATGCTTTTCATGTTTATCTTGGCTGAAAAATCCAATCTTGCAAAGGTACGTCGTGCAAAATGTTAGTGAAAAATTGCTGCTTTGCTGACGTGATAAACGTCTTTTAGTTCAACCCAAAAGTTTACCGGTGCTCTGCTAAACGACTGTTGTCTATTAGTCAGAGATTGGTATATGGTGGGTGGTAGGTGTAATGGTTTGTGAAAGGTTTGTTTATCCAGTTCAATTGCGGCGATATTTCTGTAAAATAGCTCCTTGACTCTGTCGACCGATCTTCCATATTACATTTAACGGCTAATTTTGTATCATGAAGACATTCCCCCAAAAAAAGTTTCAGGTTCATATACACAATTTTCAACTAAAGATGTCCAAAGAGACATTTATTCAACAGTTTATTCAACTTTTTCCTGCATAGTAAATATGATTTTTTCCTGGCCTTTAAGTCCCAAGTTCAGCTTTTTCAAACTGGTGAAAATATCTGACAAGTAAGCCAATGTTTGCAGCTATGCAGGGTTAATAAAAATCTGTTTGATGCACTTGCTCGACCAAGAACAATTCAGCTTCACGTATAAATTACTCTCGGAACAACTCTTTCCCTGGAAAGCCAACGTTTTTCTATATGTAACAACAGGGGCTCGTGTTCACTACCAAGCTCTTTGTAGATGGCAAAAATTGTAGAGTTGTGCTACTGGCCTTGATTAAGTTAACAATGTTCACAGCTGATGTCCTAGCTCTCTGGCATCTTTTCTTTTTTTTAATTATGGCTTTATGCCTCACCGACGTCGCGGTCATTAGAGGACTGGTGACAAGGAAAGGAAAGGAATTGGATCGAGGCATTTTGAAGGAAGCATCCCGGTATTAGCCTGGAATGATTTGGAGAAACCATGGAAAATCCAAATCTGGATGCCCGGACGGGGATTCGAACCGGCGTCCTCCCGAATGCTAGGCCAGAACGCTAACCACTCACCCACTACGCTCAATGATACCTTTTTGCAAGCAAGTACCTCTCGATAATTTCCACAGACGTCCATTTTGCACCTAGAGAACAACTTGTATCCGCTTTAAAAGTCCTAAAAAACGACCAGTCATTGCTCTGGCACCATCAGTGCATACTTCCATACATTTTGGCCAATTCATTTTGTTTTCTATGACGAAAACATTGACAATACGAAAGATGTCCTTCCCGGTGGTGCGAATCGGAAGGGCGTGACAATATAGGAACTCTTCATGGATTTCTTTGGAATAACAAGTAGTTGAGCCAAGTTAGATACGTTTGTACTTTCATAGAGTTGCTTAGCTTTGTAAAATGCGTTGAATTAGCTGGGTTTTCAGATTTCTGCAATACGACGAGAGATTGTGTTAACTGACATCGGAATAATTTTAAGTTCTCGTGCAATTTTCTTTTTCTCCGAACATACATTTAACTACCTCATTTACTCCTTGGAGTATGAGAATTTCCCCAGTATTGTGTGGTTTTACTTGCTTCGCAATTGAAAAACTAACGCTGAAAGAGGATTGCAGTGCGTTGACATTCGTGTTCAGGGGTAGCGACTCTATTGATTTTTTACTTTTGTTTGGAATCGTTTAATTTATCCTGAAAGAAGGATGCAGACTGCTATTTGAAATTAGCATGTTTAATTTTTAAATGGCGTAGAAGTAAGGATGGTTTTAGTGAATAATCTGACACCGTCTCTGCACAAACGACACACTGAGGCAAAGGAGAATCAGGGTCTCAGAAGCTAATAATACCAAACTAAATATAAATGCCATCATATTTCTTGAGAGACGACTCCAAGGTTTTTTTTGTGTCCGAGTACTGGTAGAGGGCGATTCATAATAAACAGACGATTGCTCAATATTGATTAACACCTCGTCATCAGCCTTTCGACGCTATATAAGCCACAGTTCCATCTGGCAGAGTACTTATAGGCTCACCTTTTGTTTTTTTAGAAATTAATAAGCTCAGAATACAGAATAAATCAGAAACACGGAACGCACATAAAACTGAAGAAACTGGAATATTTTACTCTGTTTATATATATATATATATATATATATATATATATAAATCATAACCATTTTTATCCTACTTAAAATAAGTTTTTAAACAAAAATTACTTTTTGTACACAAGTTTTTGTAAACGCTGTCACAATATTGTTGCATTGTCATTAGGAAAATCGGGACAGAACGGGGTGCAAAGTTGAAAAATATGTTTTAAAAATACTAAGGATTAATTAAGAGAGATACAGATTTTTTATGAACAAATTATTATGCAATGATTACACAATAATATTGCGAAAAAGAACAATGGAAAAAATAAGGAGCTGAACAATATACATTTTTGTATGGGGAATCTGTTAATACAGCGGTCTTCCCCCTTTTCAGATTCGTCCTTTACGTGCTTTCTTTAATTTTTGGAATAGGCATTAGAATTTGAGGTGAAATATAAAATCCGTATGATTCTCCCATCCTACGCAGTCCAAATCTGTGTGTCAGTTAGCAGATGAAGAACTGAAGATGCAATAAAACAAGAGATACTTCGCAAGTCTTCGGGAAATAAGTGAGGAAACAAATTTAATAAAAGAACAACACACCCATTATAGCCAACTAACAAGAGTGGATTAGGCATCCGCAAGGACACGGGTCCGAATCCCAGTCCGGTCATCCAGATTTTTCCATAGCCTTATACCTTGTTGTTCCTTGCCACAGTCTTTCCCTGCCTGGACCAAGGCCTCGATGTCGACGTATAATAAAACAATAAGGAAAAAAAAACGAGTCTGACGTTCTGGAAGGCGCGGGTTCGATTCTGGATCCATCCATCCAAATTTCGGTTTTCCTATTTTTCTCGAAATTACTCCAAGGAGATGGCTGGACGAGTCCTTCAGTAGGATATGATCTACTTCCTTCCCACTGCATTACCCTCATTCTCTCCCCATTATAAATACCTATATCACAAAAAGCCATAGGAATACTTGGAAAAGTCCTTTTCAGAGTAACCGAACGCCTGACAATTTAGGTTTAATTTTCGATAAAAAGTTGGTTTAAAGACAATTTACATCATCTCTCCTTCCTTTCAGTACAGATTTTGAATTCTCTACTCTAAAATACCTGGAAGATTCTTGTGCTTTTTCATGGAATAGTTCACAACGTCTATCTCCACTCACTTTGTGCTCTATAGTAAGATAGTGTGACCTTGATGACTGGAGCATCAACTACAGGAACAAACGTCAATGGAACTGATGAGCTGGAAGTCGAGACTATCTTGGAAAGTTATTTTTAAATTAGAAAGCCAAAAAAGCCGGCCAGCACTCTACGGTCCAGAAAACAAATATTACTATTACAGCCATTAAAAATGTAGGAAAATAAGATCGGATTTGAGGAAAGCGAAACTATTCAAGATTCTTCGTACTCGTTCAAATATCCAATACGACGGGTAATCCGGACTAGAAATAAGATATCAAGTAGCACTAAGTCATAATATGATTCTAAAATTTAGAGAAAAAACCTTGTAAGCCAACATTCAAACATAATGAAGAGTAAACCTCATCCAAGGCAGCCGATCCCTAATGTTAAGAAAAGGTGGAGAAGAAGGAGATTCTTTTGTATAGAACGGTGCTCATCATATCTTTAGTGAAATTTCATGTTATCTCGTTTGCATTTTACTTTGGAGCACGTTCTTTTGAAAACGTACGGAGAAGAAAGAGAATAAAACGAGTGCAAATTTTGCTAGGACACCGGCTACCTTGGGCTCGGCATATACTTGCGCCTTGTTTATGCGAGCTGTCCACCTCTCAGTTCGTCCTGTATACCCAGTGCTCACAATGCTCCCGTCCTTGAGCCCTATTATTCTGTGGCGAGTCTGTGAGGAGTTCATTTTACAGTTCGCTGGATGCGTTCCAACTGGGCAACAGGTCCTCCTGCTACAGTATTCACGGCCAGTTCGGTCGCTGATGGGCTCCACAGGACTCTTCTGTTTGCTGAAGGAGAAAGAGAGGCAGACTCGCTGAGTCTCCACTGGGAAATATAAAAAAGTATACTCAACCAAAAGCTGATGAAATGAAACGCTATCAACTTTTTTCAAAAGTAAAAACGTGGAGAAATATCAATCTACAGATTACAAAATAGTGTCTTTTACTTTTAAAACCTTGACAGTCATTTTTTATTTGATGGTTTAGGTGATCCTGTTATAATTCGAGCAGTAAAAACAAGAATTTTGTATATAGTTGCACTGCAATTTAATGAAGACCGCATCAAACCATGGTATTTGAGTTTCTATGTTAAGACCTTTTGTTTAAAGCCTTTTCCATTCGCATCAACTTCCTTCTGTTCATCAAAATCATCCTTTTCGAAGCCACTTTTTTTGTTTTTTTTGTTTTGTTTTGAGAATAGACTAAATATTAGCAGAAGAGAGTCTGCAGCGTTCCTCAAGTTAAACATTAAATTATGTCTGTTTTAGCGAAATAAATTGCAGTTGAAACTCATAAATAAAAAGAATCGGAGTAAAGCCAAAATCAGGTCAGCTTCGTCATTATTGGTTCTCCACTCCAGTGGACCATGTGTAATAATGATAATGAACAAGCCTCTGCCATAATTTGTCGCCTTGCCTCCACTTCGTATTCAGTATCTGCCCCTCCCCACTATCACCCCCCCCCTTTTCTCCCCTGGCTGCTTGCTTCATCCAAACATCTTGAAGTCTTCCTCTTGTTTTTTTTTTTCGAGTTACTGAATTCTTAAAATATATTTTATCTCTTTGGCACCAATCTCAGAATGTGATTAAACTTGCGCGTGTTGAACGGTTTATTGTGGTCCTAGATAAAGTTGGTCTGATTCGTTTCTGATTTTACCTCGTCTGGTCTTATGCATACTTGACCTGAGGTATTTCATACTTTATACAAAATAGGTGTAATTTTCGTTCCACATTTCGTAGTTTTAGCTTTACCCTACAGAATTAGGTATGCGAGAATTTTTCAGAACAATTCCAATACTTTTACCATCTTACTAGTATAAGATAAGGTGAAAATATCCTTTATATTATTCTGTGTATGATAACCAACCCTATGAAGTTGATAAACAACGCAACATGAAAATGACACAATTATCTTTAGTATTTATCAAGCAAAAAAGTTTCCAGTTTATATTCTTCACAAAAGTATGTCTAATGATAGCACCAGAATTTCACATAAATAAACAACTGCTCAATATTTCATCATGATAGCCTCTCTAACTACATCACAGTAATTTCGAAGCTGAAAAATGGGCCTGAAGTTTGACAGTAGAAGAGCCAGATAAAATCCAGACACAGTAAGAAAATGTGAAATCGTTGGCCGGAATTATTGTTTACTCCGTTGTCGTGGAAACGCCACGTTAATTTGCATTGGACTTTTTTCGGCTGTCATACTGTGATCTTCTTCGGAATAATACTGCTTTCTCTGCATTGTACTGAATAAAGCCGCAGTAGATCAGCTGATAGCGCCATTCAAACCAAAATAACGTTTTGTGACAGAGATCACACATTAAATCGTAATGTTTCTGTTTAATGGTAGATGGAAAAACAAGGAAACTTCTTCGTTTGAAAAATTGACTTATATATCGACCAAATAATCCTAAACCCATTTGTTTTCCTCTGTCTTCGTATTGCGATGGCACAAATATTGACCCTGGGAGATGTTCTCATGGGAATTGTTGACCAGGAGTAAGTGAGCAACAATAATAAATATCTATTCCAGTCTGAAGTATGTCGTCTTCTAGTGCATACATCGTATGCTAAATTGAATTCACTATTATTGTCTTACAAGCCGCTAGCACGTGGCGTATGCACGACTTTCTCTGACGGATAAAGATTATACAAAAAACTAAATAAATAAATAAACGAGTGGCAGGTACTTCTGCTGGAATGCCGTCCAGAACTGTAATAAGTGAAATGGAGACGTCGAATCTGGCCTCTGAAAATATGCGTCGCAACAGAAAGCTCGGTTTTTTTTTTTTTTTAATTGCTTAACGTCTCTTAACAGCGAGGTCTTTAGAGGCGGGAAAGGATGGGGTAGGGGGGGGGGGGCAAGGAATACGAAATAATTCAGCGATGGTCTTTTGAAGGAAGCATCCCGGCATTTACCTGGAGTGATTTGGGAAGCCATAGAAAACCCAATTCTGGATGCCCGGACGGGAATTCGAACCGCCGTCCTCCCCCATGCGAGGTCAGAACGCTAACCGTTACACCACCACTCACGGTAGAAGGTTTGTATCTTATCTCCAGTAATTCCTAAGAATGGAAGACGTGTGAACGCGCAAGGCACAATGACAAACGAGTGTGTTCAATGGAAAGGAAAGCTCTTCCAGAATCTGGTAGATGAAAGTAGAAGCGAGAACTCCAAGATCCAATCATGGGGTTTTCAACAGTAAACGTGAGCTAACATTGATGTGTTCTTTATATGATCGCCGATGGTGGGCCAAGAGGGTTTGCCAACGACAAAATTCGAGGAGAGGACCGAGCGAGGGTCGATGCCTCGACCGCCTGGATACTCTTCAGGCAAGCATCGTCATCTCACTCCACTGCGGTAATAATGACACCAGATACGTGTCCACAGCAACAAAACAAATTAATAAAATTAAAACGCGTTGTGAAAGAAGTGACATGTTCTATATTTCACTAAATGTATTTCCCTATTTTCACGTTTATCCATTTTAATAATTTCAAAGCTTCGCACTTTTATTCACACAACTCAGGTAGTTGAGAAATATTGTTTGAGCTATGTAGTGTACACAAGTGTTTGCATATTCATTTATTTCAAATTCATTCAATTTATTCCCTCCATAGAATTGTAAACTTCTTGCTCTCAAGTAATATAAAATTGGTCACCAACTTGTGACATTACGCTATTATTTACGTATAATTTTTTTCAAAATTCAGCAATATATTATTATCAAATTGAGGCCTTTATTTGTTTGGTGAAATTTGTTTTCAAATACTATATATATATATATATATATATAAATATAAAAAAAAAACATTTAAGGGAAACATTTAGCGCATATTTGAAAATTTCCGAGGAAAATATTTTTATTCCATATTTATTATTTGATTGATGAATGTCTTCATCGAATGATGCGTATGAATTTTATTAAAAATATTATCTGCTGAAACATCAAAATTGTTAAAATTATTCTTATATTTTGCGAAAACCGTAAACCCCAGGAAGATTGTTTTTTCTTGTAATCTTTAGCATACTACGTATATCTGTAAATGTTGAAGGAATATAGGAATCAATAGCTTAAGAAAATAAAAAGAAACTAGATTTGTTATGAATTTATACTAGAAACTTGTACAAATAGTGGCATAAAAAGAATAATTCAAATGTTTTCAGAGTAGGCGCGATTTTAGCTTTCATTTCCTATTCATAAAGATTATCTCAGAAAAAAATTTCTTTCTGTCTGGCGCTAGCACCATCTACAGTATTTTTACCCCAAGCATTTTCCAAAATTTGTTTTACGATGTGACAAGTTTAGTAGAAATGAAACTACACAATCACAGATTTCTAATTTCGGAAATTATGTGTTTGTGCTAGACAACTATATTCAGACGTAGGAGTAAACGAATGACTCCACACGAGTTCTGTCATTTAGGTGCTACAAAATCTTCATAACTATTTGACTGAGTTTCAGTAACACAGTTACGAATTGAAAATTACTGAAGTGAATCACTGATTCAAAACTTTGTCTGAAAAATTATGAATGATTTAGTTTTTTAGTAGCTTTTAATTTCAGATACCTTACCAAATTTTTGCAGTTTAACTCTGGTACGAGGTTTAAAATAATATTAAAGACACTTAGCTCATTATTCTAAGCAGCGAATATGCTATACTGTTCAACATCCTTACAGTATTGTCAACAGAGACCGGGAATATGACTCATAATTTGGGAATATTAGTAAAGACATCTTTGTGCCTCGGGTTTAATTTCTCCTTACCCCGACTGACATAAAGTTTTCTGCGGGCATTGCTGACTCAAAGGGAGATTGTTTAGCTGTAATCCGCGGAAACTTAAAGCGACTGGAACAACTAAACGTCGAGATACAGCGATATTGTGAAGCATGACGAGGGGAGGGGTATTGTGTGGCGACAAAGCTCCTGGCATCTGAAAGGCAGGCACAAGACTTAAACTCTAAACAACTCCCGGATTTTTTGAGCCCGCTAAACCAGTGCAAACGGCTAAGTTTTTGCGCTGATAATATAACAAAAACGAGGGGAGTTAATCTCGCGAAAATGTTCACAACGTCGGCAGCCTCGCTTCCGTACTATCGCTGCTAACACTCGGAAATATTGTGCCAATTTTCCTGAAAGAAAGTAGCGAACAAATTTGGAATAATTCAAATGAAACAAATGGCTTACAGTGGTCTAAATACTATACGTTACAAACTGAAAAACCCATATTAAAAATCCGACGTCTTACGAAAATTATTCTCATTTTAAAAAGATGACACAATATGTTGCTGTTCCCTAGAATGAATCGCACTAATGAAAAATAAACAGAAAAATTGGTGGCCAGCACCTTAACATTCTGTGGTTAATGTTGTTGTATACATATAGATGACTGATAAATGTGTGGTAAGTATAATGAATTCCTGGTTATTTATGAAGGTGAAAGAAATAAGATTTAAATAATGTGTCGGCACTAAGTATAGTCATAGATTGACCTTCAGCTTTTAGTTCAAGTAAAATGGTCATATGGAAAGCTCAGGAAAATCTTAAGTGCCATGTTCGCATGTCGGTACTTAGAACACTTATGGGGAACGGATAACATTTGACATCAGAATTGAAACCCGATTCACTTGCGCTCAGTTCGTTGGAAGGGATCAACCCGGAGGTTAAAGGAGCTATAAAAATCCCCAGGGTGTTTATTGACATCTCAGAGAAGACAGGAGGAATGCAAGAAACTCCAACCAACAGATGAGAAGGTAATAACCACTATTTTAAATGTCGCCCAGCGAATCTGTTGTGATTGGCTGGTATTTTATTGATAAATGCCTGACCTCTACCTTCAAAATAAACAGACGAGAAAAACAATCCACTTCGTCCTCCAAAATAATGAAGGGTACAAGAAGTCGTTTCCCGAATTGGGGAATAACGGTTTACTTGTCTCTCTCTGAGACAGTAAACGAATAACTTCGTCTCCCGAGTCGGAAAACAAAGCATTAATTTGATCACCAAGTTGGCGAGAGCGTTATCACGTACGCTATATAACATAACAATAACGCGTATGGCATTACTGACCGGTAGCTGGGCCACCGTTTTGATTTAATGCGCATGCACCTCTGTCGTGGCTTATTTACCCAACCCGGTGAACCTACAGTGTAATGGAGGCCTACACTTTAGCGTTGAATCCGAACCACGGAAGCGTTATGATGTACTTCGCATTGCACAGCAGGGCGTGCCAGGGATAAAGGTCTGGTTAAGGGCCTTTAAAAATCCTCGCCGGGACATGGATTCAAACCAGGTACCTTACAATCACCAGTCAGACGGCTTAAACTCTGGGCCACCAAAACGGCGAAGACCGTCTTGCGAGGATGAGAAGAAGAGACGAATGTGTGGTGAATTAAGCACTCAGACAATTGAGGTATTGGCTACAATCATCAATAGAACGGGCCGAAACGATGATGACATCCTCACACGTACTGTAAAAACAATCCAGATGGGACTATGAATGTGTTCTACTATACAAGTAGGGGTCTATATCTGTTCCATACTGCGGACTATGTCAATAAATATTGTGGTACTCTATCCTTCATTTTTCGCTTGTGTTGAATTAGTAGTCCATTACAGAAATTTGATTCGTTGGAGAGCTTCTATGAACATAAGTTTACTCTTACCACATGCGCTATTGTATTGAATAAATGCATTTTTCTTTTATTTTCGACGAGAGAAGAAGAATCGTTGAGTTAATTACCACATATTTACGCGTTGAGTAACGATGCTTGGGCTACAGACCTGTGTGTTACAGCATAACGCAAAAAAAACAAAATGAACACAATTCAGAGCACAAATATTGATCTATAGAATCAAGGGAACACCGAGATGGCTAAGGCTGAATTAATTAATTAATTTAATAACGTTGGAGTGCACCTTACGTTCGCAATTTCCTTACACATCCATTTTCCCTCTTTATTGTAAACGCCTATTTTAGCCCTATACGAATGTTATTTTTAGAATATTTCATCGTTTATGGTAAATTATTCATCAATTCTCTTACCAATACCTGATATACGTGCATATGAAACAAAATTTTCTCGCACCATTATGCCTGGAATCAAGCGCCAACTTGCGGTCATTGTCATTTCTTCCCTTTCCATTTCTCTTAATTCTTTCATCAATATCTTTCCACGCCTCATCACCAAAATACGCCTTGTACACTCCCACCACTGTCTTCATCCTTCTGTCTTCTAATGAATCCATTCTAAAGACAGACAATGCAAGAGAGGAAAAAAAAACACACACACACAAATACAGGCAAGTGCAAATCGAACCTCACACAATTAGGATTCAGTATTGTAATTACATAACACGTATCTCACATGTGGAAGATCAGAGTACAGTATCTTGGCTCATAAATCAATGACGCCTGACACATTTTCAACTTAGGGAGCGGAATGTGCTGCACGTTTCTCCAAAGCCACTCTACGTTGCTGCTAATTCAATAAAGTTTGTTACAGCTATGCACTCTGAATTTAAAATATTTTAAATAAAATTATATTAATATTTGGCAAAGTAATATCAAAATAAAAGAGTCTGCTTATTTTCCTCAACACTTGTACTGTATACTATCTGTACCCGGCCATGCGTTGCTGTTGCTCAGTCTGGTTATTTGGAAAAGAAAGAAAGGAGCATGGATTATAAATGTATAATTTCACTTTTTTGGTATAAAATATTTATTCTTCTTGCATTTTCTGTGCAGATGTATGTATTCGAATTGAAACCTTAAATTCCTCCTTCATTGCTTTTGGTAAGCTGTCCATTATTTACCTTGGTAATTTATTTCAGTCCCTGACTCGCTTACCTGCAAAAGAATTCAAGTTCCAGCTTACAGTTATGGTCATATATACCCCTCTATGCAAAACTCCTAATTCTTCCATGCATTATTGTGATTACAAGCCTTGAACAAATCAAACAATCTCTTCCTCCATCTTCTGTCTTCCTATGACTCCCAGCCCACGTCCTTCAGCCTATCAATTACTGATTGCATTCTGCGGTAATATCCGCAAATAAATCTAGCTGTTCCCCTTTGTGGCCCTTCAAACTCTTGAATTTGATTCCCGTAATGTCGGTCCCCCACCACTACACCATATTTAAGCAGTGGTCTGAATAACTGTCCATGCGAGAAGCAATCCGTGTCTAGATCTAGGTCGCACAATTCTAACGATTGGTCCTGATCTTTGTTGATGGTGATTGCAAATTACAATCGAATTGGGAATTACAATATCTTAAATTGAAATGGCATCATTGGAATCATAAGAATGGGAGGAATGAGGACATCTTCACCTTTTAAAGGTTCTGTTAAGATTTTTTAATGTAACGTACGCGTAATATCAAAACTTCAAAGCATTTGGTGAATAATATTGTTAAGTTGGTAGACGTCTTTGTTCTTGGTGGCAAGAATATCTCATTCACTCGGCCCATCGTGATTCTTATAGTTGATTTGAATATTTGGAAATAATTTTTCAACTAATTATTCTTTTGACGTTACTAAATGGCAGAAATTATGACGTGAACTGCGTCCCGAGGTCAGATCAACCGGTACCTTTTGATTCCCAATTTCCAGCAAAAAAAAAAAAAAAAAAAAAAAAAAAAGAAGAGTAAAAATACTAATTAAATGAAAATAAGAAAAAAGTCACACCAAATGACTGAAACAAACCCAATCAAATGAAAAAAATTAAAAAAGACAATATAATAATTGGCCTAGGTATATAAAAACACACGCGAATCCGAATACAACGTTGTGTCAAAATTCCAAAGAAACTGTTGAAGAACATTTGGAAATTTGAGATTAGTAATGAAGGAACATCTACATTTTTATTTATATAGATTAGATGTAAGCGATTTTAACAATTTAAAAAAATTAATGTGACATAACCGACAATGAGGATAAATTTCAGTTTGCATCCTTTTTTTTTCTTGTGGTTTTCCGCCTTGTCAAAGTCAAGGTCATTGGAGGTGGGAATGGACTGTGGGCAAGGAACGGGAGGAATTTTGCAATGAGCTTCTGAACCAACCCGACATTCGCCTATAGTGACTTCGGGAAGCCATGGGAAAATTCAAATCTGCTTGTTCGGACGGGGATTTGAACCCTCATCCTATCGAATGTAAGACCAGAGCATTACCACTTACCCACCACTCTTGGTTTAAGGTTTAATACTTACTTCGTTTACGGCATAGAGACCTGCGGCAGACGGACAGACAGCGGAGCGATAGCTATAACTATCCGTTTGCCTTCGTGAACGGAATACTACAAACTAATGATGACTGGGACTTCAGTAAACCAAGTGAAACGCGTTGGGAGAATAAAAACGAATTGTTCGCCGATTCTGCATGACCTCGGACGATCATCGTCGGCAGTGTTACTTCTGGCGTCACGGTGTGGTGAGCCATCCGATATGACTTCATATCATGGGTGGTAGCAATTGATGAAACTCTTACAGCACAAACTACGTCACGGATATCCTGCGTCCTCAAGTACCCTTTTACATCTCATCCGACAGTATCGTGGTGCAGTTTCTCAACAGGACGATTCCAGTGCACACACAACACGTGTGTCTATGATGTCATGCTGAGGTACAGCCGTGGACAGCAAGATCTTCCGATTTGTTCCATATAGAACATCTGTGGTACCAATTAGGATGTCGACTTCATCGCACTGCCAGCATACCGGATATCAAGGACCTATTACAACAGTTGCGGGCCAGAATTCCGCAGCAGAGATTACAACAGCTTTATGACATTTTTCCAAACGAAATTCGTGGGATGCATCCAGGCTGAAGGGAGTGCAACGTCATACTGATAAGTGGGATCGTACTGATAAATTCTTTGAAAATTTATCAAAATTTTGCAATCACTCTCAACCCGTGAAGTATCATTTCGTTTCCTTCTCCCTTTCAGGGTGCTTCACTTATTTTGCCAGGCAGTGTATATATGTTAAGAGGGCAGTGTGTTTGTAAACTGCGATTGAAGAACGTGGAACATTATGTCAGAACATAAATAAGTTCACAATTTTTTTTTTACCCTAGACCGAGAATAACAGTTTGAGAAATGGTTGCAGAACTCGACACCATATCCCCAACGTAACTAAACAACCATACATAGTTTTTCAGTTGTTTCTGTTTATACTTTCATTTCCTAGCACATTATTAGAATTTAATGCTCTGCAATTATTCAAACATTTACAAGGACATGGCCATCTGACTTTTCTAGACTTTACTCTGCTGAAGGGACACGGTTGCGTGTTAAAATATTTATTTGCTTTAAAAATTCAGAAAGTAATAATTCCTCTCTACGCTCTAAGAAAGTTGTAGGGAATACCGTAAGGAGAAGGTCCTTCGGGGTTCCACCCGAGAGCGCTCTCAACACGCACGTGAATATATTTTCATTTAAAAGAACGTAAGCAGTTCGAAGGTAGTTTTCTGCCTGAAGGAAACGCACTTGGGCTTATTTATGTAGCGTGCACATCACACGTTTATCTTCCTTCCCTCCGGCGAGCAGGGAACATGGCACACAGATATTCGGAAACCTTGGGACTGGTGCTATGGAAATGAGAGCACACATTTCATTAGTAGATATAAGCTGTTATTGGACTATTTATTAAGCAATTTTGTCTTGTTATCCAGAATAAAGTAGAACAAAAACTAAATAGTTCAGTTAGCTTGTCATTTATTTCTATTTATTTTTCAGATCCAGAACTAATTAAGTTTGTTATAGATTTAGACTGATGTATTTGATTACGATGCTTTTGAATATAACTTAGCTAGGAAATAAACTAACTTGAATGTCTTATTTGTTAATTTCAAAGTCTGTATAACCCCTCCATACACAAATGCATGGTCACGCTTGTCATATTTTGGATTTTTGGATTGTATACGGTATATTTTGAACTTCTACGAAACAGGGTCTAAATTTTTTGACATACAGGAAAGTTTTTCATGCTCTTGTTATTAACATTGCTCTTTCAGTCATTAGATAATCCCCATTTTAATTTTTAGAGGGTTGCGTGCTATATCCAAACATTAAGGATGAAATTTTTTTGTTACACTGCAGTTATATCCTAAATATTTAAATAAGTTGATTTCTTAGTAAATGAATATTATTAATTAATTACGAGGAAGCATAAACCTCCGTGGCAATTTACCGACGCAAATCCTGTTGAATTTCGTTTAAATTCTTTGTATGTTTAACGTAAATTGTTCAGCGTATTTCTCGGTAATTTATATACAAAAGACACATTTCCATCTCACTGGTACCCGTGATTAAGTGTTGCCCTGTGTCTTCCTATTCACGTACTTCCCGCAAACCTTCTACCATTACTATTCAGGTATCATTATCAATATAATATATTGACAGTGATATTATGATATAGACGTTCTGAATTTTCTAAGAATTTTGTTTTGGGAATGAAATTATTTTGGACTATTTCAATTAATTTACAAATTTTTCCGAACATAAAAAGAATATTTAGACTAATGAGTTTCTGATTTTTACAACAAAGTCCAGCGGTACACCCGTGAATATTTCACTGCAATTATACGCAAGGAATAGTCTCCGTTTGTACATTAAATAAGCGTTGCTCAGTGTTCTTTGAGTGTAAGAGAGTATTCCTTTTATGGCTGTAACTGGATAGCTAATGTTTAGAATTATACACAGCTCCATATGTAGTTGCTTACTTAAGGTATTTCAGCACGATTACAATCTGATTTTTTTGGTTATTTTAAAATGTTTAATCCAATAATCTAACCGAAATGTGGAAATATTTATCATTAACCTGAGTGAAATAAAAATGAATATTGGCCTATAAGTTGTAATTAATCGTTGATTTATGCTGTTATTAAAATTTCTTTGATTAATCTTTACAACTATTTAGTATTTCTTTGCACATTGATTTGATTATCTATTTTTGGAATGATGTGTCAATTAATTTTGTTGGTAATTATTCATAGTAGTATTTAGACACATTTTGGGGAGTCAAAATAGATAGTAATTTCTGAATCGCAAATTACATGGTATTCTTCTATTTACATCAAGGTCACTTTATTTATCGGCCTAGATAGGCTGGTGACCACTATTGAAAATTAATATTTCTGTTTAACAGTATCAGTCAAGAATTTTAGATACTGTTTAATTAAAGATTTTTTCAGGAATTTGTTTATGGGGCATGTAATGCAGGTCTTTTCAAACTTATCAACTAGATTACCGGTGAAATGTAAAAATTGTTTATACGGAGCAGTAACATAATTATATCTACCTAATATTATTACCATTTGCACTTATCTGCCCTTAAGACCTACAGTTACTGCATGACCTTCATAAAACGGTCATTAATCCAATCAATAAACGAACGGTTCTTTCTTTGATTTCGACTGGTATTTAGTGAGTATTCTATCACTAGCTTCTAAATCCGTCAAAAATTACGGGTTGATTGCTGTGATCTGGCAATATATTTGTTTGAGCTTTACTATTTCAGTGGTGAATAATATAGCGAAATCATCTACATCGAATATAAATTCTTTTTAAGCCTGTCAAAAATAACGCTTTGAAAGCGGTGTACAGGCAGTTCATATGTTATCAGTTGCTTAACTAAATAGAATTGTTATTAAATAACGTCCATTAACTTAAAAATGATTTGGTACCTATTAACAACGTTATCTCTGGAGAGAAAACATCTACATTGGCTTAATATAAATAAACATAAAGCAACTAATAATTATAATATTAATTTTAACGCAGTATATATATACACTAATCAGCCAAAAAATTATGACCACTTGCTTATTAGTGTGTTGGTCCAACTTTTGAGCGCAATACAGCAGTGACTCGGCGTGGCATGGATTCGAAAAGCCCTTGTTAGGTTTCCAGAATTGTCTGGCGCCAGATGTCTAAGCACAGGTCGCGCAATTCCTTTAAATTAGGGCCGGTGGTTTGTTGTCGCGGCGGCTGGGTATGAGCATCTGAGCAACGGCGAGGCTGATCGGGTGTTCGAATGCTACTGTAGTGAGCATCTATGCAGAGTGGTTGAAGGACGGTGAATACACGAGTTGGCGACAAGGTGGTGGACGTCCACGCCTCATCACAGGACGTGGAGGTCGGAGGCTTACCCGCTCTGTAAAACGGGAGAGGCGGCGATCTGTAGCAGATCTTACAGCAGAGTGTGCTCCTAAACACATGTGCCTGCACCACCATTGTACTCTGTTCTCAGATCTGCCACAGATCACCGCCTATCCCGCTTTACAGAGCGGGAAAGCCTCTGACCTCCACGTTCTGTGATGAGGAGTGGACGTCCACCATCTTGTCGCCCAATCGTGGTTTCCCCGTCATTCAACCACGCTGCATAGATGCTCACTACAGAAGCATGCGAACAGGCGACAAGCCACGCTGTTTTCGAGATGCTCGTTCCCAGAAGCCGCGCCCACAAACAGCGCCCACATACCACCAGCCCGTAATTTAAGGGAATTACTTGACCTGTGCGTGGACATCTGGTGCCAGACAACTCCGGACACCTAACAAGGACTATCCGAATCGAGGCCATGCCGAATCGCTGCTGTATTGGGCTCCAAAGATGGACCAACACATTAATAAGCAGGTTGTCATAATGTTTTGTCTGATCAGTGTACACTGCTCTCCGTGTTCTGGCGATTTATTTCGTCACCTATATGGAATTGTTATTAAATGACGCCCATAGCCTTTATTTTTCAGTAACTTATCTGTGCCCAATTTGCTGATGACAATCGTGACACACGAATAACCATAATTTGTGGTTTACTCAATAACAGCAGACTGAGTTAATTTAATTTAATTTAATTTAATTGCAATGGAACACAGGCTCCGGTGGCAATTTCCCTACACACCCAACTTCCCCCTATCCTACCCTAACTTTCTGTTTTCTACATTTTAAAAATTCTTCTACCCAGCAAATCACTTTCTCATCCACTCCAATGGTTTTTTACCTTATTTACTACCATTTTATGGCTTACTCTGTCAAACGCCTTTGACAGATCTAGTGCTACACTATCAATTTGGCCTCCCTTGTCCATTTCATCTGAATTTTTAGCCAAAACGAGATATGCGTTAACTGATATTATTAATACCAAAAGAATTAAGTTTCATTAATATTTAAAACTTGAAGAACAGAAGGCATTGTTATTTCCATATCTTCTGGTGATAAAATAATTAAAACATTAGAATTCTTACCATTCATAAATAAAAAAAAAGTCATCAGATTTCTAAGATGTATGAGCAGTCAAATGCAAAAATAGAAAACTTTGATTGTAATAATGTGGAGGAAATTCTTTCCGTATTGTGTAATGCACGTTACCAATTCATCACTGTTTTATGTCAGTACATAAATGGACACAAGAAGTATTAGGGGTAGTAGCTCCTTCTGCTACAATGTAAAAATTAAGCCCCTCTCTTCCATCAGGATAGAGAGAAGGAACAACGCAGTGCGCGATTCTGTTTTGTTCTTCACCCCTTTTGCTACCAACTCTTGAAAGAAAAAAAAACTTCTGAATAGATATTTATGATTTTTCATAATATAGACGTAAGTTTGAGCATCTTAATGCTTCAATTACTTCATCATAGTATTTAAAACTCAACTTTCCTCACACTGCTGAAGGAAGCAAAAAAATCTTAATGCAAATTTGAGTCAGTAATCTGCTTGTGGAACAGATTTTTTTTTCAGATTTCAGGAAATAGTTAAAACACACTGCTACACTTTATTGTATAATACTTGTTTACCAGATGCCACTGTTAATAAGAAAGAATTTTAAAAATTCTTAATCGCTTCTAAGAAATGAAATTACATGCGAATTATATTGGGGAAGATAAACCGAGCTCTGATTTTGTGTTACATATTGTATTTGGTTTGATTGTTTATTTGTATTAGATGAATATTGTTCACCTTAAATGTGACACATAAATAACTGAATTCTTTGGACCAATTTCCTCAATATCAGATAGTAAATCATTGGCAATAATTATATATTTATGGTGTAGAAATATAATTTTTTAAACAATGTAAATTGTCTAATACTTGCTGGAACTAGTCCAGAGATATCTTGGGATGAGTTTCACGTGTATTGAAATTTTCCTCCGTCAAAACTCTAAAAGATAAAAACATTTTTGATTCAAGTAAATCGAATAATTTCCTTTATTTTGTTATTTTTATTGTCTGTAACTATATAAGTGTCAGTCTCTAGAAACAGACCTTTATTCATTGAAAATATGATAAATATTTTAAATCTTCTCTTTTATTAATTGCTTGATTTAAATTTAGTCTAAAGCCATGCAATAAGTTTCAGTGTCACTGTCACTCTGCTTGTCTAAAGATCGTATTAACTCATGTTGTGCTATTATGTCTGTGAATTGATTATATTTAAGACTTAGTCGGAAAACAACCCAAGATAATCCCTGTCTGATTCCATATAGAACCTAAAAGATAGTAAAAAGACAGTCGGTGATCCGCTTGCCTGATTCAAACAATTACCTTTCTTATTTTCCCAAATACCATGAGGCGATGACTTAATGTACTTTTCTGTTATGCTGAAAGATTAACAAGTTTTCAGATGCTGAAGGATAAACAGTTTGGAATTAAGTTTTAAGATCAATTTATTATTTCTGTAACAATTAAATAGTGGTTACAAACAATGAAATACAAGTGGGTAGTTGAAATATTAATGCCGACTCTGGTAACATCAAAGAATGGAAGAACCTGAATTTGGTTAAATTTAAAAATCTGTATCTCTTGGATGATTCTCAATGGTTGGAACATTTTAGCGCATGAATAAAGAAAACAACAATATTGGTAATATTACTTTTAAAATATTAAAAAAAAAACTAGTTAAATATATTTTAGATATAAGGCAGAAGGGTTTTTTGGTGTATAAGCTGTACCGCAGTACACGATTACTTTGTAGGGAAAGGCAATATCTTTATGTAATCGAGAAGTTTTCTGAAGGAAAATACATAATATCCCATTAAAGCAGTGGTGACGAACAAAATTATCTTTTTTTTATGATTCTAAAGATAAGTTAAATTATTAAGTCTAAGAAGTTATAAACATTCAGTACAATCAGAATTACGTATCAGCATAATCTCTTGTTACACTAGTATATGTTTTACTTTTGTCATTCTGATTAGAAGACCCCTTGTAAACAAAGCAACTGGTATCTTGAGAACTTGCTCTGGGATGTCCGAATACATAAACTGCAGTGCCATCTTTCCTGTAATCAGGATCGATCCATCGATTCCTTCACGAGGAGTAATTCGCTAGCTGTGGACTTGGAGGCACATCAGGAGACTCAAAACGATGAAAGATCCAGCTCTGTGTCTTCCACAGCTGGCAGAAATATGCGTGAAATCTGAAAAATTAAAGGAGAGGGAGTGAGACAATCTATTGAGATCTTACAGACAAAACTTGTTATTAAGTAAGCACTTTCTTATATTTCGGTTTCCTTGATAGAGAAAGTTGATGAAAGATAGATTTCAAGGCTAACAAAACGTTCCCAACGATCAATGTAATAATTATGAAGGTACTGCACCAAATGAACTTTCAATATTTTATAAGCACGTGTTCTAGTTATAGCTTTATTGGAAATAGCAGAATGTAGTATATAGGTCTATCATTGGTTGCATGTACCATTTATTCATGGTTGAATACTGGGAGATACACTTCGGGTCACATATTTTGGTAAATTTCGTTAATAGAAAAGACAGAAATTAATCACGCAAAATACTTATTATTCGTTGAACTGACTAATAGCTGTTCCAGCATTCACTAGATGAAACTTTCTGAGGCTTCAATTTAGTCTTCAATAAATATAACTTAAAAAACGTTATAAAATATTTCTAGCATAATGTACAATATGAAATAAAAATTCGTTCTTCGCCAACAAACAGCTTCAAAAATAGGAAAGAATGTGGTCCCCAATTTATTTAATTCCTACCTCAAAACAATTCTCAAATAAGGAAGAAATAAATCAGCAACTCACTTCATATTTCGAAACCTAGAGAATTAGATGTCTTCTATCATGTCACTGAACATATATCAATAAACGTTTACGATGAACATCATAAATCAGAAATAACACATGTCCCTACAAGCAACTAAATAAATTTTTTATATTTGTACAGATTCCATATGCTTAGGAGCAAAACTTCATAATAATTTAAATAATGAAGAAACGATGCTAGTCAGGATAAATTCTGCATTCTTACATTATAGATTAAAAATAATAATCAGCCTATAATTTGGAAAGAACCTTGTAATTTTCACATAATAGAACCTGTAGTTTTAAGAAACACTCAGAATGTTTAATTCTCCTTAATTATGGTTAACACTGATAGATGATAGAGAGTGAATTTCTAGCTCCAATAAGATTCCAGTATGTTTTTAAAGTGTTACAAATACCAGTTTTGTTATATGAATTTGTTATAAAGCCAGTCATCTAATCGATTTTTTCCTGCCTCCTTGTAACTATTGTAATGTGCTATCTTGACTCGTAAATTTGGTATTAATAAATTCGTTCATATAGAAACAAGTAAGTTAATGAAATAATTAAAAACTAAATTAACAGAAAGAATAATGTGTGACGTCTTATTATTTTTTGTCGCTCCCACGAGCGTTCATGCAAAAATTGAACGAGATTTTTCACAGTGAATGTGGAAACGTACTCAGGCAAGTAGGTCGCCATGTATTCTAGATGACCTGGTAGTAGGAGGACGTGCGTTGAAATCCTGATCTGGCCATCCAGATTTCGGTTTTCAATGGTTTCCCAAAATAATGATGGTTGCTATAAAAGCCATGGTTGTATCCTTCCCATTCCTTGTCCTCAGTTTTCTCCCACCTTTAATGACCTCGACATCGACGAGACATAAAGAATGAAAGAGGAAAAAATGTTGGTATTGAATTCATTCTTATTGCTATTTGAAAAGATATCAGTTTTAAAGAAAAGTGATCGACAGTGTTTAACACATAGGCAGCATTTACAAATTTTCTTTATATTCCAAACATACCCACGGATAAAATCTGAAAGATACACGAAAGGTGCATAAAGCTGGAGTCAAAATAAATAATAATTACAAAAAAAAAAAAAAAAAAAATCCTTGTCAGAAAGACTTTAAGAAAAAACATAGTTGTACAAAGTAGTAGATTTAAAATTAAAAAAAACTTTTCGAATTTTTATCAGTTATTCATAAAGTACCATTTTTAAAACTTTGAGAGGAATTTCGAAAAATAATCAGCAACAATTGGAGTAAAAAAAAAAAAATTCGTCGAAGAATGACGTAGTTTGCTAGTATTGTATGTAATAAAGCTTTAGATTGCTATTAACTGTAAATTCCAGATTATTGTGCAATTTATTGAGTCTAACATAGCAACTTAATTAGAATCTAAGACAAATTAATCTTAAATGCGTTGTAATTTATAACTTAAGAGTGAACCCCTTAATACATCACTAATAAATTAATAATAACCTTATTAATTAGTTGCTGCTAAGGTGCTTTAGCCATTCAAAGACAAGTAAGCTTAAGTCTTCTTATTTCACGGAATTCTCAGTGTCTGTGTCTAAACAAGAGCATGCGTGTTCCCGTCTATTATCGCTCGGTATATAGCGCAACGCACCTTCACCTGATTCGCGTGCGAGAGGTTGGTAATGCAAATTAGTTTTGTTAATTCACTAGATTAGACTTAGAAGAAGGAAAGCTGCTGCGTTATCTCGTATTTCGTGCCGCGTAAAATAAGAAACTTCAAAGACTCTGATACAGATCCGCCATGTAGCTGTAAGTAAGGTAATGTGGTGGACATTATTTAAAAGCATTTTATTATGAAGGTTTTTCACATATTGGTGGCAGATGCACGTATCCAAACTATATGAAAACAACTGTCATCAAAATAATAAGTATTTTGTGACAAGTAAAGGAAGTATACCAAATAATTGTCGTTTTCAGTACCTGCTGCACATATCAGAAATTCAATTTAATTTAATAGATTAATATTGAAGATAACGGTTAATTGAAGTATAAATTAAACTAAATTTTCATTTTAAGAATAGATTAAACTTGGTTCAAATTGTGCATAACATTATAGAGTGCCTGTAAGTCACTCATAAATGTTATTAGAAATCCCAATCAATTTTTTACGTGTCAGGTATCACTTCCTAATTGTTTCATCTTTATAATCTGGTACTTATTTATTTATTTATCATATGATAAGTGTACGTATTTTGCTGAATATACTAAAAAATACGTTGACAGCTGTGCACGTCACAAGTTCCTATAGTCTTTTATCTCTGAATCTAGTGTTTTAATCCTTTCAATTGCAGATGCATGATGAATGTCCATTATTGCTCCTTTGTAATTCCGAAGAGAACAGTCAGAAACGATATGGTAGATTGTCTGTAAGTTGACTCCACATTCACAATCTGCAGAAATAACCCAACCCAATTTGTGTAGTAGGCAAACTCATCTGCCTTTCCTGTTCGAATTCGGTTGATTATTCTTTACTGACGTCTGTGTAGATCGAATCCTTGTATCTGCATGAAAGTTTTTCCTACAGACGTTTGTTGGCTACCTTATTATGTTTATTGGCTCTCTTATTCACAGCTTGTTGAGGTTGCAACATGGGCCTTACAAGGTTGATTGCTGTGCACCACGGTGGTTTCCTTGATTTCAACCGTTGGTGTTTTACTTGTGTAATGTATCTATGTATGGATAGCAGAGGGTTCTTCTATATGTTATTCCGGACCTTCGGCGACCTTATTAGAGCTGGAGGTGGAATATTACTGAGAACATGAAACCATTGGGTGCTTGTGCTCCGAATACATCCTGTAATTATTCGCATTACCTGATTTAGTTGCAAGTCTATATTCTTCGTGAATAAGAATCTCTCTCTTTTTTTTTAAAAAAAAAAAACTGAGCATTAGCTCCCCATTTTCAAGTGTCAGAAAACGTTTGGAGAATGTTATTTCTCTTTTAACTTTAGTTGCCATATTTGAGAAATGCTATTCGAAAGTCAGAGTTTTTTCTAAAGTTATTCCCAGATGTTTTGAATACGGCAAGAGTTGGCGTTTCAATCTGACTTTTGATTTATAATGTGGTTGTCTGCTGCATAATTGAAATTTAAATATATAGAAATTTAGATGTACAAACCATTTCTTGGAGTATATGTCTAAGGCTTACAAATCGGTGGGTAGAGTTGTTTAAGCATCGGAGAAGCAGCAGTGCTGATTCGCTAGACATGTCATGAAGATAAATAAACTTTCTTGACGATGTTTCCGGCAAGTCGTGTGAGCATAGATTGAAACGATTAGTTTAAGCTTTTTGCTTCTGTCATTGTAGGAGAAGATTGCTCAACAAGTTGTTAAGTAGGTCCTTAAGTTCGTCATCGGATAATCTTACAAATTTCAATAGAAGCCCTTCTCGCCAAACAGTATCATAGGCAGCTGATATAATCGAAAAGGCAGTCACGCTTACTGATTTATTCTCATACCCATTTTACATATAAACATTGAGAGAGAATACTTTATTGTTACAACTTCTCCCTGGTTTAAATCCTGCTACTTCTAAAGGAACTGATTTTTTTTTCTCAGAAATTCTATAGATCAGACGCTCGAGGAGTTTTTGACACTCAGAAGTGCTACTTAAAGATAGTTTTCAACTTCCTTAGATCTTTCTTTGGTTTAATCTGGTACTGTTTATAACAGGCTGTGTACGAAACAATTGTTTAAGCTACAATGTTCATTCTCCCTTGAGCCACAAATAATAGGTTAGCTTACATTCGAATGCCAAACCTCGTTGGATTGAAGGATACAAACGTACCGACTGTTCGCCTATCGCGCCAGATGGTTGTAAAAAGGCAGATCGTTGTTAATGCTGTCAATTGGAGTACTGATTATCCTGTGTAACGTTTACTAACCATAAGATGGCTGTCGATGAAAATTAACGGGTAACAGCAACCAGAGATATTATGCATATCATTTCGGAAATATTATCAAATGTACCAGCATGGATAGCATTACCTTCCATACGGTACATCGCAGAGGTTGGCCACGTCTGTTGGTTTATCAACATCTACAGGGGACGGTCAGATGAGTCGACGTCAACAGACGAACGACACTGCGTGGATTAACAGAAAATGATGTGTGCTGCAGTTCGGGTATGACAGCAGAAAGCTAATTCAGTTGCCTTTACTAACAGAACAGTAGCCAGGTCTCAGGTGGTATTGCGAACACGTTTATGGAACAAAAGGTGACTGGAGGAAGATTATCACGTTTCTAACAACCAACAGTCGATCATTGGATTCCGGTATGATGCAAACTCCATAAGGCTATGGATCTGTTTTGCCATCGAGACATTGTGGATGGAAGCTGGTAGTCATTCCACAATGGTGTGGAGAGTTTTTAGTCAGCACGGATTTGTTATGGGCTCGAATGCTTTATAGGACACCGCTTTGATCAGCTACTTGACGAATATTCGCTTCGTTTATGGACTTCACGAAACGTGATAAAGATGGAAGTTTCAAGATGATATTGTATTATCTTACGCGACGCGATCCAACTATGCGCGATTGATAAGAGGAGGATTTTGGACTATTTTAGCACATTATATGGCCATCTAGACTGCTATAAATGAAAGTGTCAGAGAATATTTCGCACATAATCGAAAGAGCCATTCGCGCAAGGCATTCAATACCTGCTGGAATAATACAGTTATGGGCAGCTATCGAAATGACACGGCTATGGCTCTTTCTTACGGACTTCTGCCAACTAGTATTTTCCGTGACACGTTTAGTTGCTGCATTCCACCTAGGATCAAGGCCACACACGTTATTAGTGGCGTATCTCTTGACGTTTGGATTGCTAGTACAGTGGATTCTCAAATTTTTAAGTTATCGCATCTTTCGCCAATCAAGGATAAACAACTTAATATCAAATTCGAAAGACGAATAATCCTAGCGTACTTCACAGCCAAGCTTTGGCAGAGGTGAAATTCTAGTTCAATCCATGATTTGGACATACGATGTAAGCTTCAATTAAAAGTTATAAACAAGTAATCCATTATAAGTCAGTTCATTGTAAATTATTAAATTTTCCAGTTTTTCTTTGTTATAGTTGCATAGAGAATGGTCCTCGTACAAAGTTATCTGTTAGAATCCTCGAAAATCCCTCAAAACATACAGGCGATCCGGGAACGGCAATATTTCAGAACCTTTGACCGATACCTTTATTAACGAGTACTAGTCATTATTTTATGCGCGTAGAATCTACCGGGTGTTTCAAAAATGACCGGTATATTTGAAAAATCAAAAAAAAAAAAAAAAAAAACTAAACGGGCAGCGATATGCTTGGGACAACATTAAATTTTCAGGCAGACAAACTTTAGAAATTTTCAACAACAGATGGCGCTGCAAGCGATTTGAAATATATAGAAGTAAACGCAGTCTGTGAGTTCGCCATTCTGTAAGTCGTCTTTCTGCTGTAAGCGTGTACTGTTAACAGATTGCATGTTTGCTGTTAAAAAAATGGTTTATTCCTTAAAACTGCAGCGCTATCTGTTGTTGAAAATTGTAACTAATTTCGAAAGTTTGTCTGCCTGAAAATTTATTGTTGTCCCAAACATATTGCAACAAACGGTGTATTTCTTTCGCTGCCCGTTTAGTATTTATTGATTTTTCAAATATACCGATCATTTCTGAAACACCCTGTACCATACACGGGAGGTAGATCCCTCTGGTGGAAGAGAAACAATGATAAGTTCGTTCTCTTATTCGTATACGATATCTGTAAACTTGTATTGCCAAATTTCTTGTCACGATGTAACTAAGCTTAGCATTTTACTCAGCCAAATTACCAAGACGTAATGGCCTCTTATACATCATCGTTATAGGAGAGTTTCAAAGGAAGAAGTTATGTTGCCATCGCCGCTTTCTTTTACCTTCCACTGCACGCCATTATCAAGCTAAGCTGGCCTACGATGGACCTCACGCTCGCATACGTAGACAAGTAAACATGCCTTCCCGTCGGTTCATCTCCTCGCCAACAATGTAAGCTATACTAATCCTGTTTACGAGACTGGAGGTTTGCGTTGACCTGGATCCGTCAAGATCATCATGGCTCTTCGTTAGTCAGGTTCCTTTCCTGGCATCAAAACAACTTGTGGCTCAGTTCAGCGGACAACTCACGAAAACTGACCGTTGCGTAAGCCCTAATATGGAAAGACTAAGAAATTATAACTCAGTGACTAAGACTGATAACCCCAAGGTTAAGGTTAGTTTGATAATGATGTGATTAATATGACGTGTTCGGAAGCATAAAAGTGTTCCATATCCCTGACCCTCTGATCCCCAAACATACCATCCAGAACCGGAGGAGTTCAAGCCTTTTGGAGACGTTTTAGAAACCGACGAAGAAGAGATGTACCGTAACCTTCAACAATCATCTATAAGCCTTAATCCTTCCCGATTGTCTTCTCGAAGCTAATGATGTGTTCTGTGCTGACGATGTTCGACGGAGAGGTAGTCTGTCTTTATTGTGTTTATAACTACGGATATGCCGGCGTAGGTAGCGTGGGTCTAGCGAGCTGGCCTCGCGTTGAAGAGGTCGCCGGTTCGAGTCCGGCCGAGGGCATAGGTGGTTTTAACTAAGTGTTTATCCTGTGTTGTCCTTGCACTTGAGATTATCAACAACACTAGAGGAATCTGACACAATTGAGGAAAATGAAACACAGATGATGCTGACAGAATGGTAAAAAAACCGAAAAAAAAAAAACCTTTTAAAAAAAATCTACGGATAAGTTTTCTGCGTCTTTCCTCTACTTTGCAAACAGGTGGGCCAAGTTGAAGGACTTCCGCAGTAAAGCGTTATCAAGAAGAAGACTACAAGACGGGCTGGCACCATGGCGAAGCAATGTGAGTTTGACCAAAGGGCTTTAGTACGATAACAGTAGCGCCGCAAGTTAATGATGGATTCTTATGTAACTGGACGAGAAAAATTGAAAGTAAAAAAAAAAATATTTTTTGTTGATATCTTACCTAGTTCTCGAGATACCGAACGTCAAAAATTAGTTATAGTTCCTTCTGCCTTTTGCGACGTTTTTCTTCTGGTCCAGACCTATTTCAAACTAACTACCTCAAATTTGATATACAAGAACTATGTGAGATATCAAACATTTTATTCCTACCGGCCTCGGTAGCGTAGGGGCTAGATTTTTGTTATTTATGGTTTTACGCCTCGTCGACGTCGAGGTCAGTAAATGCGGAATGGGGCTGGTGACAAGATACGGGAAGGAATCCGGCCATGGCCTTTTGAAGGAAGCATCCCGGCATTCGCCTGGAGTGATTTGGAGAAACCATGGAAAACCCAAATCTGAACGCCCGGACGGGGATTCGAACCGGGGTCCTCCCGAATCCGAGGCCAGTGCGTTAAGCGCTCACCCACCACGCTCGGAGTAGGGGCTAGAGTACTAGCTCCACGTATCGAAGGTCACCGGGTCGAGTCCGGCCGAGGGCATGGGTGTTATAATGTTGTGTGTGTTAATGCCGAGTCCGTCCTGTGACGTCGATAATTAGTAGCAAGAATTCACTAGAGAAAATGATTCACTGGATGAGTCATGAGGACCACATTGAGGCCCAGTAGCCGAATGAAATAAAATAATAATACTCTCCACTACCGATTTGCCTCGTCGAATTATATAAGAATCTATCATCAAATTGCGGTGCCAGGGTTATCGTCGAATCCCTGACCAGAGTGGTATTCACATACCTGGTGAGGGCTTGGTCAGTGGTTGTATAGGCAGCGGCGTGGCCCTGCTCTGCAGGGCGCGAGCCCTGTCCTCTGGGTGTGGCAGGTGTTGGGCGCTCTCCTCATTGGTCTGCCAGTAGCCGTCCGCCGTCGGCAGGCTCGCCAGACACTTCAGCTTCAGGTCGCCCTCGGCAAAGTGCTTCTCCTCGGCGACGAATCGCAGCGACAGCACCGACGTCAGAAGACCGTCCTTGTCCGCCACCGTCATCGGATCGCTCACCAACGACTCGTTCACCTGAAGCAGGACATGATGGTGACTGACTGGAACTGAAATATTTGGAATGACTTTTACTAACATAGACTAATTTACTAAATTGTTGCGCATCTCTACTACACGAAACTTTATAATAATATGAACAAGAAGTCGATTCTACACAAACAATAAGAGTAATGTTGAATGAATATCTCTTGATTATGATAAGTTGGTTAATATTGAAGCTTCTAAATATGGTCCCATGTTTATGACACGAAAATAAATAAACAACTGAATAAATGTCGATTGAATGAGAAGGAGAAACCATTATAACACGACTGACTTTCACTGTTTAGTGGGAAAGTGATAGAATTTCCAAAACTTTAGCCTCAACGGAATGCTATATTTGACGAACGCCTCTTGAATATATGAACAGCTGAGAGGTTTCTCACTAACTCGTAATTTTTTAACCCCAAGATCAAACTGAATTACAAAGTTGAGATGCTTTATGGCAGGCAACCGATACGTGATTGCGTGCAAAATGGGTACTTGAATGGAGCGTTTATCGAGTGTAGAACATCTGTTGTAAATGTAGTTGTTCCTGTGCGCTGAATTCAAAAACTGCTAACAATAAATGTGGTCTTCAGTTTGTTGTCTGCTTTCTAAAGCTAGATCCAATAGTGGAAGATGTTGGTAAAGTCCGATCAGCCCAAATTAATATTGCCTTGACTGAGGATATAATTTTAACGAAACAAAAATGCAAAGCAATGGGAACTGACATACGACGCCATTCACCTACCTTTTTTATCATTTCCTGAGCTCACAAGAACGCAATCATACGCAATAAATTTGTATTGAGCAGGTTATGATTGAGATGACCCTATCCTTCCATCCATTTTATAACGTTCAGTATTTTCGCTTACGTGGTGTGTCTAAAGTTCGGTGAATGGTGTCATATTTGAACGGCAACTTGGCGCATGTGTGCATGCATGCGCATGGGTCTTCAGAGTCTTGAGGAGAATCGATACCCAGCATGCACTGCATGTGACTGGCAGTGTAAACAGACTGCGACCAGTAGAACGTAGTCAGTGTGAGAGGAAGTGTCACAGGGCAATGGAGGAACGTGCAGACATCAAGTTCCGCTAGAAATTGGGGAAGACTGCAACGGAGACATATGGAATGTTCGTGCAGGACTGGAAAATGGATGCTGCTCCATGACAATGCCCCTGCACACTGCGCGATCCGTGTGCGCCAATTCCTGGCGCGGAAGATTGTAACTGTTCTTGAACACCCTCCGTACTCCCCTGATCTGGCTCCTGCGGACTTCTTCCTGTTTCCTCGCATGAAGGCCGCCATGAAAGGTGAACGTTTTGCTGACGTGAATGCCATCAAAGATCGTGTGACAGCCATTCTGTGATCGATTCCACAGGAGGCCTTTGCTGATAGTTTCCAGAAGCTGTAAGAACGTTGTCAAAAGGGTGTTCTAGCGGGTGGCGACTATTTTGAGGGGCAATAAAATGTTGTTTGTATCTTTTGTTTTGTTTGTTGTCTGACAGCATTCACCGAACATTTTAGACACACCACGTATATTGCCGGCTTTCATCGTTATATTTGAATTTTATAAAATTTTGGGAGGTGTTTATAAATATAAAGACTTAAGAAATTAAAATTATTATTTACCGTAACAGTAACACAGCCAGCCCCATCTTTCTCATGTTTCTGTTTTAAATTGTAAGGTTTTTTTCTCTTTCTTCATCAGTATAATTGTATTTCACAACATGGATCACAAATAAGAAACACAAAACTTAATTTAAAGCTTTCCGTAGGTCATTTTATAACTGATAACCTTCACGGCAACGTACCAAGTGATAGCCTATAATTTATGCTCGACGTTAAGAAGGTTAAAATCAGGCTGCTTTCACACGGGCATATTCGTTTGCTGCAGAGCAGAAAGAGGAGATGGGTGATCTAGGACATAGGGTTCAATCACGCAGGGTAGTACCTCCCGTGAAATTGTTGATTAGGGTGCCCATCCGCTGCCTTCCACAATGTGGAAGAGTTCGTGAGTAACACTGTGGATGACTATGATGAGAGTGCAGTTAGCGTAGAGCGCTATGAATTAGAAGTGAAACAATTCAAAGTGTGAAATAGTTTCAGGCCTATTCTTCTGACAGAGACCCGAGAGGCCACCGGGTTTAATGTCCCTACGTACCATCAACAATATCGTATGCCCTCACTCCTGTGGAGAGGTTTGGGATTTAGCTCCGAACTGGTCCCTCTGAGTCATGCATAAACAGGGGCGGATCCAGGGGGGGGCTAGGGGGCTGAAGCCCCCCCCAAACGTATCTAGGTCCACCCCTGACATTGTAGTTTTGATACCTTTTTTTTTTTTTAGCTCTACGGATTTGAGGTCCGAGGAGGCTATAAATACTACCTTTTTCCCGATTCAAGGCCCCCCAAAACCAAAATCCACTGAACGCAAGCCCTCTGAACCAAAATTCACTCAAGCCAAGCCCCCCCCAAACCAAAGTCCGCTCAAGCCCTCCCCAAAACAAAATCCTGGATCCGCCCCTGTGCATAAACACCTCTATTGCCCTGTAGACCAAGTACTGAATTTTGAAAATTTCTTTAACCAACAACCCCGTGTCGATCGCTGGCCACTATCATTAAACTGCAGTGACCTCAGCCTACGGACTGATGGGATTAAGATACTAATCAACACAAATATAATCTTTCTTCGAGAGTTTTTATGCATACTTCTTTAGTAATAGGGAAATGGTTGATGTTACGCTTCAGCAGAAAACAGGCTGAGTACAGATTAATTGAATTTGTATTTCTAACTAGCGGATACCCGCGACTTCGTATGCGGGAATTAAGAATTTCTTTGCCAGAATTGAATATAGAAAGGTGTTGGTAACGAAGGATTGGTCTCAAACAACACTGAGTCGATATAATATGACAGGAAAGCTATCACTATATCATTCTACCGTCGCACCTGTCTCTTGAAAATAATCAGTTTCCAACATATTTCTGTCACCATTCGATAAGTTCTCAAAATTTCGTGACTACAACTGTTTATCATACCGGTAAAAATATCCTGTGCCCTTCCTACAGATTTTCTTGTCAAATTCCATCAATATGGATATAGCCATTTAGTCGTCAAAATGTAACAAAAAGAGAGAGACTTACTTCCGTATTTATATTATTATCACTGCGGTTCACACAAACACACACACACACTGACTGCGAACAACCCCTGAGGGATCATTATAACGTAAAAAAGTGTACACCTATAGCATTTCAAGACTACTTACTATTTGCCTCGCATTGAACCACCAAATTTGTGACATCTACAGTTTAACATTCAATCCGAATAACCAACGGTCCAGGCGTGACTCTTACGATCAAAAACAATTTTTAAAAATCTTTGCCCCCACGGAGATTTGAACCGGAGACCACGATCCAAACAGCAGTACGCAAGCGCTTTAGGCACTGAGCTACCAGACCGCTACATGGAAAGACAGTACAGAGTCTTACACATCCTACGCGACTATCACCGTTCAGTAATTTTTCGAAATTATAAGACAACATGTATTATTTACATAGAAAATTTTTCAACCAAATGTAGACAGTACTTTTCTCCTTGTTTCAAAGGATAAATGTGCAAAATTTCATCGAAATCGGATGAAAACTGTGGATTTGTATGAAGAACAAACAAACCAACAAACATACATACATTCATATTTATATATATAGATATTGTCTTGCAATGTGTTACTCGGAAATTTATTTATTTCTTGAGATGGACGATTGTTGTCGGTCTCACCTGCTCGCCATTGACGAACCAGCTGAGCTGAGCGGCTGGGAAGGATCTGCCCGAGGTGCAGGTGAGGGAGACGTTCTCTCCTAGGTGGTAGCGCGGTCGGCCTCCCGCGATGCTAGGGCCTTCGGTAGGAACAGCTGAAACCGAAACACAACTGACCTCAACACAGAAAGTCAGAAATGGTTTGCTGCTTAATACAGACATCCTCGACGTCAATAGAGACTTTCTGTTACTGATGTGTTTTATGAATGCGAGGACTTGATTTTTTCATGAGCACTTGAAGGTTCGAATCATGGAAGAAGACCTGATAAGAAGAAAAATCAACGATAAGCCCTGACAAAACTAAATACCTACTAAAGCAAGCCGGCTTGCAAGATATAATGTTATTAGTGCCTTATATCCTAAAACCCGTGAGGAAAGGCACTGCTACCGTTATAACATGACGCGCTGTCGCCACGTTACAAGGTGCATTTTTATTATATATATGTCATAATGTTAGAGTAATTTACATAAATCTTGGGCGACCACCTAAATAGATTTTTGTTGTAATTTTATAAAGTAGGCAAGATTCCAAGTGAGGACTGTAATGAAATGGTGAACATACAGTGTATCTTGGTAAAGCGAATATTAAAGAATTATTGAGCTATGTAGGCTTGAAGCTAATCGTGGTCTTCCCGAACCATGGTGACAGGACGTCGCGGATCTGGGGTTTGCCGGACCACACACTCTGCTCCCTGGGGATGAGCGGTCAACAAGATCACTCACCGGGCGGGAAATGCCTGCCGCCCGAACACAGAGTCGTCCCCGAACGCAGCCGAATATGTCCGACCTCTGTTAGATACGCTGGGCAAATCACATATCGGGGATATCACGTGACATTAGGTGCCGACCTGAGATCCAATCCAAATGAGCGTATAACTTAAAATCATGGGAATTTCTGTTATTTGTGAGCTTCGAGACTACAATGGGTGGAGGGAGAAGTTTCCTCGCGAGAGAGAAGAGCGACGAGCTTCAATTCGATCTTCGAGTCCATGCTATGCAAGTCTAGTCTGAGGTTGAATTGGAAAGTTGACTTCTTTCGTCAACTGCTGCTATACGATTTCTGGTTGCCGGCTTGCCTTGCTGGAGCAGGCTTATCACGGCGACACCGCCAGTAATGCGATGACGCGCATTGTCAGACCAGAGATGCCTGCAGCCGACTTGTGAGATAGTCTCACATACCGTGGGTCCGCTCCAATCACCGCAGACATCAGACGCAGAACTACAATGGTAACTTATTACGACCAAGCCATCTGATTGTGCATTCCGTGAAACAGAACCCTTAAACGACTTTGAGAGGATAGATCCAGGTTCTCACTTTGTAATTGTAAAAACCCCTGAGCTAGCGGCATAATTTGTCAGAACTAGTTATTTTAGAATGATATATTGTTCATTCGTGGCGCCCATGATTTTCTTTTAACTGTAAAGTCACAGTATTATGACACCTTTGTCTAAGGTCGTCATAACTTGTTTTTTTTCCATTGTTTTCAAATGTCATTATTTATTGCAGTTTAATTCTAAGATGGATTTAATAGTAAATATACAATTGTTTGCTTCTATGACGGCTAATTGTACCTCTGAGCGTTGCTTTTATGATTTTGCCAATTTGTGTTAATATTAACGGTAAATTCGCTCAGACTTGTAATCGCCAATGATAAGAAAATAAATGTCATATTGTGACAATTTTTCCTAAATTCCAACTAACATCGAGATTCTTAAAAATTAATAAATTTTCACTCCTTCATAAAAAATTAAAATTGAAAATCCCCTTTTATTAACCATAAAGGTATGAGAGATAATTATAACGTAGTTTGCCCACCAAGGCCCCCACTACACCGTCTAACTTATTTTAAACTTCGCCAGACTGCTACTTTACTATAAGATCAGCCTATTTTCTTGCTACGATATACCAATCATCTTGATTCGTGTTATGACCGCATCTGTATCTGGAAAGAGCACTGTATAACGAAATAAGTAAGATTAACAAAATGGATAGAGTTGACGTACCCACGACCACCATGTCCTTGAACTGGGACATCGTGTGGAAGGAGGGCGCCTCCAGGGAGACCTCACAGCGGTACCTGCCCGTGGTCTTCAGCGTGACGTCAGACAGTAGCAACTCACGGTCTGTCGAGTTGCCCAGCTGAAACAACACCAAAACTGTCTTCTTTACGTGATCGATAGTGAGTACGGTCCTAATGTAGTATGTCAATTTTTTTCAAATGGCATATGTCAGCTAATTAAGTGGTATAAATAACTCAGCTGGTACGCCATACATTCCTTTCATGATGTCTGGCTGTATGTTTTGGAGCTCAGCACTTTATCGCAGTGAAGCTAGTGCTTAAGAAAAAATTGAAACATTGGTAATGCTGTGCTATAGAGGAATACTAAAAATTAAATTTACAGATAAAGTTTTGGAAATACTGCACGAGAAGTCCTTGGATGATTCTTACAGGATGGTGGGCCACATTTTAAGACAGGCAGGATTGGTTTATTTGTTAGTGGAGGGAACATTTGAAGGAACTAGTTATAAAGAAGGACAAAGGTTGCACTATGTGAAGCAGGTAAATAGAGCACGTAGGTTGTGATGGCATATTGAGATGAAGAGCTTAGCTGAACATGGAAAAAGATTGAAGATTGCAGATCAAAACACATTCTGAAGACTGAAAACACATGGAGGTGTGCTCCGTCAAGCTGATTATGCCACCTATGCCTTTCCGAATTATCCCATTTTTGATGGTTTGTCTACTTCTTGGTGGTGACATGTCAGCTAAATTTGGAACAGGCAACAGGAGGAATTTATTCACATTTGAAAAGACTAGTGCTGTTTCTAATAGGCGGTGGTTCAGGTCCATTGCCCGGGCAGTTTTAACTGCTCAAAACCAACAATTGTGTAGATAAAATTCATCCACAAACAGCCATTAAGTTCGGTTGTGTTTGGTGTTATGCATTCCTTTCAAAACCTTCGCATTAAAACACGTTTGATGTGGTCAGCACCATTCTTCTGATTGCTGCACCTCTAATCTATAATATTTTGAAATACGGTCAGTGGTTTCGGAACTGAAATCCGAGAAAAAATGGTAAGGTTCGTAGGGATTTGTGTAGGTATTAAAATTCAAATAATTTGGCGTACACAGCTCTAATTGTTTTATATGTTGTTTGTGTGGGTAAAATTGAACCAGGGCAGACCTCTCCCCGTGTAGCAGGATCTAGCTAGACGTTACACTGCGTGTGGAGTGGACTGCGTGCAGCGTTTCTCTTAATTTACCGTAATGGGAAGCCAGAGTGTAGCTTGCGGCAGGGGTCAACACAAAATTAAAATGTCAACGCTCATACCAGACCCACGCATGTTAATTTGCGCGTTTAGTTTTCCGGGGGTGTGGGGGAAAGTAATTCACAATTATAACACAGGCGGACACTACAAGGAACTGCTTTTACACACTGTGCATTTCTCTTGGCGAATGTGTTACAGTTGTTATTAATCACTGTTAATGAACGTGGATAGTTAGAACGCCGGGAAACTCCACGGGCATTCCTACCAGAGAAAATCCTCAATCACTTTCAAGCGATTGAAATCTTTAAGGTAAATAAACAAAGGTAATCGGGGGAAAGTATTTCTGTCAAAGAATTTATGCAATTACAGAATTAGATTCCATCACTGGAGGCACTCAACTAAGTTCAAAATTTTAAAGAAGACAAGCTTTAAATTTCGAAATAATTTATACTCTATATAATAAGCAGGTTGTTATAATAAAAGCAGAGATTGACGAGCGAGAGGCATCAGATAACTGCGAAGTGTGTTTATAGTTAATGCAATATGGTTTGTTCTAAATATTGGCTGTCATATTATGCACACTTAAATTTGCCTCTGCCTGTCAATTATAAGTTTTTCTACCCAGTTTCATTGTGGGATTATGATTCCACTGTCACTCCATTGATGACTATCATGCTGCTACTGTAAGAAGGTTTATCGAGTTTAAAAACTCAATACCCGACACTTGTAAATAGAACCTACATGTCTCGTGAATTTTGACCAAATTTTAATTTCCTCCTTGTGTACACGTTCTAGACGTTTTTAAAACTGTAAAAATTCCAACGAAAATCTGTTAAGAATTTTTTTGTGATATCGGAACAAACGGACAAACTCACAAATAAGAAAAGGCTATTTGGTTTCTAGATCCTCCAAACAGTCTATTCAAAATTATTTACATGTATGACTTCAATATACAAACATAGTCCCGTTAGAGGTTTCTTTTGGTTATACTTACTAGGCTAACATTGTTCGCAAGGTTTACAAGCTTTCTTTAATGGGCCTACGCACGTTCAGTTTAACTGTGAGTTTACTACGTGTGACGTTATGTCTGAGCGCAAAACGGAGGCAACGGCACGATTAACGCAGGTTTTTCGTAGGCCGTTCGGCTGCACAAGAAGCTCGTCTTTTCCGACGATAAATAGCGCAGTTCCCTCCGGTAATTATTGTTTGTACGGCCTTGTCGCAGCCAATCACCAGTCATGCAGCTATACACAACTTCAGTTCTCATAACTGTACAGATTTTAGCAAAGACAAAACAGTAAAACTGAAGGTGTGTGGACCCGTTTAAAGCAGCGCTATCATAACCACAGTGCCTCAACATAATGATCGATTATTATGTAATTGAAGGAGATAAATCTGAAGTTATATATATATATATATCACGCTTAGTTTTTAAGATATCGACTATCAAAAAATAATTATAGTTATATTTCCATGCGGCTTTTGCAACGTTTTTCTTCTAGTCCAGGTTGCATTTTAACCTAATCTCAACCACTAAGGAGGAAAAAAGACACAAAACACCTATTGTGCATGTCCAACGGCATAATTTCTTATGGTTTTGACTTTTTTTTTCTGTTCCAGACCGCATTTCAACCTAACTGTCTCAGTTTTGAGATGGTATATCTCGAGAACTAAGCGAGATATCGAAAAATTGTATTCTTCGCTTTAGATTTGCCTCGTCGATTTGCATAATAATCGACCAGCAAATTGAGATATCACGGTTATGATAGAGTGCCTTCAAGGGGCATACACACCCCCAGTTTAACAGTTTTGTGAACGGAGCATGGTGGGTGAACGGTTAACGTTCTGGCCTCACATTCGGGAGGACGCGGGTTCGAATCCCCGTCCGGGCATCCATATTTGGATTTTCCATGTATTCCCAAAATCACTCCACGCGAATGCCGGGATGCTTCCTTCAATAAAGGCCATGGCTGAATTCCTTGTCCCCAGTCCCATCCCGCCTCTAATGACCTTAGCCGTCGACGAGGCGTAAAGCAATAAGAAAAAAAGTTTTGTTTGCGGCACTACGGTTGTTGTAGAATCTCCCCTTTTAAGTTTTATCGTCCTTAATTATACTCCAAATGTGGACAGTACCTCTAAATATCAACATAAGCTGCCAGGTCGTAATGACTATAACTTCAAGCTCAGGGGTGAAACACGTTTGTAAATTAATATCTTAGTCGGTGTAGCAGTCGTATCTATGGTTTTTAGATTTTTAATTAGCACCTTCAAAAAGAACCAAGACAGATATTCTTGCTGTTGCCGTTGCTTTAGGGCGCGTCGATAGCGGGGTCATTAGCGCCCTAACAGATATTCTTCGAGTAGAAGATATTCAAGGTGTGACTTCATACTCACGACGACTTGTATGCCGTCGAGAGGGAAGACCTGCTGTTTGGGCCAGTCCCTGGGCACGTATCTGTAGAACTCGAGGCCGTCCTTGTACCACTTGACGGAGTAGAGCGCCTCCCCCTCGGAGTCGTAGTCGCACTGCAGCCTCGCGGAGTCACCCAGCTGCGTGTGCGGCGGGACGCGGACCTCCAGGAGCCGCAGGCAGCCGCCACCGTCACCTGCCGACCAATCAGTAAACATTACTTAGAAATCCGCTAGTATAGTAGCCACCGCACTGATCAATAGAAAGATCTGGTAGTCAATTCTTAAGGCACCCATCCCTGGTTATGCATGTTACCCGTTCATTCCATGTATTTTCATTGGCTCTTTTTTTTTAACTGCTCTTAACAGCGAGGTCTTTAGAGACGGGAAAGGATGGGGGCAAGGAATGGGAAGGAATTCGGCCATGGCCTTTTGAGGGAGGCATCCTGACATTTGCCTGGAGTGATTTTGGAAACCATGGAAAACCCAAATCTGGATGCGCGGACGGGGATTCGAACCGCCGTCCTCCCGAATGCGAGGCCAGACATTGGCTCTTAATTTCGCCTCTGGCAAAGTTTACTCTGTTCGTATGGAATACGCTAGAATTCTCCGCAATTATAATTCCTTATTAAAATTTAGATCCAGCAATCACTAAAGAGGAATGCGCGGAGATATTCGAAACTGTGACCGCTCGTAAGACGATACGAATTTGCTTTATGGGTCAGCAAGGGCTATAGGGTGAGGTTGGTGTAGGTAGTATTCCTCTTGTTATTTCAGGACCTCTAGGTAGGAAATGAGGTGATGTGGCTGTTACCAGTATCCAGTTAAGTTTAGTTCCTGAGAGGCTATGACACACTTGAAACCAAATTTTGAAATAAACCCGTTTAGTTAACAGAGTTGGCTCAAGGTCAGTATGCTCTATTTCCCCAACCTGCAACCCTTACGGCTACACGCGAATGGAAATTTACCACTAGTCTACCTGGACACAGTGGTCAGCTACGAGAGAAAGGAATGATAGGAGATGTTGAGGCGAGGAGCGGGGCCCAGTGGACACGACCTTTAGCCGCCTATTCGGAATTAACAGGGTACAATGGGATCAGATTCCCATTCTGAATGTTCATATTTTGGAGAAAAAAATTCCTCGATGTTTTCGGGATGTGACCCTAGCCATATGATTCCATTCGCGTGCAGTAGCCACTGTGATACCACTGTGATATCATCAGAAAATCGAATGCTATGAGGGTTTCCATCCATCTAAAAAAAACTTTCCCAGGAAATATAAATGAAGTGGTTTCCTGTTATCTTCTCCCGTATGGTTAGTTTTATTAGGCGTTATTATGTGTATACTTGACTGAGATGGTGTACGTTTTAAGTGTACTATACCGTTAGTGTGTGTTATAAATGTGAAGTGAAAGTGAAACCTGGTACCTGCCCTTCTGTGCTAACATTGTGTCGCGTGTTGACCGAGCGAGTGGCGAACTTACCCACTGTGGGTCCGTCCTAGCATCTACTTACTGTCGGCTGAGGTACTTCAAGTTTCCAGTCGGCATCTGTAAGCTCCTGGCTAGGAAAAATACATGCACAGAGACTTAAATTGCGTAAAATCAAGATGTAGGTGTTCCTTGAAATGATATGAAGAGTTGTGGCTACTTGATTTATTGTGGAAGCGGCTGTGTGGTACAGTTACAAGTTATTGGTACATGAAATCGGTGTTTCCTGATATTGGAATAGTGGACCATAGGATCCAATGTTAATGCAGTTTGCATTCCAAGCCAGTAGAGGGAGAATGATAGGAGAAATGCCTAAAATGGCCTAATTGGATATTAACAGGTCTGCCCCACGAAATTTCACATCACGGACTGGGGCGAATCGTGCACGCAAAAAGGCGCCCTCGATTCTGGAAGGTGGGGAAAGCCTTCCTCTCATTGGCTGTTTGTCACGATGGAAATGCGTGTGGTTCACGTGCTCATAGTGTGTAAGCCTCGTGTACCCGCCGTGCTATACACAGTAAGGACTGCCAGACCAGCGTCCTTGGCGCGGGTGTCGTATATGAGCGGTGTAACCTTCGTACTACTGTGCTGGCTTGGAAGCACTCCGCCTTCATTACCGCTAAACTCTATACTAAAATCTATACAAAAATCAGCTACCGCGACAATTGTGCGTAGCATAAATGCAACGTCCGATCTATTACTTGCGATCAAAAGTGGGCCTATCCAATGACCTCAGTAATAAAGGCTGCAGAGAAATTTTGGGATTTAGCCCAGGTCCCAGTTATGCAATCTGATATTATAAATTGTGCACCATAACCTCTCCTACTGTATTCATGAAGTACCATCGTGGAAGAACGCGGGTTCGAATAACCGTCCGGCTAACCAGATTTCAATTTTTTATAGTTTCCCAAAATCGTTACAGGCGAATGCCGGAATGGTTTCTTGAAAAGCAAAAGCCGACTTCTTTCCTGTTCTTTGTTCCCAGGCTTTTGCCACCTTTCCACACGTTTACGAGGCGTATAGCCATTAGCAAAAAATAAATTTAAAACTTCATTCAACAATTGGTTTTCGAGCCTGTTAATTCTGCATCGACCTGATTCGCAAGTTACAATCCAAAACTGCTTTTTGGAGGTTGCGTTTTACTGTAACAGATTTCACTTGTTCGTCAACAGAAATCTGCGATTTCAGCATAATGAAGCATCGTCTCACTTTTCACATGGTGCTCGTGAATCCCTTAGTTAGATTTTCCTTGAAAAGTTTATGTTTACCAACTCGTTCTGAAAGTATCTGATCTTTTTCTCGAGGGTTCACTTGAAACTTCTTGTGCAGGAGACACCTTTAGAAACTGAAGAGTATATAGTGGCGACAATTCTAGCCTCCTGTCACATTGTTTGAACGACACCTAGAGTACAACAGACTATGGAGGGACGTTGTTGTGCCTGCACCGAATCTGGGGGACGTCATTGTTACAAATGGCCGGTAACGTAGGGACTGGGTGTTTCAGCTTCACGGACCGAATGTCACCGCCTCGAGTCCGGCAGAGGACAGTGGTGTTTAGGTTAGGTGTTGCATTGTGTTGTCGTGTGTTGTCCCACAATTGAACAATCAGATAAATACTGGACAGAGCATTAACATATACATGATGACCACATAAATAAATTGAGTGCTGGCTTGAAGAGCAAAAAAAGTTGTAAATGTTTCCGCAGCTTGGGAAAATAATGCACATTAATAAAATGATATTACATTTAAAATCTAACATTCGTAAGTTTCCTTATTCAACTTTCATAGGTAACTTAAAACAATTATGGCTTATAACCCGCGACTCATCTGTTTTCAGACCGTGAAATTAATACATTTAGCCTTTACTGAAAATTGTATCATTCATCAAACTTGATGAATGTTCTACTGGCTCAGAGGTTAAGGCGTCTGACTGGAGTTCAAATGGTCTCCAGTTCGAATTCCTTTCTCGCAGAGATTTTCATAGGTACTTATTCCGACCTTCACCTTTGGCACAGCGTGCTATGTAATGTGTATTACACCGGAACGCTTCCGTGACTCGGATTCCACAGTAAACTGCAGGTCTCCATACCGGGACTACCGGATTACGCTGAATGTCTACTATAGGTTAGGATAGGTGCGGATTGTACAGCCGATAAAGGACCCTGTCACCAAGTCATTATGACCACGCAAGGTTTTACTACCAAGCTTCATTTCAGAAGGATGTTTGTAGCGCTGGCATCATACACAGCTTCTTTCGGCCTCTGTGTTTGCATTTCTCTCTAACGTCTTGTAGTTTACGATGACTGCAGGTATGTGGCGTTCTGGCGAGCCGAGAGGCAACAACCCCGTCGTGTTTGTGGCGGACTCGAAAGCTGTTTACACCGGTAAAAGCTGTCAGCACAGCCGTCAGCGATATTGCGTCTGCCGCTGTGTTTGCTCCCGTTGAATGGGGCTACCTCGCGCCCAAGCTGCGCTCCACCTTTCCAGGCCAGACGAGGAAAAACACCTCAATCAATAACATCTGGTTCCCTGCACTATGACGGAGGGCTGTTACCCAGACACAGTGTCGGCTTCCCGTACTCATCATTTATTCGCGCCGCTAGTTAGCAACTGTTACCTGCACTGATTTTGTACAGCAGGGTCAAGGCAGTTGAACCAAGACGCAGTGACTATTTAATCGACTTAAGGAAGTAGCTTCATCGTCTAAAGAAGAATAACATTGTTTACATCAAATGACTGTATAGTCAGGAAAGTTGCAGAATGAATCACCATCAACTTTTATACAGGCAACCATAGAGTACCTGCATCAAGTAACTATGAAAACAACAGACACCTGTAGCATATTTAGGAATGTTTTATCTCATAGACAGGCTTTCATCAATTCGAGATCAGTCTCGCGCATGAAAGTTTTTAACTGAGTCTTGCTCTTCGTCTTCTATACTTAAAAGGGTAATGTTAAGGTACTTAAAGTTAGAGCACACGCACAGTTGCACCCACATGTTATAACATAATGCACTAAAATACAGAGCCTTCTGTCTGCCCTTATCATTTACATGCCATTTGAAAATATCAATAATAATGAAAGGTAAGATTTAAGAGAAGTGTGTCATAGTATAGAGGAAATTTTAACAAGATACCTATGGACGACTGCATACATTAATGGAAAACAAGAGAACAGAACAAATGAAATTGTCTGTGATTCAGTAGAGGAAAAGATTATTCATTTAGGCTCGGAACAAGAAAGGAATCTACAAAAGCAATTCTGCAACCACAATTATTTTAGAAACATTTAAAAAAAATAGGTATACATATTTTTGATTCGTTAGTTGCTTTATTTAATGCTAAACGGGATAAAAATTTAAAATATCGTGAAAGATATGGCTAAAATATCAAAACAGTAGAGTAATTTTATAAGTTTTGAGTTAAATATGAATAGATAAAAAACAAGTGGAGAAGGATCAGACGCTAGAATCATTTCAGTAAGTTGAAATGAGATTGTATCCACTCTTATTCAACTTATATGCGGAAGAAACAACGAAATAAATGACTTTAATGGATCAGATCCGAAAAAAAATGAAAGAAACTTTAATTAATCGGTACAAAATGAAATGCTAAAGATTTCCCGATATCTGATGCAGAAAAAAAAATATTGATGAGAGAATTTGGAGTAAATATAATTAAAGGGAGAACCAAAGTTGTCAAAAATTGCTTTGTACTAAATTGTTGATTGGAATAGATACGGTTGTTTTGAATATTAAAAATTAATTTTACTAATGAAAAGTTGTGAAACGAGCATGTAAAAAACAGATTAACATAAGAAAAAAAGTTTCGTTCTCAAGGGGAGAAACTTTGTTATATATCATTTAGATTTAGGATTTATCCATTTCGGTGGAAAATAAGATAAGACCTCGCATTCATGAGGTCTGAGTTCGATTCCCGTCCTGCTATACGGATTGTGATTTTATTCGATCACTCTAGCCGACTGCAGCTATCTATCTTTCGTATAGTCCATAGAACAGCATTTCTCAACCTTTTCCAACTGGAGGACAAGTAAAATGTCAAAATAATTATACGGATCGTCAAATTATACTTCTAGAGACCAAATTTTATATATATATATATATATATATACTGTTAACCAAACCACCACCACTGATCGTAGTCCGTTAAGATCTCCTTCTAAAATAACCCAATAATCCTCTCTCTGATGCCGATTGGAAACGTATTTAGTGCGTAGACTATTATAGTAACATTGCAATCATATCCTCATTTCCTCGAAATAACATATTTACGTTTCTCTTTTAAATATTCATAGTTTTTAGAAAGTTTGGCTTATAGTTTATACTCACCTAATTTTTTTATGATATTTTAAATTCAGTTATAATTAATTTTCTAATAATATTCTACTATGGACCATTTGTCCCATCTTCAAAGTCCTCTTCGGTTACAAAACAAATGCAGTCCTAAAAAAAAATTTCTAAATCTGTATATTTGGACCTTTTCAATACAATAGGAGAGAGAAAAAATTAAGCATTTCAAAAGTGATATTTAAGCAGTTATTTTGGTAGAGTAAGTGTGAAATAAGGAGATTTTGGAAACGATTGGTAATGAAAACAGTGAATGAAAGAATATAATAAAGAAGACGTAGCATGGGGATTACATTTATAGACCTGTTATGGTCAGCAGTCTTCCCATTGTCGCAATTTTGCAATCTACGTATATGATCTGCGTGGCAAGGATCGGTGGAAGTGAGGGCACTCCCATTGTCCGATGATCTTGTTATCATGAATGGGATTTCATTCCTGCATTGCTTACCCCATATCCACATTCGAATGAGATCTCAACAGCAATTGATGCAGTACGTCAAATAATGACCAATCTACATCTTCCCTATCAATGTTAGGACAGATTTCCATAGGGCTCTACACCTCGTCGAGGTCATTAAAGGCGTGAGGGGATGGGGATCAAGGTACGGGAAGGAATCTGGCTATAGTATTTTGAAGGAACCATCCCGGAATTCGTCTGGCGTGATACCAGGAAACTATGGAAAACCGAAATGTGCCTTGTCGGACGAGAAATTGGACAAACGTTCTCCCGAATACTAAGCACTTGGGTTACCGCTTCACCACTGGGTCGGTGGTTGGGGAAAACTTTGGTCCGTTTCTATTGGCCAGCAATACCGGAAAATTGCGAGAATCTTTAATACTAAACAGAGACACATCACTGTTATAAAATAGGAAGATATTGTGCCGCGAAATATTCAGCATAGGACATACGGATCAGTACCATACAGAGTAGTGAACGGCAGTCAGTAGGCAGAACAGAACGATGCAACACGAGAAGAAATCATGGCCAAAGCGTACTGCTGACACAGTGAAAACATGGCCACAGGTACAGTAGAGATATCATTACATGGTATTCTGCCTGGGAGACAATTCGTAAAATTTTACCGAGAATGCATATGAGATGTGTTTTCCATACTCAATGAAGCATTTAATTCATATTAACGCAATACAAGTCAATCATAATAATTTCAAATTCCGAGTTCTTCCTTTATTTGAATGATTGCTTAAATGAATCCATTTATACAAAAATATGGGAAATAAATAATATTTATAAGTGTAGTATTCTTCTAATATAAAATATTGATTAAAATTATGAAGTGTATTAGTTGTTTGTAGTAGTAGGCATTTGCAGAAGCTATGCTGTTTGCCCTTTTTTGTCACAGATATCTGTGAAAATATAGTATTTCAGTATGTAACGCGAAGAAATGTGGTATTACACAACCAACCCTAAATATTAGATTAGAACGTTTCAATTAGTAAATTCACTGTCATTACTGGTAACGTCGCAAATCCCTGACACGTTATCCGTGATTCTGTTAGTAATATTTAGGGAAAAATTGTAAAACTCAGCAATCAGGCGTTACAGATCCTAAATATTTATTTCCTTTTTTAACCGTTTATTGGCTTGCAGATGGATTGAGAATTCCGAAATTTTTGGATGTGAGAGAAAAATGAAATATAGAACACAGAAAGTAATGTTTAATAGTGTTTTAGTATTGTGAGAATCGTATGATGTTTTAATTATAACTCATTTTTATAATAATAATAATTTTAAAATTGTATTTTCCTTAGTAATGGCCTTCAAATTTTGAATTTTTTGTTGTTGGAGTTTATCAGTGTACGCGTTATGAGGTAAAATGGATGACGAAATTTAAACCGCCCTTACGGATTCAGGACTTGAACTTCGGACTCGGCGTTCGGCCTCTCTGACCATTACGCCACAGCGGCTCGCCAGAGAGCGTTATGTTCCCACAGGAATCTTGTCGGGTCACGTTCCCTCCTCGCCCGGCCGCAGCAGCTGGAGCGGAAAGCAGGGCTGCAAATTGGCTGAGATGGCGCCTCGCTCGCTGTACTGTATTTGTCAGCGCTCCAAGCGGCTCCCGGGGGAAATAACGAGGCCGCCCGGCGAGCCATTGGTTCGTGACTCGACTGTGCGTGCGCGCGTGTCCAGAGATTGGAGGGGGTAGGTCAGGAAACAGGTAGCCTGCCAAACAACGCTGCTACTATCCAGATCTATTTACGAGAAGTACTTTGCTATCTACAAACATCTGACCGGGCTGCATATGGATCAAAGTGCTCTGACTTCAAATTGAAGGTACGGTTTAAAGAAATAATAATAATTAAATGCAGTGCCAATAGTGATACATGTTAGTAAAAAGAAATATTAAGTACCGAGCAGTTTGACTCAATCTCTGTATTTCTAGCGCAAATATTATTATTTCCATCCTGCATCCTGTTTTATGTACTTCGTAAACTCTCGTATAATATTATTTACGTACAATTCTTCAATGTACGCTTTCTTTGTTGCTAATTATTTCCAAAATATATTCATTTCATACATTATCGGCCCACATGTAATTAATCCTTCTATACCACCATATTCCGATGATATTTCTCTGTCTGAAGGCATAAAACCGACCGTGGTGGTGTAACGATTAGCGTTCTGGCCTCGCATTCGAGAGAACGACGGTTCGAATCCTTGTCCGGGCATCCAGATTAGGGTTTTCCATGGTTTCCTAAATCACTCCAGGCAAATGCCGGGATGCTTCCTTCAAAAGGCCATGGGCGAATTCCTTCCCATTCCTTGTCCCCCATTCTTTCCCGTCTCTAAAGACCTCGCTGTTAAGAGACGTTAAGCAGTTACAAAAAAAAAGAAGGCATAAATTAATTTTGCATTTATGGTTGGCATACATATCGTAACTATGCACGGAAAAAATATTTAAAAACCTGTGGAGAGTAATTAGGTTTTGAGCCCTGGCTTCAACCTTATTAAATAAACAGAGATATAAATTGGAGAGCAGTAGACTAAAAATAACGATGGATCTCATTAATCTGGCACTTCAGATTGCGGTGGTTTCCGTCAGCCCGCTGTATAAATTATTAATAAGCTGGTATTAACATCTGAAAAAAATTGAGCCTGTATTAATATGCAATCTTTGAAAACATTCTCATATTATTCACTGTTACTGTGATGGGCACGATATTTAGTACCATAATAAGGTCCAATAGTTCCTGTTCTAAACAAGAAGGAAGTTTAAAATAAATAAAATATATCTATAAATTTTCCGTGTAATGCCTTTTACTGTAATACATTTTTCATAACATGTCATTTTCTTATTTTTTTTTATTCAGGAATTTGTTCTTTCTCACAAAATGTTTTATCATATTTGCCTGTACTTCTTTATCGTTAGTAAATTTTCGTTCACAAAGATCAGATTTAAGTTTTGAAAACAAAGAAATAGTCACAAGAGGCTAGGTCAGGACTCATTAGCGATCGAGGGAGTTGGACGAAGCAGCACTGCTTACTGATTATGTTATCCTCGTGAAGGGCACTGTGGACGACCCGTGCATCTATAGAAAATTCACCCTTCATCTTTTCTTTAATGGAATGTCGCAGTTTTACTATTGGGTTAAAATAATAACTTGAATTCACCATAGAATTTTTTCCTTTAAGTCGATGGATAAAACGGTCTTCATTATCCTGGAAAATAGTGTACTTCCTCGTCGAATGCGACTATACCGCCTTCTTTGGAAAAGATTATCCAGCCAGGCACACTCTAAAGATTCTCCTTTTCATAGAAGTTAGATAGCAAAGAGCCATGGTTTCATCGGTGGTGACGATGAATTGTAGAACTGCTCCAAAATCTGCAGTTAACCCATTCTTAATTTTGCATTGAATAAAAAAGTTTAGCTACTTAACAAGCACACACCTTGATCATGCGCAAATCTTCATGCAGAACTCGAACAACCATTTTTTTTTTTTTTAGATAAGCCTAGTCTAGTAGTAATTAATTTTCACTTTAGTCTTCAGTCCGAAAATATTTCCGCCTCTACAATGTCGTTGTTTTCTTCCTGCTGTAGGAATTTTGCGGCTTGGTTCGTCGTTTAGGGATTCTCTTCTAAGTTTATAAAACTTTTTAGCGAGTGCTTCATAGTTGAATATAAAGGATAAACGTCACCGTACACATTTTGAAGGCGTTTGTGAATTTCCGACGGCTTTTTCTTTTCTTTTTTTACTGCTTAATGTCTTTTAACAGCGAGGTCTTTAGAGACGGGAAAGGATGGAGGGCAAGGAATGGGTAGGAATTCTGTCATGGCCTTTTAAAGGAAGCATCCCGGCATTTGCCTGAAGTGATTTGGGAAACCATGGAAAACCCAAATCTGAATGTCCGGACGGGGATTCGAACCGGGCGTTTCCGACGGCGTACGACGTTCTTTAATTAAGAACTTTATCAATATACAATACTGAATATTCGACAGGTTATGTTCGTCTCTGATACTAGCATGGAATAACTTGCGAGGAAAAACGCAAAACACAATGTTACTGTCTGGAACTTAAGGTTCCAAAAAAATACAGGCTTCCATTGACCAAAAGCCACAAACACCTCAGACGGCAATGCATACAGTATATGTGAATGCTATCATTGGCGTGCTGAATGGCAAACTGTAGTGTTACCGCACGAGTCCCGCTTAAACTTATCCTACAGTGATGGCCACGTACAGAACGTGTTAGACGCTATCGAGATGAACACAGCCGGGTAGACTGCATGGTTGAGAGGCATAGCGGAAAAACCCCACGTTTTACTCTCGAAATTCTTTAAATTCCCTTTAATTCAAATACATGTTAGCTAGTATTTCAGCCATATCAAATCACGTGATAATGTCCTTTTACTCTAAACCGAGATTTTTTATCTTAAAAATGGAATCTCTTTTAGACTCTGTACGTTACATTTTTGGTTTAAATCAACCTAATGTCCAACAATGAGCAAACGCGAGGAACAGATGAAACCGGGTCACGCGGTAATTACCTGTGACATTAGAAACTAATTGTTTACCGTTAAGAATGCTCCAAACTGATTATTCCCATAAACGTGTTGAGTGGATCAGGCAAAGGCGAGGTTTTGTTTATTCAATCTATAATCCTCTGGACACCCGCAATAGGTGGTGAATTTCCTTTTCTAATGGAAAGGAAGCAGTTCCCTATCTTGTTGGCACCTGAAATGACAGTAGCAAGTCGCAAGGGAAAATTTCGTACAGAGGAGACATTTACCTAGCTTAACTTTTCTACCGCATGGGAACTATTCTAGACCCTCGACTAAACCAAAAACTCTTCCACGGGCTGATACATAACTATTAATTAGAACGCAAGTTACCAACTTAGTGTGGCGTAGCATTCAGTCATTGATCAGAGGAGAAGAAGACGTAAGAACCGCCATATATAATAATCAGTAAGCCTAGGATTCTTAGGTTCGAACCTATTTTACCCCTACACTAATTTTCTCGAAATTTTAATTTTATTTTTCGTCTTTTGTATAAACTATTAAGATTTGTAAATTTAATAGGACCTAAAAGAACCGAATTTCTATGTTATTACCTAAAATGACATAATTCGGTTTTCAGAACCTAAAAGTATCTATTCGATGTACTGATCCAGTCCGACTGTAATTATGTTACTTAAGTAAAACAAATGACCGACCGTATTAGTTCAGTGGTGCGGGCCCGGAGCTAGTAAGTAAACTGAACTCGGGATACGCCATGGGTTCGAACCCCACCTTTGGCTGTTCTGGAAGGTGTTTTGTAGTTTTCATTTTCATCTCCAGGAAAATGCAGAAACCTTATTGATACGCCACGGCCGTTTCCTTTCCCTACTTCCTTCTTAAAAATTTCCTTTTCTTCTTCTACATCCAAATTTCCTTTCCTTCTTCTACATCGATTCAAGTTGATATCACGTGAGCGATCCGGCCAGTCTCGCCATTCTCTCTATGACAATGTCATGAGAGAAGTTTTAAATGAGTGAAGTCCACAATAAAGGCATAATGTACTGTACACAATAGTGGCTTATGTCGCGTGTTTTAATGTGAATGAGCAATGTCATGTTGGAATTTTTAAAGGAGTACCTGTGATTGTATTATAAAGTCACAATGTTTTTAACACAACGGCAGTATATATAATGCGTGTATTAAACTTTATTTTCCTTAACAATGTGTAAATTCCTAAATTAGAATTTTAAAGACCTATAAAAGCCTAAAACGTGAATTGAATAAACCTAAATTTAGTTTATTTTTAATCCTAAAAATCCGGGGCTTAATAATCAGTTAAGGCAGATAAATAAAGATAAAAAATACAAACCAACGACGTTCTATAATGAATCATCAGTCTATGGAAATTTATATAACTCTAACAGTAAGTAATATTGATCATAATCTTTCATTACTTCAAAGCAAAATTAAATTAAGTACATTTTATCTAACTAAAAGTCGTGTGAAATGTGTTGTTCAGTAATTTTTCAGTACCCATAATTGTCATTTGTGTTTGATGCAACTTGAATTCATTTCGACACTGGGAATTCTAGATCAATCAGTGTGCGAATTTAATTGTTAGAACGTTTTATCGAACAATCTGTAAGTAGAAGAAAATTTCTTCTGAGCTGTTGCTCTTGAGGGTGTCGGAGATATATTATTGCATCATTTTATACAAAATTTAGCAGCGTACTGGATCGGCGTTTCGAGCGTATCGGAACAGCAGCCTCTCGAGCCCCGTCAGATTTGATCAATTATTATGGACTGCTTGGGAGGGCGCGACGAAACTGCTCGTGTTAAGACGCTGCTCAATCGCGCGGAACGTCGCCGATAGCTTAATGGGAGTCTCCATCACTCGTGTCGCCCGCGCGATCGGCAGCGCCGTTCACACGCAGTCCTTCACTGCCACCGCCAGCGTGAAAAACACTTGCTAACACGACGAGTCCCGCCGAGCATCAAGCTACAACAAAAATCTCTGATACTGTTACCAAAGCTGTGAAGGTGTTCAACTATTTAGAAGGTAAAATATTTAGTTATTCTTTGAGAGTTGAAAAAAAAATATTCCTACCAATGAAATACTAGACTAGAGGTAGCAAGTTCAGTTGTGTGTGACATACTTAAGGAACTCAAAGTTAAACCAGTTCTCGAAACTTTGGAAAATTATATAACATCTTGGACAGACCATACATTACGCATAAAGGACCGAGGGTGGTGGGTGAGTGGTTAACGTTCTGGCCTCGCATTCGGGAAGACGCGGGTTCGAATCCCCGTCCGGGCATCCAGATTGGGGTTTTCCATTGTTTCCCCAAATCACTCCAGGCTAACGCCGGGATGGTTCCTTAAAAAAGGCCATTGCCGAATTCCAACCCGTTCCTCGTTTTCAGTCCCATCTCGCCTCCAATGACCTTAGCATTCGAAGAGGCGTAAAAAAAAAAGAGGATAAAGGCGGACCTCATCCACGGAAAAAATCCTTAAATACCAACACAGAGGCAGGAGAGATGTAGGAAGACCACGAGTACAGATGTTTGATCTACCGATCTGGTTTAGGTGTTGTGCGGCACCTGAACCGAAGCCCTTCTCCGCCATCCTGACCACACCATGCCATCATACTACATCACTACGCCCCCGCCGCGGAATTAGGCTCTTCCGAATTACCCGCCATTACAGCGGGGACGGTGAGGCAAGGCGCCTTTCGCCAATCCTTATGGGTGCTCACGGGGAACCGCGTGGAGGCGGCGCCCGCGACGAACCAGGCCGAAGACCCTTCCAAAACCTGGACGTATGGCTAAAGCCTCTCTGTGTTTCCGGCGCGAGACACCCAGCCCCACCCTTACCCCGCAGGGCGGGCGGAAGCCGCAGCGACCGGGCGCCGCGCAAGAGCGCCCCTTCTCATGATCTACCACGCCAGCTGACCGAACGTATCTGATGTAGAAAGACCAGCAAGAAGATGGGTTGAGACCGTAAGAGGCCTAACACTGTATAGCAAGAAGAAGAAGAGAAAATAAAGTTCGTCTGACATTACTAGCCGGTAGTTAGGGAAGGGTAGTTAGGCCACCGAAATGATAGAGTTTCAACTTGCTGCGCAGACCATCTCTGTCGTGATTGAACCTGAAATTTAAAGTTGAATCCGGAACGAGTAGCCTGCTACTGTACGTCATACGAGCAATATTTGATTTTTTTTTGATTTTTTTTTAACAGTTTAACGTCCCTTTTTAACAACGTGGTCTTTAGAGACGGGAAAGGATGGGGGCAAGGAATGGGAAGGAATTCGGCCATGGCCTTTTGAAGGAAGCATCCCGGCATTCACCTGGAGTGATTTGGGGAAACCATGGAAAACCCAAATCTGGATGCCCGGACGGGGATTCGAACCGCCGTCCTCCCGAATGCGAGGCCAGAACGCTATCCGTTACACCACCACGCTCGGTGCAATATTTGAGATTTGAACCTAGGATCCGAACTTTTGAAGGCGATCAGTTTAATATCTGTTTACTGGAGCTACGATACCACTAATTCAAACGATAACATCAAGAGACACGGTCGAAATTACAGAGATGTAATTAATAGGGCAGAAGTGTAGTTCTGGCCTATTTCAACTACCTGCAAATCTGATGAAAACAACTGAACACTTTGAGATTTTATAACACCGTCCTGATACAAAGTAAGCAATGTTTACATCGAACAATATTAGCTTGATGGTGAAGAAGAATTAATGCAACATCCACGTTTGGAGCGTTTCATGGTATGGTAGTAAATAATAAGAAAAATGCTTAAATGAAACAGTAATAAGTGAAGAAGTTTATTAATGCAGACTCTTCTTTAACGATATTAAAAAAGAAAGCATTATGGTTTTTTTTCATCGAGTAATTGAAGGGTAAATAGGATAGCAAATACGCGAGTAGTCCATAAGGGAGCGTCCATAATCTACGTGACTCTATTTTGATCTTTTTGCCTCGCAGTGTAACACGTAGCTTTTTTCCCTATTAATTTAATTTCAGAAGACATTTTGTATTGTTTTGTTTTTACAGACTATCGTAAAAACTATTGAATGTATATTTGCGTTATGTACTTTTATATAATTATAAATATTCTGAAAATTTTTTTGACACTAGCTACTTCCACAAGGATCTTTTTTTAAATTTTATTATTATTTTTTAATGGCATTCGGCTTCATAGGCCTTACAGCCAGCTCAATGTGATGATCCTGACTTCCAGTTTATTATTTTCTCCAGTGTATCATTGCTACTAAGTATGGACACTACAGGACGGATAGGACATTCACAAAAACATTTCATTGACGCCCAACGTCAACCATTTTAATATTGAAAGAGCATTTAATTTATATTTGCAATGAAATGGTCAGCCACTTTAATATTTAAAGAGCATTTAATTTATATTTGAAACAAACGAAAATAACATAACAGTATTATACCTTACAATTCTTTCGACATTATTTGATTAATAAAGAAAACACAATGTATTCGTAGATATAAGCAATTATTTCTGTGTTTTATATATGAAATAGAGTACACAGCTCGTTCTCATTTAAGTCTATTGGCAGAGAAAGTCAGTCACTATATTATGATGTACATTACCATTGCTGACGACGGCTTCTCTGATGGGATTAACATAAATACAACATTGATAGCATCCCACCTTCAGAAAAGAATTTTCAGCTCTCAAACAAAGTTCAACTCGAACATCCATTCATTTCTTACACGTCCAGAGAGATGTAACGTCTTTTTGTTATGTATACCTTCTCTGGCGTCCAGAGAAACACATTCACGGCCTTCTAAAATAAACATGTGATGATGCACTGAGATCAACACAAAGCTAAGCTTGACCACTGTGCCACTGTTCATTCTGTCCTTAACGCTCTCTCGCTTCCGGCCTTCGTTGGCGGGCTACAGTGGCCAGAGATATTACTAACAACTCGAGGTTATGAGCGTTATTTAATAACAGTTTTATGTAGTTAGTTAAACCAAAACACTGAAAAAATGCAGAACATTTAAGTTAACATTTTCATTATTAGATTTATTTATTTATTTATATTCCTTCAATGCAGATAGTTTCTTTAAATTCTTTGCCCTTAGATATGTAAGATAAAAGCTTTAACTATCGAGCAGCAATGTTAGTAAAAAATTTAGATTGGAAATAAGCCCGGGTCAGAATGACAACTGGCATTTGACGTTACAGCATAGGGCGTGAGTAATTTAAGCTTTTAAAAAATAATTTGATTTCATGAGTGACATGTTACTGAAAAAATTACTTCATGCTGATCACATTTATCTCGATCTATGTGGCTTGGCCCAGGATTAAAATAAAGTAATAATATATAGCATAGCTCAAATTGTTCAGATTTAAATTGCTTTGCTTTCAGTGACGCAACATTACTGACCTTATTACGACAGACGCATGTTAGTAGTTCCATCTGTATCGCGATGTAAACCGCAATCGAAATACGTACAAAATTACAAAATCAGGGTTGTGAGCGTTATTTAATAACTATTGAATTTAGTTAGCCAAATGATTTGTCACAACTTTCTGTACAGCAGAACATTTTTGACGGGTTTAGAGGTTAGTTATAAATGATGTACGACGAATGGCGATAGCTGACGCGAGGATGATGTTAATCTGAAATTTGATGGAAGATTGAAGAGATTTTTACAATGACAATACTCAACGTATGCTGATATCCCTTATTTCTTACTAGTGTAAGCCCGTGTCCGGGTCTAGAATAGTTCCAGTTTTTATGATGAAAGATTATGACAGGTTGACCTGATTTGACCAAATATAAACATGACCTGTGTTTCAGGGTGAATAAAATCTCTAAGCTTCAAGAACTCAGACGCTAATAGAAGTAGGTATTAAACACGAACAGGGATGATAGCACAATCGTATAATTGCTTAAATACAAACATGACCCTTAATGTTCACTCTGCAAAATTTAAAAAATTTCTATTTGCTTCGAAAGCATCACGTTTTTTTACTGAGATGAGGCAAACACTCATAATGTAATCATTGGTCACAGTACGGCCAGAGAACTTAATACACATTTCATATTATTAAACAGTTGAGCAACTCCGAAGAAATGAATTGCCAAAACACTCGATTCGGTAACATATTTGGTCTGATGTCTACGTACAGCGATCATGAAGAAAGACCACTAACGACAGTTGTCAGTAAAATACCTAAAAGTAAATAAACCATAATGCATAAACTTTGGTCAAGCTACAACATTAGTGAATTTTTTAATTAAACTGAAATTTATTCTAAACCGGAATGACAATTGGCATTCGTCGTTACAGCAAAGACCATGAGTAATTATTTAAAAGTTTTTTAAGTTGCTTTCGTTAGCAACTTATACTGAAAAGCAGATCTTAAAGTTTATCAATATATTTTTAACTATGAGATTCTACGAAAAGTAACCTTCATGAATGTATTGTGGCAATTAATTTGGTAGCAGTTGCTTAGCTATTAAATTGTGGACGTAAGCACGGATTTCTTCTTATTGTATCTCTGGTAGCTGTTTTGCGAGCGAAGGCTGACACAGCCAATAGCTATCTATGTGAATGAATGAGTGAGCTTACGAAATTATATAGGAGATAAATGAAAATATCTTACATGCTGTTAAGTGAATGTATTCGGCATTACGAACAGGTGTTCCTCTGTGTTCTTTAAAATAATAACAGTTTTACTCTTATTAATATCACTTATAGTTGTTACATTCATATAAAGTTTAACCCTCTGTGTGGCACATACTGGACTGGGGAGGTATAACAGTACCAGACACGGACCCAGGCCCTCTCGTACTGGCAGGTTGTGATTGGAGATTTAGACTTTTCTGCAGCCTTCAGGATGAATGCCGGGACGTTTCCCAACCTCCACATCATGAACTACACATTTTACAAACAAAAATAGTTTTATCCCACACAGAACATAGTTGCGCGTATCGCAGGCAGTGGCAACGCTTTACTTCCACCACGCACCCCCCTCACCCCGTAATACTCTGGCCTCGCATTCGGAAGGACGTGGGTATGCATCCCTGTCCGGGCATCCAGATTTGGGTTTTTCATGGTTTCCTCAAATCACTCGAGGCGAATGGTGAAATATTTCCATCAAAAGACCATCGACCATCGCCAGATACCTTCTCATTGCTTGCCCTCCATTCTTTCCCGCCTCTAATGACCTAGACGTCAACGAGATGTAAAGCCATAAAAATTCTTCCCTCCATAGGTAATTAGTACGATCTGGCAGTAGCTATAAAATGCTTGGCGTAAGCAAGGTCATGCGGCCTTAAAACCAAAGCTCCAAATTTGACCATACCAGCCTTGAGCAAAACTCATCAAAGACAACCGACTCCTAAATTTTTGGATAAAGGTGATGAAGCAGATCATATTCATATTAAGTTCGTCAGTGTTTTGAAATAATTTCGCCTTATTTGACTAAGATGAAAGTTATATTTTGTGATAAAATTATGTCTGTGAAACATTCATATCCTGTTTTGTCAAAGTCAGTAACGTCTTATAATGAATTCTTTGTCGATATGTTTCAAGGATTAAGATATTTTATGGAACACCCAGTCAGATCATTGGCGGTACTCTAGGAGTCTCTAGGAAATTCAGGCGCAGAGATAATGTAATTTTCCAATTTTAGTTTAGTAATGCCGTCTGATTCTTAAGAAATTTCGCTTTTTTTTAGTATCTTCAATTTCTGTGTTTCGATTGGACAGCAGCGACTGGCGACCTCAGATTATACGGATGAACTCGATTTATTTCAGTATATTGCTAACGGTACAGTACTTTAGTTTCCTGATCTCCTTGGACTAAAAATCTTTGGATATCAGAAGCGTGTAGTCAATGAATTAGTGGCCTACAACGATACTGAATAAGCACAAAGGAAATTTTCTGCGTGTTTCCCTAAGAAATTGTTACCCACTAACTAACTAATTAGGAAACTACAAGCAATTCATTTCCTTAACCCTTCATAATTATGTAAATGTGATCCATTTACAGGTTGCATGTAAATTATTGATAAATCGAAACGGACAACACGATGCAGAATTATTGTCATTTTGAGACAATTATTAAAGTATTATGGAAATCAAAGCGCGGCGCAATTGTTACACTACTTGATTCAATGTAGCGGTTCATAGATGATTATTAAGACCATCTGAATGATCTCTCGAAAGTGCTGTTCAAAAGATTGGTGGGATATATATATATATATATATATATATATATATATATATATATATTCTCCAAGTGCGGAAAACTGAAGAATTTATGAAATGCTCTGGGGTAACTAGCCGAGTAAAGGAAATCACGCGATATTTCGGCCATCAAAACACAGTCGCCATCTTCTGGTGAAGTGAATGTGTTCGCCGAAATATCGTGTGATAACACTTCCTTAACTCGGTTTGTTACCCGAGAACATTTTATAAATTCTCAACGACGAGAAAAACTTCGTTCTTATGTACCTCTGAAGAAGTTGAAGAAATACTGATAGTCATGTTGTACGATTGAAACCAGGAGTTCTGATGTGAAAATACGAATAATCCATAATAGATATACTTATGTCTGCATATAATCACTGTGGTTGGCATTTTTGAGGCTAGTGGTTGGAGGTAATATTCTTATTTTATAATTTCAGTGATGATGTACGTGTGTTCTCCAACGGCAACTAGAGAATTTACAACATGAATGTGAAATTATAGAAACTCAGAGCAGATATCCTCTAATCACAAATTATTAACATATTCATTGTTCATAAACAGAAAGGAAGCACAAATGAAAATTAGAAGCTCACTGACAATTATAGTTGTTTACTGTGAGTCTCCTTTTTATTGCCATTCTTGGAGCGTAGTGTTGATTTACAACCAAAGTTCTCTTGAAGCATCTGCTAAAATAGGAGTCGTACGTAATGTAAGAATCGAATCGTATTTAACAAATTAATTCTGTATCGATCTTTAGAGATCTAGCAGTTCCTGTTTAGGAAATGTTTTGGGAATTATAGGCGATATTGATGGATGTTGTCTTTAGTCTACTGACAGTGATGGATGATGTTGACTTAGGCAGCATTTGGGCATAAAAAACGTCAGCGATGCGTTTAAGCTTACCAGAGGATATATCGCGATACTGCGGATGTGAAGATAGCATTATTTTAGATGCCGAAACTTTATTGTAAGTCATAATCAGGATGGACCGCATACCTGAAACAGGAATGGTATGCTGAAGACAAATATGTCTGTGATTCAAACAGGTTGTTCATGGCACTAATAAAGATCTACGTATCATGAAGACTTTTGCAGTTTACACACACGGTGATTTTAAAATCACTCAATAACGCTTGAGTATCGACAGATGTTATTAATAGAAACATGCCTCCCTTTGTATTGCTTGTCTGGAATCTGCTCGTTAACGTGCTATAAGAAAATGTTTGGTCCGTTGAAACCGGTTTGTTTGTTCCATACGCGGTTATTACCGATATGGATTTAGAGCTTAATTTATCAATTCACGAAAGCCAGATTCCAGCTGACATGGAATGATACATTTCATAAAGATGGAAGTACAAGATTCCTATAGAACTGAAGTGAAAGTGCATGTCATGCCCAATCTTCAGGGCATGTGAATGGTGTTAATCTACATTGCAACAGCCTGGGGAAATTTAGCTGAAATTGTATCCCGTCGCCTTTTCCGCTGTTTTTTTTTTTTTTTTAAATTATTTACTCAACGTATTTGAGTCATATAAAACAATGTTCTTTTTTGTTTACCTTTATTTTCTTACCTTGTAAAAAATCTTAAATGGTATACTTATTTTGTACAATAAATATTTCTACGAATTCATTGTCCAAATGTCCCAAACAATGAAAAAATACTTGTATGGTAACTTCAGTTCAATAGACTTCTATTTTAATAAGCCTTCGTGCTTTAGAACTACCATAAAAATATAATTCATAAAGCTATGTTAAACAATTATACCATTTTAAAATTGGTAATAACGAAGCAATTTTTTAATGTAATTGGCACGATCCGCTTACTACATGTTTTTTACACAAGAATTTGTCAAACTCAGCCGTTGGATAAATTTTTATACACTTTTTACATAATATTTTTAATTGATTTTTTTAACGTTTTAAGAAAAAAGGACATTGTTTAAATGACTCAAACATTCTTCAGTTAATTAAAAAAAAACAGTGTTAAAAACTCTTAATTTGTAGAAATGGCGGAATAAACTGAACAAAGTCATAATCTTCAAAAAAAATATTAATATAATTGTGAGACTTTTAAAAACATAAAATTTTGTCATAGGACATTATGTGACCTATCGGCGGTTGTGTGATTATCCTCTTATTATAGTGTAGCTAAATGTCTTTTTTTATTATTTAAAAAAAAAACATTTATTGTAGGCACAGTGCGTCTGTATGATTGAAAGCCTGAGTTGGGGTGGTGTTTTGTACCTTGGAAGGCGAGCAGCGCGGCTAAGGTTGGCAGCAGTGCCAGGTGTCGGGAGCTGCGGCCCATGTCGACATGCCAGCTGGACAGCTGCTGGAGCCGCGACGCCGCGGACAACACTGCTGGCAGGCGTCGGCGTCGCGGCGGCGGTTGACGCCGTCTGACGCTGCGCGCGCAGCCCGCCGGTTTGTTTACCACAGCCCGGGTGCCCTCGACCGCCGCTTAACCTCCGAAAACAAGACACCAGCACGCGCCGTGCCGGCCTGTTGTTTGTGTACGCCAACAACTGCCGTCTGGTCTGTTAAAACACAGAGACCCTACTTTCCTGGAACTTTATTACCACCACCGCATTACTGTCGAGAAAATTAAACAATGCTACCTTACCAATAAGAAAACTTTATCTAATAGTATCAAGCAGGGGTCTTATCTTCCCCGCGTTAAATTATAGCATAATTTATTGGGCACAGTACATTCGAAAGAACTAATAAACAAGAACTTTACCAAAAATGACCTACAGTGTAAAAACACAAGCAAACGTTGAAGGTGTCTTGTCGCTGAGACAATTGCTGATTTTTTTTTTTTTTTTTTTTTTTTGCGTGATAACTTAAAACATAATAGCTTACTTTTCAAAATAATCTTTTTGTGTTTGCTTTTCTCCTAGGTAATTAGAGGCGGAAAAATGTTGGGGAAAGGAAAAGGAAGGAATTAGACCATTCTATATACATATATATATATATATATATATATATATATATATATATATATATACTAACTGGCATTCGGCTACTGAGGCCATACAGCCAGCTCCACGTGATCTTCATGACTCATCCAGTGTATGATTCTCTTTAGTGAGTTGTTGCTACTAAGTATCGACATTAAAGGCCGAACACGACATCAACACACACAACACTTAAACACCACCCATGCCCTCGAACCGGCGACCTTCGGTACGCGGAGCCAGTACTCTAGCCCCTACGCTAACGATGCCGGCAGATCCTGTATATTCGCCTGTAACTGATTTCGGGGAACGATGGAAAATCGAAATATGAATGGCCGGGTGGAGATTTGAAACCACATCCTACTAAATTCCAATCCCGAGCGTCACCAATCACCCACCAGACACCTATTATTAACCGACTTCAAAAAAAGGAAGAGGTTCTCAATTCGTCCGTATTTTTTTTTTTCCGGTATGTATTTTCAGCGATATCTTTGCCAATTTTGAACAGAATTAAATGAAATATTTTAGTGGCTAGGGTATACCTCCAAAGTGGTACCACCCCTTCTTCCCCATTACATTCTTATTTTTTTTTAATAAAAACCCATATTTTTTATCTGATGTCGGTGGAACTTTGACATGTATGGTCAAAAATAAATAGAAAAATGCTGTCAACTTTTGGTTTGAAAAACTGATCCCCTCTTCCCCTATCCACCACGTTAATTATTGTCAATGTTCTCTATACAAAGCTACAGTGGACACCATTTAACTGATCTCCATTAAATTTGGCATATAGATGTAATTTTTCATGAAGAAGGTTTCTGACCAAAAATGAAAATAAAAACCACCTCATCTCTCCCTTTACACCTCTTAATTTTATACAAACCTACATTTCTTATCTGATTTTGAATGAACTTCGGACAAGTATACTTTAAAGTAAAGAGAAACTACTCTTCGCCTCTACACCCTGTAACAGCCCTCATACCTGAACTTTAAATACGAGAAGTTGTATTTAGTGAAGTACGTATCTGTAGTGAGCTAAAGTTCGCGTGAATATGATCTGGTATGTTTGATTTTGGAATTTCTTGTAAATCAGTGTATATAGACTTTGTTTTATTACAGGAAATTATTTAAAGGCAATTTAATATGTTTAAGAGCAGAATTGTGGAAGAGAATTGCTTAAATGTGTGTAATTCCAAGTATTAATGCAAATTACGATGTCTACAGGACAATTTTCTACAGTTTAAAATGGTTTCTGTAAACAATTTTGTGTTAAAGTATCTTTAATTTCTATTTCTGACCATTTTGTAATGATGTTAAGTGATTATGTACTAATTATGATTGTTTTTAATATGGTTAATTGTTTGAGTAATGTTCGAGAAATATCTCACGGAAGATTTTGAAGTGTTCGGGAAATTTCGCGATAGAGCCTATATAAAGAAATCAGCAGAAGGACAGTTAGTTAGTTTATACAGATTCACTTTGCAACTGCCAAAAACTGCGTCAGTATTATCTCTGGATTGTATCTTTCGATGTAAACAATATCGTTGACGTTGTTTTCAAAATAACAAGTGTTAAACTGAAATTTATGGTGGACTACTTAATTAATTACTATAATAATTAAGCCACGTAGAACCCTGATAACCCCTTAATTGTTTTTTTATACATATCTACATTTTTATATGATATCAATAGAAAATTACACACGTCTATAAATCAATCAGAAAAGACAGTCTACATTTGGTATACATAAGCCCAATCCTTCTTCCCCTTTACCCCAACCCCTTTTAATTTCCAATGTTATTTACAAAAATCCACAATTTTAAATCACGTCAGAATCAATTAAGCTATTTTTAAGTCATGGAAGATTATTCATAAAATAAATGTCTCCTAATGTCTCAACATTTACCTCAGATTTCAACTTGGACCCCAAGCTTTCACGTTGTGGAAACTAATTAAAAATCTATATTTTCTGTGTGATGCCGGAACAAACAGACATATTCCAGAGACAGATTGGTGTGTGTGGTATGTATTAATGCCAAGATTTTACGTGTTTCGATTATCGAGCAGCAGCTCTAACTGATGTTATGATTAGATCGAAACACAGCCTGGACCAAAATGTAAAATGACATTCCTTAACACAGCATCCAATTCACCCTGTTCTGGAAGTTGTTGGGGTATATTAAGACAGATTTTTTTTTTTTTTTGGAAGCAAGCGCTTTAGCAACTGAGCTGCAAGGAAGTTCATAAAATGAGAACTGCTGCGGTATATTTAAAATACAAAACAAACTATAAACTATAATATAACTAAAAATGCCAAAAGTGCCAGCTGTCACATCGCGAAGATCGAATTACTGAACTTTATTTAGTGTTCGAGGTGAAACGGGGAGTACGAACAAAAATTTCGAATATTGTACAGCATTTAGTGAGGTAGATATTGTTTTTGCTGAAGACAGTTTAGGGAAACAAATTAGACAGTATTTTAATCTGTGGCTCGGCCTCATTGGTCGTCCAGGAATATCTCTGGCGCTACAGTGTCAGTTGGTAGGCTGCATCATGCAGTAAATGCTTTACAGTTAGTATAATATCGGCGTATCGTCTGTATGTTTCAGTTTTGTTGAAACATGTTTCTAGTATAGTTTGAACTAGCAATAGTAGGTAAGTAGTAATGTGATTTTTTATATATTATTGTTATTCATAATTGTTTTTATCTTTTTGTATTTCTTGCTTTGGCAGGCACCTACTCCAAAAATAACTAATTAATGAAAAAATTTCAATAACAGTAATGTAAAATATTGTCCATTTAGATTTACTTTCTTCTAAGCAAGGTATAAAGTTATTTAAAAAATTTTAGTGTGGTTTTTTTCAAGGCGGTTTTTATTTTTTTAACAATTATTTTATTGTTGCTGGTGTTAAAATAAATCATCAGTATCGTTGCAAATTTCACTGCTCTTGTAATTATGTCGGCCATAACATTCTGTTCAGTTCCGAAGTATAGGACTAGAATAAAAAAGTGTAAATTAAATTTCCAATCCCTCATTTACTTCTACGTATTTTTTTGGATTCACCATGAGACGATATTCTCTATTATATCATGTGCACTCACAATCTTTGGACAATCGAAAGTCTAGCAGCGTTTCCATGTGGCTGAATACCCTTCACTTATAACTTTTTCTAGTTCACCCTGAACTTTCTATTAGTTTAAATCTCAAGGACAGTGAATTTTCATTTGGTTCCTTGTTCAACTCAACTGATTTGAGCGCATTTCCTCAGTTTTGACTTGGATGTATCAGCCAAAAGAATTTCAAATAAAATTTCGTTCCACGTTTTCGAATCAAAAAATAATCTTTTGGCTAACTATGATTATTTTTCCCAGAAAATTGATTTACTTTAGCAAAAGAATGTCGGTTATTGCACCAAAATGACAGCGCCACTTGGAATCCAGCTATGTATCCACAACATTACCCCTGTTATCTACGCAGTTCACTGTGCTAAAATCTGTTACGTTACTTACTGGCATTCCTAGTCGCGTAGCGATAATTAACTGAACGAAATGCATCAAACGTAGGCATCATACTCATAACAAATTCTGTTACGGCAACTTATCAAGCTTGTAGTGTTACTGGCTCTCTATCAATTTTCTTAGTAATCTGGGAAGCATAGAGCTGTTGTTAAATGAGACCTTTTTCTTGTCTCAACCAGTTAATTGTCCTTCTATTACGTCACTGGGTACTTGACTCGGAGGGAAAGGTCACAAACCGCTTGATGTGCCAACAGCTGTAACGCCTCTAATTAAACGTTCTCTCCTCACTTCGTTCTACTTCCGACGGCTGTGTCAATTTTACGCGAGTGCTAACGTCGCAATTAAGATGTCAATTAAAGTGAAGCAGGAAAAAGTAAATGAAATTAATAAAGCCATAAATGCTAAGAACTGCTACCGTCATAATAGCATGTACACGGACTATCAAAAAGGTTTCTGAAAGAGAATTTACGTTCATAATTGATGTATTACTGCAGGTGGTGTGGCCTCAACAGCATAATGAACATTAATGGAATACAAACGGTCTCAGTTTTTATATAGGAGCCTGGGGAAAATATATTATGAGATTATTATAAATGATTGAAGTTATTTCACAAGTTTGCTGTAGCTATATTATTTGATATATTGCTACAAAATTTTTCAATCGTATTGGACAGAGGAGCGCAAACAGGCGCATTCAAAACGAATGAAGGAGTTCTGGACCCAAAAGAAGACGAAACTCGCTGCCAAATGCACAAAGGCTTAACGTGGTCCTAGTTGGCCTCAACGTATAAATAATATAAAACTCATAAAGTTTTTTTTATATATATGTTACAAGTGCTCTATATGTGTCCCTTAACTGGTTCTGTATATATCAAGTTCTTGCCACAGTGGTGCAACCTGTCCCTATTTCAAAAGTACTGTTGACGCCAGCTCGCAGGCCCTATAGGTTTGTTAGTGGGAGAGTTTTAAATACTAATTTTTTCACATAACACACACACATAAAATAGCATTGTCTGATTTTAAACGCATTTGATCTGTGGTATAAGAGATAGGGAGCACAAAGGGGTACCGGAGCGGAATCGTATTTCGCGTCAAGGTGGTATTTCCAACTAGCGAAAATAAGTGGAACTAGACCAACCTATCACTGCTCAAATACATGTTACTCTAGTTTCCTCGAGCATTAGTGTGTAAATTTTCGTTGTGTGATTTTCTTCTTTTGTGTTGTAACTTCTGATGATTTTGTAACTACGGTAAACTATACATGATTGTTTAAATTGCTAATATAATTAGCACATGCTTGAACTACGTTAAGTTGTCTTTAGTTTGGTGTAGTTAAATGTTTGTTTACGTATCTTTCTCGAGAGACCTTAGCTCCCTAACCTAAACAGTGTCCCTGAGGCGGAATGGGTGGGGCAGAATGGGGAAGTACTCCATTCTGCCTCGTTTTTTGATAACAATTGACAACAGGGCTTCTTCATTTTATGTTTCACTTGATATTCTAACGACTATTCCAGAAGTTAGAGAAAACATGACAAGGACGGGAAGGGGGAGGGGGGAGGGAGAGAGACCGCTTTCTTAACAGAATCCCCATTCAATAAAAAAAAATGGAAGCCGCTGAAAAAGTGTAAAAGAAGGTTACCAAAGAAAAGAAGCAAGGATAAAACTATTTAAGAAAGAGAATAAAACTAATAATTAACTAAAAGTGCCTGAAGAAAAATGGAAAAAAGAAGGAACTAAAGAGAGGACCCAAAACTAACGAGAGTGATTCAGAGGATTTTTCTGAATGTTTATACTGTGGTGAATTTTACATAAAGTTAGTTGAAGGTTGAGTCGCTTGTGCCATGTGAAAAAATGGACGCACAATTCCTGTGCGGCAATAAAAAACAAAGATGATGAGGCTGTCCTAATGTTTGAATAGGCTTAAGAAAAGGATACAATCAATTAATACTGTAGTTAAAACTTTATAGTCACTTAAAACTGAATGAATATAGAGCAAACTTATTTTTTCTAAATTTCAACTAGTCACTTGTGCCATGTGCAAAAAAATGGACGCACAATTCCTTTGCGGCAATAAATACCGAAGATGATTAGGCTATCCTAATGTTTGAATAGGCTTAAGAAAAGGATACAATCAATTACTACTGTAGTTAAAACTTTATAGTCACTTAAAACTGAATTAATATAGAGCAAACTTATTTTTTCTAAATTTCAACTAGTTTTTTAAAATATAATTACTTGTCATTACCATCCCGTTCTGCCCCATGCCCAGGGCTGAACATCGCAAATGAAATAATTTTCTGTGTTTGAAAAAAAATAGTGTTGTTTTGTTTTATGACAATATTATTGTATTTGTGTGATTATTACATTGTAATGTTTTCATAGAAAAATTTTCAGCTCTCTTAATTAACCCTTTTTTATTTTTAAAGCGTATTTTCAACTTGGTACCCCTTTCTACTCCGGGTATCCCTATATGCGTATTTTATCGCGCTCACGACTACGCTCTCATGGCACAAACCTGAAACGCGGCTGCAAAATGTGTTGAAATTTTTATGCGACTGTAAAGTTTTGTTACATAAATAATATATCACATAATATATCACGGTAAATTTGTGAAATCGCTTCAGTAATTTATAATTACCATGTATAGCTACTGAAGAGATACACTATTTTTTTTGGAGATGAATGCAACATAAAAAAAAAATAAAAAGAATTTACTCATGGTCTCTGCTTTAACCACGAATGCCAATAGTCATTCCAGTCTAGGCTAAATTTAAGTTTAATTGAAACTTTGCTGCCTCACCAAAGTTCATACACTACAGTTTATTTGCAACTTACATATTTTATTAACCCTCTCGTTAAAGGATTTGTTCATGGTCACTGTACGTGACTTATTAGATTGTTTATAGGGGACATCAGACCAAATATGTTACCGTATTGACTATTCTGACATTTCATATCTTCAGAGTTGCTCAACTTTTTAATGATATGGAATGTGTATTAAGTTCTCTGGCCGTTACAGACACTATGACCATAGATTAAATTATGAGTGTTTGCCCAGCCCCACTACTTTCGGAGCAAGTTAAAATTACCAGTATGAACTTCATGGGTTGAATACAATTCAAGTTTGTATTTTAGCAAGTTCGAGTCCACTACCTTTGAAACAATTATACGATAGTGCAATCGTCCCTGTCCATGTTTAATACCTACGTTAATTAATACTTCTGAGTTCTTCAAGCTCAAGAGATTTTATTCACCCTAAGGGTAAAACACAAGTTCATATTTCGTCAGATCTGGTCAACCTGTTATAATCTTTGACCCAAAAAACTGTAACTATTCTAGACCCGTGACTATAAGCAAAAAACGGTCACGGGCTTATACTAGTTGATAGTAAAGTACATGTGAAAGTACGTTTGTCTACAAATTGTTACCTTAGTGTAACGAATTTGAAACAGATTTCGGACGGGACTCTCGGCTTATCTGAAAAAGAAATGTTTACAATTATTACATACTAGCTAGAAATTCTTATCTCATTTGTCGATTGTAAATATGTGTAAGATAAAATTACAGGAATAAAATGCAATTAAATATTCCATGGCGCCCTGTAATTTTCAGTTAAATCTGAATGTATAATGTTGCTTGTAATTATTGTAAATGCAAGAATCGCTCTCAATATGCCTAAAAGAGCTTTGATTCATTCACCTATGAAATTTTTGAATATTTGTTAAGTTTAACTATATACATATATTGCAATTTCTCAGTTTCAAGTCGCAGTAATGGTTTGTTTACTATTTCTCAACTGTAAGGCGAGGTATTGCGTTGAATTAATTTCGAACCGACAGATGTTAAGATTAAAGATAAATATACCTCTTTCTGTAAGTATTTGTCAGTAGTAAATAAATCACAATTTTACGGCTATTTTCAAATGCTAAAAACAGAAGAAATGGTTTCTTCTCTGTTTTCCCGAAATTCATATAAATGTTTTTCAGAAGGTATTGGTGTTGATTTTGAAATTATGCAATGTGAGCAATCAAATCTTTTCCCAAGCGACCTCCAACTATTATAGTAACTGCTCACCCCTTTAAATTCTCTGGCAACTGGTTGAATGGCAATATGCTATTAACATTTTCTTGTATTCAATGCCTTCTAAATAAACGATGAAACTATTATGGAATCTGACTGTCCGTTCGTCTGTCACACAGTTATACCTTAACTTTTAAACTAAGACATCAGTAACTGCGCAAAACTGTAGGTCTTAACCACGATTCTTCTTCTCCTTCACCAACTTTTCCCAACATTAGTTGCAGCTCATTATTTGCATGATCAGATTTGGAGCTTTAACGCCAAGCATTTTATAGCTTCTGCCAGGTAGTACTCGTACTGATGGGGAAAGTGAAGAGTTGACATCTGTCCGTGAAACGTGTAGGTATGTTGTGTGTGTGTGATACGTGTGTTTTTTTTTGTAAAATGTGGTGAAATGAGGTGGCGATTGGGGATCGTCCTGGCATTAATCTTGATGGTTGCGGAAAACCACCTAAAGACCGCAGTCAGGACACGACTATGACATAAATTACGAAAAATCTCTGGGACTGAACATAGTTATAGGCGCCGAATGAAAAAAAAATTAAATACTCTTCATGAGTGTTAAATGAAAAGATATTTTTTTTTTTTTTACTTCTGGTTTTGTGCAATATTTTGGAAAAAACCATCCCCCCCTTCATTTACAAAACTACTGATCAGAAAATATTTCAAAGTTTACAGTAATATGCAACAACCTAAGTGTACACAAAAACTGTGGCTATCTTTTTCGACCTAATAGTTTTCCAGAAATAGCTGAATGAGATATTTAAGAAATTTAATACTTCAGTTCGTAAGTTTTTCGATAAGAATCATATGATCTACTCATTAAAGAATTCCATGAATCTGGTAGTAAATATGCCATTAAAATACTTTTTCAAATTTTTAAAAAAATTCCTAATAACCTATGTAATATTTTCAAAACAAAATTTTGTGTGTCTAATTAATATACAGGGCGCCCAGGAATGAAGGGATAATCCTGCAACCGCAGATAGGTCCTACTATATGATAAAAAATTTATTTCAGTAAATTTATTTTCGAAACATGTAACTTTGTTCAGTTTATTATATGCCATTTATACAAATTAAGACTTTTTGAACCCTACTTTTTTTAATTCACTGAAGGATGTTTCAGTCATCTAAAACAATGTTATTTTTTCTTAAAACGTTAAAATAACCTTTAAAAAATCTTATTTATCATCGTTTTTTTACTAAATGTTTAAAATGCATAATGGTCTCTTTAGCAGATTGATCTACCATAAAACAACCATTTTAAACGAAGTATAACATAATTATATCATTGAAGATTTTTATAAGTTTTTTAACGTTACTTAAAAAATGATAATTGTGTTAGATGAATCAAATATCTTCCAGTAAATTAAGAGAAAAGGATTAAAAAAGTCTTAATTTGTAGAAATGGCACGGAATAAACTCAACAAAGTCACATGTTTCGAAAATAAAAAAAATTAAATCAATATCTCGAAAATGGTGAAACTTTTACTAAAATAAAATTTTGTTTTTTAGTAGGAAATGATCTGACCTACCTGTGGTTGCAGGATTATCCTTCCCTCATTCTCCAAGCATCTGTCAAATCTCACTAACCAAACAAAACATGTTCTGTAAGAAAAGAAAATCCAAACATAAAAACTAAGATCCAACAACGACATTTTCCTGTTAATTTAGATAACCTCATTGAAACTTGAGTGTCATTTACCTAAAACTAAATCAACTACACATTAATATTTGAAATAAAATTTTGGGAAACTGGCACAAATTTATCAGTTAACTGTTAGGAATTAGGAAAAATTCTGCCACCAAAAATATACCAATTTACGTAAAGTTATATAAAAACGTAACTATTGAATTTTTATTTTAAATCGATAAGAATTAATACGTAAGCAGGGGAATGTTAATATATTGCCTTCAAATTTATATTTGCAGTACGTATTTCACATAATAGAAGCATAATTCCTTATACACGGCTAATGTTGACACAAGTTTGTTAAGAAATATGAAAGTTGGAATCAAAATTACATTTTGTTTGTAAGTGCATATGTTGGACCTCGCATTGACAGTGAAATACACTGATCAGCCAGAACATTTTGACCACCTTCATAATAGCTGGTATGTTCGCCTTTTCCACGGGTAACGGTGGTGACGCGTTTTGGCATGGAGGCAATGAGGCCTTGGTTGGTCGCTGGAGGGAGTAGGCACCACGTTTGCACACACAAGTCACCTAATTCCCGTAAATTCCTGGGAGGAGAGCGACTAGCTCTGACCCCACATTTAATCACATCGCAGATGTGTTCTATCGGGTGCTGATCTGGCGAGTTGGGAGGGCAGCAAATCAATTGCAACTCGCCATTGAGTTCCTTTAACCACTCTATCACACTCCTGGCCTTGTGACATGACGCATTATCTCGTTGAAAAATGCCACTGCGGTTGAGCCATTAGGAAACATGGTCGTCATGAAGGGGTGTCCGTGATCTGCAACCAGTGTACTTATTGCCCGTCATGGTGCCTTGCACGAGCGGCAATGGACCCATGGATACCAACGTGAGTGTTCCCCAGAGCATAACTGAGGCGCCGCCAGCTTGTCTCCATGCAGGCGTCAAGAATCTGTTCCCATGGAAAACGACGGATTCGCATCCTCCAGTCGGTATGATGAAACATGTATCGGGATTCATCTTACCAAGCAACGCTCTGTCCCTGCGCCAACGTCGAGTGATGATGGTCTAGTGCCCATTTCAATTGTAGTTGTCGATGTCGTGGTGTTAACATTGGCACATTCATGGGTCGTCGGCTGCGGAGGCCCATCGTTAGGAGTGTTGGATGTACTATGTATTCAGATACACTTGTACTGTGTCAGGCCATTAACGTCTGTTGTTAGTTCCATCTCAGTTTGTGGCCTGTCCTATTTTACCAGTCTGCCCAGCATATGATGTCCGTCACCTGTAGTGAGGGGTGGCAGCCCAACCCCTCAACGCATGGACGTGGTTTCACCTTGCTTTCGCCACTTGTTGAAGACCCTCACCACAGCACTCTTCGAACACACGACAATTCGTGCAGTTTCCGAAATGCTCGTGCCGAGCCTCCGGGTTGGGTCATCAGAATCTGCCATCGGTCAAACTCAGAAAGACCGCGCCCCTTCCCCATTCCAAACACGGATAGCAATATCACTGATACGTACTACATGCACCGTGCGCGTGTCTGACTAGCAGTCATTCCTCGTCAGGTGACGTTGCTATCGCTTGGACTGGTTTATATCGATAATAGGTATGTCGTCATAATGTTCTGGTTGATCAGTGTATCACACAGTAACATATAAATTTTTCTACATCGCCCGCCTCTTTTGACGAGGCGTAAGGCTATAATCTACGCCTGTCTTCATCGTCCAATTTTATTGCCTTTTTTCACTATCGATTTGTATATACAGAATACTCTATCCTCTAAAGTTTTCCATTTGGCCACAGAACATTAATCTAGTTCTTGGAGCTGATACCACCGAGCGTTGTGGGTGAGCAGTAATACTCTAGCCTCACATTCGAGGGGATGCGAGTTCGAATCCTTGTTCGATACTCCAGGCGAATAACGGGATGGTGACTTGAAAAGGCCATGGCAGAATCCCTTCCGTTGATTGCCCCAGTCTTTTCTTGCTTCTAATGTAATGTCCTCGACGTATAACCAGAAAAAAATTAATAATCAAAATATTTGACACTGGAGGTTTTTTTAAATTGATCATGTATCAAAAATATACAGGATAAAAAATGCTTGCACTACATCGCAACGCAGCAAAACACACGTACAGACCTACGCTCTCGTTTACGAGCATAGCGCGTGTACCAATGGATAAAGAGAGGTTTGGTGTGGTGGGAAACATTTACGCGTAAACAGGGCGGCGTCATTTCGCTGAATGCGCCGGTTTGGCGGTGCTCACTGGAAGAAAGAAAGCAATAGAATTAGTCCGCGGGGAAATCAGTCCTAACAGCCGGCGGCGGGTGAGCTTCAATTGCCTAATGCGTTCGCGGTACACGGTAGATCGCAGCACGGTTCGCGGTACTCTGGCGTCACACCTACGGGCTTTATAGCCTGACACCTAGCGGCGATAACTCGAAGCCAATCGAAGCCCCCGGAACGGCCCCGTTGCGGTCGACAAACGGTCAACCCCACGCAGCCTTGGCGGAAACAAAAGCGGACAGGTGGTGCTCTACATGTTACAACACGATTGAACCTGTCCTCCAGTGACCTGTTACGGAAACCAATTTTAAATGGTAATGACCGAAATCAGGTGCAGTTTTCTATTTCGTAACTTGCACCAATATTATAAATGTGAAATTAACTCTGTCCATCTGTCTGTCTGATACGTTTCAGACTAAACAACTAAACCGATTTTGATGAAATTTTACAAGGAAATTCTCTGCATCATTAAGAAGGACACAGGCTACTTTTTTCGGGGCAAATAACATACTGAATCATGAAACTTTAAAAATTAACCGAACGGTGACTGATAGACGGTTATTGGGTGTAAGTCTCTGTAATATTATATCTTCCACACTCGCAATAAATTTTGGTATAATCTATTCATGTACAGACACAATTTATTAAATAGCATAGATAAGGATTTACACTGCACCGATTATTTTGTGATTATATTTAGCTAGCTCACCGGTTTCAAACCCCCAAAGAGTAAAACAACTTAAAATCACAAACAAAAATCTGCCAAAGTTACTGTGGTAGGTAGTCTCTCACAGTTAACTCTGCCTTTTTCTTTGTTATTATTTTTAAACATGTTGCAAATTGGTTCTGTTTATGAGTCAAGTTCAATGGTAGAATGCTATTGCGATGGGTTCCCCGTCGTATTATGCCGACTCCGCCTTTTTGGGACATCTTTTACGTAACTTTTATCTTTCTTTATCCAATTCAAGCATTAAAGTTCTAAATTCAAGCGTACAAAGTCGCGGGTAACAGCTAGTATAAAATAAGCGTCCAACATTTTTGTCCTCGCTGGTAGAGGCGGCGTCCCAACTATATTTGAGGCCCTAAATTTACAATAGACTGTTGTTCACTCGTGCTTGTGAATGAAAATATTGTTTTCTGTTTCCGAGCATTAGTAGAAGCATGGTCCCGATTTTATTGGAGGTGCTAGGTATCCCTAAAGAACTTCGTTAAGTGAAAGCCGTTTCACATGTCTGTTCTCCGGACTTGACAATGTCACCTGCAATAAACTGCGCTGCTGCTCTTGGTCATTAAGTTTTTCAGGACGGTATCGTTAAACTGTGGAATGCACTCCGAAGCACGTATAATTAACTTTAATGCACTGATGGTGACGTATGTCGGCGTTACAACTTCTGTCGACCTGTCACTAATTTTGTGGAATACAAAGACTAGTGAACGTTTGTACGGTTAATACAGAATATGATTCTAAGGCATTACTACGTAAGCTACGCCATCTTGATTTTAATCTGATAACAAGCAGCCTTGGTGAGATACTAAATTGAAGGTGGCCACTACATAAGGGCGTGGTGCTCTGGTGTTAACACCTCGTCTACCAGGAGAGGTGGTCTTGCGGTTTTCGCCTAGAATTATCGCCACATTGGGCGACTACATGTGGATAACGCATTTTCTCAGACTTTTATCAGCTATTTTCTAATTTAAACCCAAAAGTATTACCGATAGCCGTCTGCTCACACCAAATCACCACCCGTGTAATATTGACAGTTATAATAAACGGTCATTGACCAAAGAGTTCCACTAAACAGTTCTCTGTTTTGTTTCACCTACAGGGTGTCCAGAAAAGGACTCCCTGATTTCAAAATTAAATATCTCGAAAACAAAGATCGATAGAGGAATGCAGTAAACGGTATGTTTAATGTGACAGCTGTAAGAAGTGTATACAGCAGTATGAAATAATAGTTACAAAAGCTGCTAGCAGATGTACGCTGTACAGCTCATATCAGCATACATAAGTGAAATAATCGTATGAAAACAATCTTTGCAAACAATCACATCACAATGTTTTCAAAATGTTCACCATTGGCACTACAGAGGTGGCGCAAACGAAGAATGAAATTCGCCATCACATTTCGTAGTTTCTCGACCGAAATGGATTCACATGCCGCAGAGATCGCCGATTCCAGCTCGTCCAGCGTGGCGGGATGCTTCGGGTAGACCATGTCTTTCACTGTGCCCCACAAAAAAAAGTCACAGGGAGTCACATCCGGCGAATATGGAGGCCAATCCATGCCTTCAGCAGTAAATTCGGGATATCCCAAAGCAATTACTCGATTCCCGAAGTATTCCTCAAACTGCTGTATACACTTCTTACAGCTGTCACGATAAACATACCCTTTACTGTATTCCTCTATCGATCTTTGTTTTCGAGATATTTAATTTTGAAATCAGGGAGTCCTTTTCTGGACACCCTGTGTAAGGAACTGAGATTAAAAGAGTTTCAGAGATCGTTATAGAGGTTTCTTTTAATTTTACATAATTTTTAATTTAGGCAAAATTACATCTTCTGCATTAACATAAATTCTACTACAACTCATTTAATAATTAATTCGTGTGTCAATCAAATTTAGTCCTTAATTATTAAATTAATGAAATAAGATGTAGATGTCGAATAACTAACCAACAACTAACAACCTAATGATCTGTATTACTACAGAGCGATAAACATTATGGATCTTATACTTTAATAAATGCAGCTCCCAAACGCACCTCTGAGACCTTAGGATGGTACTGTATGTATTATCTCACCACTGCCGACTAGGTTTGTCAGCGGTACTCATATCACAGCAGGCTGACTCGGCGTGAAGACGCCATTCCTCAACTTCAGCTTGTAGGATAAATCGAAGCCTTCTTTGGGATTCGAATAGAGGTTGCTCATTTACGGACGTTTCTTCGTTCCGATTTCATGTAAAATTGTATGTTACCTCTGCCGGATAAGCTTAGATGTCCATACTCGGAATCGGTCGCATATTGAATCTATGCCACTTAGATGGGGCCCACCTGCGATAAGTATGTATTTATCTATTAATTTGTAAATATTCCCTCTACAAACTGAACATTATCAGTAATCAATATCATAATGTCAGATAATTTCAGATGATATTGTGATGTCATTTTGAAATTAATACCATGGTACCTGGGCTATCGTTTACCTTTGATATTTGCATTATGAATTAGGTATAGAATCTTTTGTAGGAGAAGGCTTTCTTTGGAATGCGGATCTCGAAGCGCTTAGGTTGTACGTAGAAGTAATCTCGGAAAGGACCTCCACTACTCCTTCTTAAAGCCTTCTCTAAAAGCCCCGCAGGTAATCCTGACGGACGGAAACCACTGTGATTGGATAAGAACTTCTTTTCGTAAAACTGGGAGGCTCCTGACTTACTCAAAGCAAGGCTACTAAAAGCCAAAAAAGGTTAATTCTCGACACTGCGGAAGGAAAATGTGAATATTAAGTAATGTTTCAAAAGTAGCACCAAACCTCGGCTAATTAACCAGTTATCCAAATTCTGATGGAGATGAACTAAATATATCGCTTGTATTTTAACGATGGTATTTCAGCTACATTAAACGATCATAATTGATCAACTTCGTCTGTATATAAAACTCTATGATTTATGTAGTGAAGTCCATGACGGATCATTCCGTCACAATATCAGAGCATATGATTTGATAGTAAAGTAAAAAAATTTAAAGTGCTTAAAGCTATTTATTGTGGAATGCAAACAGTTTATTTTTCTCCAACAAATGTTCGAAACTTTTAAATTATTTGTTAAAATCGGCGTATTGCTGTTTTGAGTAACATTAGTAACAGTTAGATTGTTATTGACAATAGCTGACCGTGTATTCAACCGTCGTTACTGATCTCGAGCAGTCAGAAAGACCACCCTCCAACCTCAGTCAGCTCTAAGAATGAGGGTAAATTCGGTATTATGACTAGAAGGACACTATCATTCGAGAAAATCAGCGAAAGAAAGTAATGAGTAAGAAGTTTGCTGTATGACTTAGACTTGAAACAGCTTTCTGAATATCAAAACTACATTGTAAGTACGACATATGGTTTAATCGGCTTTTCTGGGTTATCAAGGGAGGGTTGATTTCAATACTGTTAATTATTTTGGGCGCGTTCTTTAATTAATTTGTGTATTACATTGACAGAGTTAACTTTTCTTTTTAGCTATCGATAACAGATAAGCCCCTACATAATTTAACGACTGCAAATCTTACAATTTATTATTTCATTTATATTTAAACGAAAAGGACAATTACAAATGAGTGTAAATGACACAAATTTACAAAGCAAACAATCATTTGGATATCACGGAATTAGTAAATTGTCTGATAAAACCATAGTTCTGCTAGCTCGAGAAGTTTAATTTAATCACATGAGTTTCTTTATCTCTGCGGGCCGTTTTTCGGGTGTTTATGGAATGAACTGGAAGCTTCAAGAAAGCTTCACTAAATGTTGCGCTTACCAGACGGTACGTCGTGAGGATTTCACGATCATCAAAGCACTGTGTAATTTCTGCTCACGACTGATAGCGGGATTTTTTTTTTTTTTTTTTTTTAACTGCTTTACGTCTCTTTTTAACATCGAGGTCTTTAGAGACGGGAAAGGATGGGGGGCAATGATGGGGGCAAAGAATGGGAAGGAATTCGGCCATGGCCTTTTGAAGGAAGCATCCCGGCATTTGCCTGGAGTGATTTGGGGAAACCATGGAAAACCCAAATCTGGATGCCCGGACGGGGATTCGAACCGCCGTCCTCCCGAATCCGAGGCGAGAACGCTAACCGTTACACCGCTGATAGCGGGAGTCCGGCTGTAGACTCAGAAACTGACTAATCATTAATCAAAACTCCCATGTTTGTAGACATGGCGTGTCGTTACGAATCTCAAACAAATAACTGGTCAGAGGGGATCGATCTGTTCCCTTCAGCTTCCAGGCACGAGATGATGCTTCTTCCCGGATCCAGAACGCTTTGCTTCACTGTTCGTCACTCCTTTTCTTCAGTCACCAATCCCAGTTTTCTTCTTGCCAGAATATCTCCAGGGTACATGAAAAATTGAACCTTCGATTAGTACAAAATTTAGACATTTGCGTTCATTGGACAGTCTTTAAATAGCTCATCCCGCCATTTTCGCTACAGGAAAAGCTCGCCAGAAATGGCTTTCATCCGACATCGCATTTCTCCGGTTGTCTCCCAGCTGATTCGGTTGGCTTGATGGGTAGGCATTACCCCAGTAACAAACACCGTTGTTGTCGTTCAAAATGCCTTTGTACTACTTTTCGATATGTTCCTCGCAATGTTGTGCCAATGTCAGAGATCGTACCTATACAGGGTAAAAGTCTGATACTGAGGAACAACATGGTTAACCCCTACGAAAATTTTACTCAATCTATTTGATGTGTTTTTATTCCATTTTCTCAACAAAAAAAAACCTGATTTGACCATTTGACCTCATTTGACCCCAGGGGCCAAACTTCTAATATTCACTGAACTTCAGGTCATATCCTATATACGTCTAAATTTTTGTTGAATATCTCATACAAAAAAAAATTGGGTTTTCGATCACTTCCTCTAATGTTCTTTATCTCACACCGCGCCAATTTTGTATTAACCGAATGGTTTTTACAGAAACTTGGAATATATTAAAAGCCTTTTGCACCATTTTTTCGTGACGTTACTGCTCTCAATTATATATATATATATATATATATATAAAACTCTGTATAACTGATCCAAAATTTTCAGCTTTTTCCGTTCTGTGGAACAGAAAAAAGTCGAAGAATAAAGTGTTTAATCGCTATGGGAAATTTTCGCTTAATCTATTTGTTGGTTTTTTCCATACCCTCAATAAACCAATTATATACTTTTGACCTTTACCGAACCCCAAGGATGATACAAGTTCAAGTGGAACTTCAGATTATACCTCATCTGTGCACAAAATACCAAAGGAATTTGTACGGTAATTTTTGTTTGAGGTCTTGGAGAAAATAAAAATGAGTGATTTCTTGAGCGTTTCCTCCAATCACGTTGTTGTTGGCAGATTTTAATAAACAATATTTGTAGTTTCACTGATTTTGTTCGTAAAACGGCGTTACGGACTCATATTTTCTGATTCTCCGTCAATGATGTTCTCGGGATGGAAATTTGAACTCTGTCTCTCTTAGCAAAGTGAACAAGTGAGCACTCTGTGCTTGGTGCATTCTGAGTGGTTAATGCTGGCGGCGAGGAAAGCCGTAAATATAGGCGAGACGAGTTACGCTTAAAGTGCGAACTAAATTACGGGGTGAGAGGCTTGGGCAGCAAGAGAAAGGATAATTTAAGGGGAGGCTGCGTGGCATAAGATACGAATATAAATTGCAGGTAATTTTTTCTGGGAGAACAGGGCCGCTTCAGAGGATGGCCTACCATCAACGAATTTCATGAAAGAAAATCTGGTCCGTTCCGCTCCTATTACGTAGCTCCGGTGTTCGATACACGTTTTACATCAACACAATCACTTTTAAGTGCACACTACTAAAGGTAACGGAGATAGTTTCTTTATCAATAATACAATCGTTTCAGATACCGATCACTTCTAATGTAATGTGACATAGCTTCGTGGGTGAATATATAATACTTCACGTGTCCTCAATTTGTATGAATAATTAATATCACGCCAATGCAATTAAATTTTTGTTTATTTCTTATTTATTTTACGATCTCGTTTAAGCGGATCTGTCTGCTGAGTTTGTAAATATGTAATTATTTTTATTTATGCTAAAATTTACACGACGAAATTATGGTATAAATATAAACATACTTTATTTCCATTGTTTCACATTTGCTTGTATTTATACGCTATTCCCGGTGTCAGTAGTGTTTTAGCCGTATGTTTTGCATTAAAAGTAATTTTTCTGTATGTTTATAGTGCATAATGTGTAGCTAAAAGAATCGCTGACGCCGAGAATAGTGTATAAATACAAACAAAAGTGAAACAGTAAAAATATATTTATTTAATAATTTCGCTGTGTAAATTGTAGCGTAAAACAAATTAATTACTAGTATACGCAATCAAAATATAGAACCGCTGAAGATGCTCCAGAGTATGGAGTGAAATGCGTTCGGATAGGTAAATAAAAAATAATCAAATTTAATTGCATTGGCGTGATATTAATAATTTATACAAATTGATTGTAGTGCAATTTTAGAAATGGCTTGTTAAAATATACTGCCTAACTAATTCAATTAATGTAAGTCGTTATTCAAGAAATAATTGACACTAATATTCTTTCATCAGTAATTTTTTAATACCAAAGTCTTGAAACAACTTTAAGCACAACGATTGCAAGTTCTGAAAGCGATAAAACTAATTAGTAATATCCTAAATATTCTTGTTCTTCCTAGAGTTTTTTTCGCTATTCCACAGGGTTCATATTTACGACATAATTACCATAATTCTGTTTACACAGAATCCTTAGTTGGTTCGGAGGGAGGGTAGGCGAACAAAAAGAGTCGCCTTGTATTTCTGAAACGTGTGGTCTATGGTTTTTGTAGATTTTATTTGAGAATTTTATCATTTAAGAAGCGGAGATCACGGAAAACCGTATAAAAAGACAATAAGCATGGATGATAGATCAGGCTCGTGATCTGTACCTGAATCTGTTGCACCTCTTCGGTCCATTATGGCGGTGCTTTAATGCCCACGGCCAAACTGGAATCAAGTTTGTTATTCAAACATGTTGCAGTTTAACTAATAAAACTGCGGTCTTTTTACTATGTGACCCTATTTGTCGTTCATTGTTGAAACCCGATTCTTTCGAGACCTATCGTAAAGGCTAGTCAAATTAAAACTTGCCATTGACTTCGCTGGGAGTGTAGTAGATTCTGGAGACTTGATTGTACTACACAGTCACTCACGGTTCCATTGTTGTGAGATCTATTAACAATATTTTAATTACAATTCGTACATGAAATGAAACGGAAAGTGTGTATGTTTGTTCCTACATATTTCATCATTCGGATCACTACAGTCTTTTCACTTGGCGGTTCGAGTTCATATTTCCTTGCCGGCGCTTGATCTCAGGAAGCACCCAAAAACTATGTAGCACAGTCTATGGAGAGGGGTTGGGTAAAATGCTGCTCTGGGCTACGTGAGGGGGGAAGCCACTTAGCATTTCATTCGTATTATTTGTCACACTTAAAATAGGGTACAGGACACACGACAACATGTGAATATTTATTTCCGTCAATTAATCTCCGTGTGTAGTTTACGATAGTCTGGTGCCCTCTCCCCTGTGTACATAGGGTAAGTGCAGTGGAGAGGGGATGAAGCGCTGTGACCTTGAGCCGCCTATTGAAAATGAACGGGCTTTAATGGAATCGAAGGCACTGACAAAATTAGTTTGTCATCAACGAAACTTTTTCGTCACCGATAATGAAACTTACATTTTTCTAATGCTGTAATTTTACTCACACTTCAGTTTAACCTTACTCTTTTTTTTTGCCACGATTTGTCGTTTTGCGTCATACCACATCTGATAACTTCGTTCAAGTTGTTACCGTTGTTGTTCTTCTAAGATTACAAACACATAACTCCATACTTTGGTAGCCACAGACAGTGATAAGTAGGGTTCGGATTTTATGACATAAAAAATAGAAATATACATGTAAATATAGCCTTAAAAATGTGTAAGTATGAGATAAAAATGAAAAAAATTACCAATTATTTAAATTTACTATACAATCATCCATGTTCAATTATACATAAGTTCAATTATACATAATTTTTTATATCTAGCAGTGTTGCTTTCATGTAGTCCGCATAATTTGCTCCCGTGCACCATTGTGGAATTATATTTTTTCGAAAATTATTTTCATGTTTCTGAAAAAGAATAGATTACTTGGTTTTTACTTTTAAAAGTGGTAATTTATTGTAAATTTGCTGTGGATTGGTGTACAGTACATACCATTATTTATTCTTATAAAAGATTTTGCCGTTGTCGCAGCTGTCACATTGGTATAAATACTTTCACGAGGTTTACGCTGCGTCGAAATACTCCGAAATACGTCTGGAAGAAGAAGGAGGAATATTTAGACGCAGTGTCAACCTCGTGAAGGTGTTTGTACCGTTATTTCTACTTGTTTGATGTCAGTGTTGCAGTATATCATCACATGCATCTTCAAATTCTCGAAGAGAAACATTCTTCTGTTGTTACTTAAAACTGTCTTGTACTATGACAAGCTTCGTTCGACATTGCGAGGAGCTTAATTAAACAGTCAAGTAACAGCAGTTTAATTGTGGGTCGTCTTCAGTCAAAACAGATTCACCACCATGTAAAATTTACAAATTTTTCTGTAACCGGTATATCAGCTCAACACTTTTACAAGTTTGTTCTTTGGCGAACTAGCCACACTGCCTCCTGGTTGACCTATCTTCGGTTCCACACTTTTAACGACTGCTGCATTGTCGAGGTTAAAAAACGGGCGGAACATTAATTTTTAGAGAGTGACAATGATGTACAACGTTAATTCTTGACCTTTAAATTCCGACCAATTCAGTGGCAAAAGTAGATGGTAAACATATGTTTGTTGCCAGTTTTTAATTGATGTTAATTGATTTTAATTGAATTGCGTGGGGTCCTTAATTGATTTTAATTGATTTTAATTGAATTGCGGGGAGCCTTAATTGATTTTAATTGATTTTAATTAATTTTAATTGATTTTAATTGATTTTAATTGAATTGCGGGGGAGCCTTAATTGATTTTAATTAATGCTAATTGAATTGCGGGGAGGGGGTCTCACATCTGTAACCTCAGATTGATCTTATTATTTCCTTATGTACAGCGGTCAGCGGACAGTTTTTTCCCCATGTATTCTTATGGAGGATGGAGTGAGCCCACTTTTTCCCCCATGGCGGGGAGCCTTAATTGATTTTAATTAATGCTAATTGAATTGCGGGGAGGGGGTCTCACATCTGTAACCTCAGATTGATCTTATTATTTCCTTATGTACAGCGGTCAGCGGACAGTTTTTTCCCCATGTATTCTTATGGAGGATGGAGTGAGCCCACTTTTTCCCCCATGTATTGCTTATGGACCTGTCTTTGCAGACAGTTTGGAGCGGAGGGGAGCCGAGGAACTAGGGGAGTTTAATTGAATGCGGGTTCGTAATTGAATGTGCACAGCTGCGCCACACCCTGGAAGCCCTTAATTATCGCTCCCCTCGCAGCTGCATGATGCGGGTTCGTAATTGAATACACACAGCTGCACCACACCCGAATTATCGCTCCCCACGCAGCTGCATGATGCGGGTTCGTAATTGAATGCACCACACCCGGAAGCCATCAATTATCGCTCCCCTCGCAGCTGCATGATGCGGGTTCGTAATTGAATGCACCACACCCGGAAGCCATCAATTATCGCTCCCCTCGCAGCTGCATGATGCGGGTTCGTAATTGAATGTGCACAGCTGCGCCACACCCGAATTATCGCACCCCACGCAGCTGCATGATGCGGGTTCGTAATTGAATGTGCACAGCTGCACCACCACATTCATCATCGTGGGGCGCAGTCTTCCCACACCAATTCTCCATGGCTCCAGACGCGTGTATAAATAGGGCTGAGACCCCCCTTCAGCCATCCAGTCTTCTCTGAGCGCCCGAGCTGAACACTTCAATCATCGCAATGTCTTCTGAGGATCTTAGCTTATTCAGCGATATTGGTAAGTAAATTATTGTTATTTAACTTGTTTTCTGGCTGTTTTAAATTCTTTCACATATACTGATGAGCTTTTTTTTTTCTGCTTCAGACATTGATGAAATTCTCGCTGAGGATGATTTCGGTAATGATAATTTTTCAAAGTAATTAGATTTATGAAAATGTATAGTGCTGAAGCAGTAGTCTATATTATTAATTTATTTGTTCGCAGGTGATTTGGATATTTCATTCAGCGACCTTTTTTATTTCAGTACGTATTTACCTATAGATTATTTTTTTTTCCATGTCTTTATAACTATTGCTAATACATTTTTTCTTTTTCAGATGAACCATCACGCCCAGAGAAGCGTAAGGAAAATTCTCAAGAAATAAGTAGCCCAAAAAGAGCTTGTGATTCCTCACAATGGAGCATGCTCCCAAATATTGACGTGGATGTGCCGCAGAGCATGTCACCACCACATAGCATGCCGCCAACTCCGCCACCACAATGGGTTCTTCCACAACCACCAGCACACTGGAATATCGGTAAGTCCAGTACATCAGTAATTTACCTATATTATTTTATGCTTACAAAATTATGTTTTTCATGATACTAAAACATTTTTCTTCTTTTTTATGTTTCAGAGGGGGGCGGTCGGACACCCAGCCAACGAGGCAGTTCCGCCACCAATATGGCGACCATGGGAGACGTCGGAACCTAGCCGACCGCCCGCCACAGCAGCAGCACCTCGCCTGCCCAGCCGCCCATCGCCCGGCTCCAGCCGGCCATCGCCGGGACCCAGCCGACAGTATGCCGGTCCATCGCCGGGCCCAAGTCGACCACAGCCGGGACCCAGCCGACAGTATGCCGGTCCATCGCCGGGACCCAGCCGACAGTATGCCGGTCCATCGCCGGGACTCAGCCGGCACTTCAACAACCCACCGCCGGAACCCAGCCGACAGTATGCCGGTCCATCGTCCGGCTCCAGCCGGCACTTCAACAACCCACTGCCGGGACCCAGCCGACAGTATGCCGATCCATCGCCGGGGCCCAGCCGCCAGTCCGCCGACCCATCGCCCGGCTCCAGCCGTCAGTACGCCGGTCCTTCGCCCGGCTCCAGCCGGCAGTACGCCGGTGCAGGGGCAGCCTTATGCAGTCATGATCATGCAGCAACGATGGGTGAGTCAGCAGTATCGCGATTAGTCCTTGAAGACAGGCTTAGTGCATTTAAAAATAGAATTTATTCCGGGACAATTACAAATTCTCAAAATTTCATTGATCCAATGAATTTCATTGATGCTTGCTTTAAACTTGTTGCCGGTAAAGTTCGCGAAATTGTGGATAATCGGTCCTCCCCATCTGTAAAGGTGCAGGTTGGACTGATTAACACATATAAAATACAGAAGGAAATGATTTTGGAAACCGCCCGTATGTGCTTTTTAACTAAAATGCGCGAAGTCACAACCAGCACTTGCCTGTCGGATTGGTATGAAAAATATGTGAAGTCGGAGCTCAGAGTAAAATTGTGTGAATTTCAAGAAAGGACAAGTGGCAAAACTCTCGATAGAATAGAATCCCTCGACATTAGCATTTCTAATTTTCAACCTTTCTATCGTGGGTCTTCCTATGTTGCTCTGCCACTTGATATCTGTAGAAAGAAGGCCGTCATCAATGTTGAAAACAAGAATGACGAGTTGTGCTTTCTATGGACAATTCTTGCATATCACGTAAAGGCGCTAAGCAAAAAACCTACAAGAGTTAGCATATATAAGAAAGTACGTTCACTCTACCCCCTCGATTTTTCAGGTATTGAGTTTCCGGTAAAACTCTCTGACATTTCTAAATTTGAGAGGCAAAATCCAGACTATTCTGTAAATGTTTTCGGTCTGGATGAAGTTAAAGGTAAACATGTAGTTTCCGGGGCCCTCCATCACACTGCAGACAAACGCGTTCACCACATTAACATGTTGATGATTACCGACGGCAGTGGGAAAAAATTCCATTACTGTTGGATTCACAACTTGTCAGCGTTAGTTAGATCTTCTTTAAGTAGATATACACGTGCAATGCACATTTGTGACAGATGTCTGCAACATTTTGGACGCAAAGATCTCCTGGACCGCCACGAGATTGACTGTGCAAGGGTTGATCCTGTAAGAGTGGATTTACCCGGCGACGACGATAAAACCTTAAAGTTTAAGGATTTTGTGCACCAAGAGCGTGTACCCGTCGTCGTTTACGCGGATTTTGAAAGTTTATTGCTACCTTATGATTCATGCAGTCCCCCACCCAACGCCTCTCACACTACTTTGGTCCAGAAACATCTCCCTTTCGCTGCCGCATACCAGGTCGTTTGTCCACTCGTACCTAGTCTGTCGCGTTTCAACTCCTTCAGGGGAAAAAATCCTGAAAAATGGCTTGTTGACGAACTCGTCAAACTTGCCAAGAAAGTTGATAAAATTTACAAGAAGTGCATTCCTCTTGTAATGACAGACGAGCAAGAAGCAAAGTTTGCTGATGCTACGGTATGCCACATCTGCGAGAAAGACATTGAACCGGGGACTGTCAAGGTCCGCGATCATTGTCATATCACAGGTGAATTTAGGGGGGCTGCACATAATGATTGCAATTTGCAGTATAAGACTAAAAAGTACATACCCATTTTCTTTCACAATCTTTCTGGGTATGATGCTCATTTCATTGTAATGGCATTATCAAAACTCGATTCCGAAGGAATGGACGTGCTTCCCATCAACACAGAACGTTATATTTCTTTTTCGAAAAAGATTGAATTCACTTCAATCACGTTAAGGTTTCTGGACTCATACCGGTTCATGCAGCTCCCATTAGACAAACTGGTTGGAACCCTTGAGGACGACGACATGGACATTACTAGTGCTCATTTCACCGACCCCGAGAAGTTCCAATTAGTTAAACGGAAAGGTGTCTTCCCTTACGAATACATGGATTCGTGGGATAAGCTCACCGAGGCCACGCTTCCTCCAAAATCAAAATTCTACAGTTCGTTGTCGGAGTCACACATTTCTGATGAAGATTACGAACACGCGACAAAGGTGTGGCGGACCTTCCAGATCAAGACTTTGGGCGAATATGCAAGTCTGTACATGGACACAGATGTGCGGTTACTTGCAGATCTGTTTGAGAAATTTAGGAGTGTATGTTTGGGGAAGTACACCCTGGACCCCGCCCACTATTTCACATCCCCAGGCCTTTCGTGGCAGGCTATGTTAAGGAGCACGCGTGTCGAACTGGACCTTCTGACGGATATCGACATGCTGCTCTTTTTCGAACGAGGTATTCGCGGAGGTATTTGCCAGTGCGTCCACAGGTATGCGAAGGCAAATAACCGGTACATGCCGGAGTACAACCGCGAGGCGTCTGAAGATTTTATAATGTACTTCGACGTAAACAATCTTTACGGCTGGGCCATGTCGGAGTATCTACCCTCTGGTGGGTTTCAATGGCTTTCAGCTAAAGAGATTGCTAGCATAGATTTCATGAGCGTTGCAGCTGACTCACCTAGGGGGTTCGTATTGGAGGTAGACCTTACGATTCCTCAGGATAAACACGACGTTTTAGCAGACCTACCGCCATGTCCAGACCACAAAGCCCCAGAAGGTTCTACCCTCCCCAAGCTGATGACCACACTGGAGAACAAGGTACGGTATGTTCTCCATTACCGAGTCCTCCAGCAATGTGTAGGCTTGGGGCTGCAGGTGACCGAAATACACCGGGTAATATCTTTCAATCAGTCACCGTGGTTGAAAGAATACATATCTCTCAATACGCGTTCTCGCCGTGACGCCAAAACAGATTTCGAGAGAGATTTTTACAAACTGATGAACAATTCAATTTTCGGCAAGACTATGGAGAACATTCGAAAACACCGCGACGTGAAATTGTGTACAGCATGGGTGGGCCGCCGCGGTGCCCGCAAACACATAGCTTCACCACACTTTAAAGCAAGTAACAGTTTTCAACGAGGACTTTGTGGCCGTGGAGATGGCGAAAGCTAGGATAGTTTTTAATAAACCCGTGTATGTCGGAATGTGCATTCTTGACCTTGTCTAAACTGAGGATGTACAGATTTCATTATGAATTTGCCATTCCTCAGTTTAGAAGCCCTAAATTGCTATATATGGATACAGACAGCTTCATCTACTTGGTGCGGAACTGCGATCCATATGAAGTGATGCGACGCAACAGGGAGGAGTTCGACACGTCTGGGTATAGCACCGGCAACCGTTATGGGATAGAGTCCCACAATGAAAAGGTTGTCGGTGTTATGAAGGACGAAGCGAATGGTACCCTGATTGCGGAGTTTGCGGGGTTAAGGGCAAAAATGTATGCATTCCGGCTCGAGACAGACCAGACCTCTAGACGGGCTAAAGGTTTGGCTGGCTCAGTCACTAGAAAGCTGCAGATGGAGGATTACATAAATTGCCTCCATGGCTGAAACACCCAGGTACCATCTGCAGCAAAGGATCACATCAACCCTTCATGTTGTAAATACTGTTCAAATATCCAAACTGGGTCTGTCTAGAACGGACGATAAGCGGTATATTTTCCCCGACGGGATAGAGACCCTCCCGTGGGGGCACAAGTCTGTAAATAATGTGTGAATGTTTTGTAAATATACCGTTTATCCGTGTTTCTAGTTTGTAAATATGTATCAATTTTGTAAATATGTAGATAAGTTAGGACTCTGTAAAAATCACAGTTTATCAAGTTAGGACGCTGCATAAAATATAAATTGGCTGCTGGGGGAGTGCTGCTGAATTGCTTTGTATGACATTTTGTTTGCTGAGCCGTATGCTCATTATATTAACGTAATCGGAAAAAAACATTGTAAAATAGACTAAGTGTACAGAAGAAATGCTGTACGTAGATTGTAAGGTTGCTGAGCTGTATGCTCATTTGCATTATATTAACGTAATTGAAGAAAAAAAACAACATTGTAAAATAGACTAAGTGTACACAAGAAATTATTGCTGTACATAGATTGTAAGTTTGCTGAGCTACATGCTCATTTGCTTTATATTAACGTAATCGGGAAAAAAAAATTTGTAAAATAGGCTAAGTGTACAGAAGTAATGCTGTACATAGATTGTAAGTTTGCTGAGCTGTATGCTCATTTGCATTATATTAACGTAATTGAAGGAAAAAAAAAACACAATTGTTAGAAAAAAAAAATAAGTTTATTTATTAAGGAAAAAAATGTATTTTACATTTTAAATAAATCTTTTTATGAATCCACGTGTTATGTGATTTATCAAAACCCAACCACTTCACCAAGATCATATTTTTCCTTCTCTTTATCACTCGTTCAACCAAAAAAAAAAAAAAAAAAAATAAAAAATAATAAAATAAAAAATGTACTTGTAAGTTTTGTTAGTTGTAATTCTTGCTGGTAAAATGCTCCTGCAATATCTTTACCCTGATAGTCTTTAAGCAAATAAGTTACAGGATTTGTTAATTTCACTTTACTGATGGTAAACACTTCCGTTGACCATTCTATGATCCTCGGTGGTCTCTCGTTCAGGAGGATACCGGTGTGAATCCCCAATTCTGTTGTGTCATAATTATGAAAACCGACCAGTCAGAGAAAAAGAACAAAGTATCGAGCATTACAGGGAGCAAGAGAGAAGCATAATTTCATGAAAAAATATACAGTTTCAGTAAGAAGCATGAAAATCTCATAAATTCCATTAAATTTCATGAAAAAATCGGTAAAAAAAAAAAGATTAAAATATGTAAAATATTACCAAAATTACGTAATTTCCTTCCAAAACAAGATGTCGTTGGTTGACATGACAATTACACCTGCGTGCACCACAGAGTGCAGTGCCCAACTATATGATGTGTTTTCATTTCTACAACTGGCTACAGAAAAGTGTCATATATGTACAAAAAATATATGTTTCGGATGTAGCGACATTTCCCAGACAAACCTGCACGGCCCCTCCAACACACACATCACATTACCGTCAGGGAGTGCAAAGGATGAAAACTACAGATGTTATCGATCAAAGGGGCAAAGGTTAGGAAAACTATGTGATAAGTATTCACAACGCATACAATCTTCCAATCATGATAGGGTGAGCAAAGGATGAAAGCAAACTATGTGTGCATCACAGAACTCAATGCGATCAAAGGTGCTGACATAACGTATCAGACACATTAACGCACACACAAGTCTTAACAAAAACCACTATCATGAAGGTGGAATAAGTTAGCGTAAGTTCAGGTTAATTCTTAATTTTCCATAAATTCAGAGTGTATGTGAAGCGATAATGAGGGTGGGATGCACTAGAGGTGGATGCGCGTCAAATATAGGAAAATATTGGTTAAAAAATTATGGCACTTTCTGAGACAGAACTTATGTTGAGGTCTGGTTAATACAGAATGTTAAAGTGTTTGTTATAGTTGGTTAGAGTAAATTCAGGTTAGGTTATTTCAACTCACCTTCTCATGGTGCCACTGATACATGGAAATCCAAAAACTGTTTGCTGAGGTGGCTTGGGCCCCACAGTAAGCAGCTGCTGCGTAGAAAAATACAAACGCGTCGCGCAAAATACCGGTCTTCTTAGGTCGCGCAAAATACCGGTCTTCTTAGGCCGCGGTGGGGCCCAAGCCGCCTCAGCAAACAGTTTTTGGATTTCCATGTATCAGTGGCACCATGAGAAGGTGAGTTGAAATAACCTAACCTGAATTTACTCTAACCAACTATAACAAACACTTTAACATTCTGTATTAACCAGACCTCAACATAAGTTCTGTCTCAGAAAGTGCCATAATTTTTTAACCAATATTTTCCTATATTTGACGCGCATCCACCTCTAGTGCATCCCACCCTCATTATCGCTTCACATACACTCTGAATTTATGGAAAATAAGAATTAACCTGAACTTACGCTAACTTATTCCACCTTCATGATAGTGGTTTTTGTTAAGACTTGTGTGTGCGTTAATGTGTCTGATACGTTATGTCAGCACCTTTGATCGCATTGAGTTCTGTGATGCACACATAGTTTGCTTTCATCCTTTGCTCACCCTATCATGATTGGAAGATTGTATGCGTTGTGAATACTTATCACATAGTTTTCCTAACCTTTGCCCCTTTGATCGATAACATCTGTAGTTTTCATCCTTTGCACTCCTGACGGTAATGTGATGTGTGTGTTGGAGGGGCCGTGCAGGTTTGTCTGGGAAATGTCGCTACATCCGAAACATATATTTTTGTACATATATGACACTTTTCTGTAGCCAGTTGTAGAAATGAAAACACATCATATAGTTGGGCACTGCACTCTGTGGTGCACGCAGGTGTAATTGTCATGTCAACCAACGACATCTTCGTTTGGAAGGAAATTACGTAAATTTTGGTAATATTTTACATATTTTAATCTTTTTTTTACCGATTTTTTTCATGAAATTTAATGGAATTTATGAGATTTTCATGCTTCTTACTGAAACTGTATATTTTTTCATGAAATTATGCTTCTCTCTTGCTCCCTGTAATGCTCGATACTTTGTTCTTTTTCTCTGACTGGTCGGTTTTCATAATTATGACACAACAGAATTGGGGATTCACACCGGTATCCTCCTGAACGAGAGACCACCGAGGATCATAGAATGGTCAACGGAAGTGTTTACCATCAGTAAAGTGAAATTAACAAATCCTGTAACTTATTTGCTTAAAGACTATCAGGGTAAAGATATTGCAGGAGCATTTTACCAGCAAGAATTACAACTAACAAAACTTACAAGTACATTTTTTTATTATTATTTTTTTTATTTTTTTTTTTTTTGGTTGAACGAGTGATAAAGAGAAGGAAAAATATGATCTTGGTGAAGTGGTTGGGTTTTGATAAATCACATAACACGTGGATTCATAAAAAAGATTTATTTAAAATGTAAAATACATTTTTTCCTTAATAAATAAACTTATTTTTTTTCTAACAATTGTGTTTTTTTTTCCTTCAATTACGTTAATATAATGCAAATGAGCATACAGCTCAGCAAACTTACAATCTATGTACAGCAATAATTACTTCTGTACACTTAGTCTATTTTACAATTTTTTTTTTCCTTCAATTACGTTAATATAATGCAAATGAGCATACAGCTCAGCAAACTTACAATCTATGTACAGCAATAATTTCTTTGTACACTTAGTCTATTTTACAATGTTTTATTTTATTTTTTTTCCGATTACGTTAATATAATGCAAATGAGCATACGGCGCAGCAAACAAAATGTCATGCAAAGCAATTCAGCAGCACTCCCCCCCCCCCCAGCAGCCAATTTATATTTTATGCAGCGTCCTAACTTGATAAACTGAGATTTTACAGAGTCCTAACTTATCTACATATTTACAAACTAGAAACACGGATAACGGTATATTTACAAAACATTCACACATTATTTACAGACTTGTGCCCCACGGGAGGGTCTCTATCCCGTCGGGGAAAATATACCGCTTATCGTCCGTTCTAGACAGACCCAGTTTGGATATTTGAACAGTATTTACAACATGAAGGGTTGATGTGATCCTTTGCTGCAGATGGTACCTGGGTGTTTCACCATGGAGGCAATTTATGTAATCCTCCATCTGCAGCTTTCTAGTGACTGAGCCAGCCAAACCTTTAGCCCGTCTAGAGGTCTGGTCTGTCTCGAGCCGGAATGCATACATTTTTGCCCTTAACCCCGCAAACTCCGCAATCAGGGTGCCATTCGCTTCGTCCTTCATAACACCGACAACCTTTTCATTGTGGGACTCTATCCCATAACGGTTGCCGGTGCTATACCCAGACGTGTCGAACTCCTCCCTGTTGCGTCGCATCACTTCATATGGATCGCAGTTCCGCACCAAGTAGATGAAGCTGTCTGTATCCATATATAGCAATTTAGGGCTTCTAAACTGAGGAATGGCAAATTCATAATGAAATCTGTACATCCTCAGTTTAGACAGGTCAAGAATGCACATTCCGACATACACGGGTTTATTAAAAACTATCCTAGCTTTCGCCATCTCCACGGCCACAAAGTCCTTGTTGAAAACTGTTACTTGCTTAAAGTGTGGTGAAGCTATGTGTTTGCGGGCACCGCGGCGGCCCACCCAATGCTGTACACAATTTCACGTCGCGGTGTTTTCGAATGTTCTCCATAGTCTTGCCGAAAATTGAATTGTTCATCAGTTTGTAAAAATCTCTCTCGAAATCTGTTTTGGCGTCACGGCGAGAACAGCGTATTGAGAGATATGTATTCTTTCAACCACGGTGACTGATTGAAAGATATTACCCGGTGTATTTCGGTCACCTGCAGCCCCAAGCCTACACATTGCTGGAGGACTCGGTAATGGAGAACATACCGTACCTTGTTCTCCAGTGTGGTCATCAGCTTGGGGAGGGTAGAACCTTCTGGGGCTTTGTGGTCTGGACATGGCGGTAGGTCTGCTAAAACGTCGTGTTTATCCTGAGGAATCGTAAGGTCTACCTCCAATACGAACCCCCTAGGTGAGTCAGCTGCAACGCTCATGAAATCTATGCTAGCAATCTCTTTAGCCGATAAGCCATTGAAACCCACCAGAGGGTAGATACTCCGACATGGCCCAGCCGTAAAGATTGTTTACGTCGAAGTACATTATAAAATCTTCAGACGCCTCGCGGTTGTACTCCGGCATGTACCGGTTATTTGCCTTCGCATACCTGTGGACGCACTGGCAAATACCTCCGCGAATACCTCGTTCGAAAAAGAGCAGCATGTCGATATCCGTCAGAAGGTCCAGTTCGACACGCGTGCTCCTTAACATAGCCTGCCACGAAAGGCCTGGGGATGTGAAATAGTGGGCGGGGTCCAGGGTGTACTTCCCCAAACATACACTCCTAAATTTCTCAAACAGATCTGCAAGTAACCGCACATCTGTGTCCATGTACAGACTTGCATATTCGCCCAAAGTCTTGATCTGGAAGGTCCGCCACACCTTTGTCGCGTGTTCGTAATCTTCATCAGAAATGTGTGACTCCGACAACGAACTGTAGAATTTTGATTTTGGAGGAAGCGTGGCCTCGGTGAGCTTATCCCACGAATCCATGTATTCGTAAGGGAAGACACCTTTCCGTTTAACTAATTGGAACTTCTCGGGGTCGGTGAAATGAGCACTAGTAATGTCCCATGTCGTCGTCCTCAAGGGTTCCAACCAGTTTGTCTAATGGGAGCTGCATGAACCGGTATGAGTCCAGAAACCTTAACGTGATTGAAGTGATATTCAATCTTTTTCGAAAAAGAAATATAACGTTCTGTGTTGATGGGAAGCACGTCCATTCCTTCGGAATCGAGTTTTGATAATGCCATTACAATGAAATGAGCATCATACCCAGAAAGATTGTGAAAGAAAATGGGTATGTACTTTTTAGTCTTATACTGCAAATTGCAATCATTATGTGCAGCCCCCCTAAATTCACCTGTGATATGACAATGATCGCGGACCTTGACAGTCCCCGGTTCAATGTCTTTCTCGCAGATGTGGCATACCGTAGCATCAGCAAACTTTGCTTCTTGCTCGTCTGTCATTACAAGAGGAATGCACCTCTTGTAAATTTTATCAACTTTCTTGGCAAGTTTGACGAGTTCATCAACAAGCCATTTTTCAGGATTTTTTCCCCTGAAGGAGTTGAAACGCGACAGACTAGGTACGAGTGGACAAACGACCTGGTATGCGGCAGCGAAAGGGAGATGTTTCTGGACTAAAGTAGTGTGAGAGGCGTTGGGTGGGGGACTGCAAGAATCATAAGGTAGCAATAAACTTTCAAAAGTCCGCGTAAACGACGACGGGTACACGCTCTTGGTGCACAAAATCCTTAAACTTTAAGGTTTTATCGTCGTCGCCGGGTAAATCCACTCTTACAGGATCAACCCTTGCACAGTCAATCTCGTGGCGGTCCAGGAGATCTTTGCGTCCAAAATGTTGCAGACATCTGTCACAAATAAATATAGCAATGCTTATTGCAAACTTAAAGAAGATCTGACTAACGCCGACAAGTTGTGAATCCAACAGTAATGGAATTTTTTCCCACTGCCGTCGGTAATCAATCAACATGTTTAATGTGGTGAACGCGTTTGTCTGCAGTGTGATGGAGGGCCCCGGAAACTACATGTTTACCTTTAACTTCATCCAGACCGAAAACATTTACAGAATAGTCTGGATTTTGCCTCTCAAATTTAGAAATGTCAGAGAGTTTTACCGGAAACTCAATACCTGAAAAATCGAAACGGTGGTAGAGTGAAGGACTTTCCTATATAATTACTGACTAGGTACGCATGTTTTTTCGGCGCCTTTACGTGAGCTGCAAGAAGTGTCCATAGAAAGCAGTACTCGTCATTCTTGTTTTCAACATTGATGACGGCCTTCTTTCTACAGATATCAAGTGGCAGAGCAACATAGGAATGACCCACGATAGAAAGGTTGAAAATTAGAAATGCTAATGTCGAGGGATTCTATTCTATCGAGAGTTTTGCCACTTGTCCTTTCTTGAAACTCACACAATTTTACTCTGAGCTCCGACTTCACATATTTTTCATACCAATCCGACAGGCAAGTGCTGGTTGTGACTTCACGCATTTTAGTTAAAAAGCACATACGGGCGGTTTCCAAAATCATTTCCTTCTGTATTTTATATGTGTTAATCAGTCCAACCTGCACCTTTACAGATGGGGAGGACCGATTATCCACAATTTCGCGAACTTTACCGGCAACAAGTTTAAAGCAAGCATCAATGAAATTCATTGGATCTAATGAAATTTTGAGAATTTGAAATTGTCCCGGAATAAATTCTATTTTAAATGCACTAAGCCTGTCTTCAAGGACTAAGCGCGATACTGCTGACTCACCCTATCGTTGCTGCATGATCATGACTGCATAAGGCTGCCCCTGCACCGGCATACTGCCGACTTGGCCCGGCGATGGACTGGCATACTGCCGCTGGAGCCGGGCGATGGGTCGGCGGACTGGCGGCTGGGCCCCGGCGATGGACCGGCATACTGTCGGCTGGGTCCCGGCAGGTGGGTTGTTGAAGTGCCGGCTGGGTCCCGGCGATGGACCGGCATACTGTCGGCTGGGTCCCGGCGGTGTGGTGTTGAAGTGCCGGCTGAGTCCCGGCGATGGACCGGCATACTGTCGGCTGGGTCCCCGGCGATGGACCGGCATACTGTCGGCTGGGTCCCGGCTGTGGTCGACTTGGGCCGGCGATGGACCGGCATACTGTCGGCTGGGTCCCGGCGATGGGCCGGCTGGGCCCGGCGATGGCGGCTGGGCAGGCGAGGTGCTGCTGCTGTGGCGGGCGGTCGGCTAGTCCTGACGTCCTCCATGGTCGCCATATTGGTGGCGGAACTGCCTCGTTGGCTGGTGTCCGACCGCCCCCTCTGAAACATAAAAAAAAGAAGAAAATGTTTTAGTATCATGAAAACATAATTTGTAAGCATAAAATAATATAGGTAAATTACTGATGTACTGGACTTACCGATATTCCAGTGTGCTGGTGGTTGTGGAAGAACCCATTGTGGTGGCGGAGTTGGCGGCATGCTATGTGGTGGTGACATGCTCTGCGGCACATCCACGTCAATATTTGGGAGCATGCTCCATTGTGAGCAATCACAAGCTCTTTTTGGGCTACTTATTTCTTGAGAATTACCCTTACGCTTCTCTGGGCGTGATGGTTCATCTGAAAAAGAAAAAAAATGTATTAGCAATAGTTATAAAGACATGGAAAAAAAAATAATCTATAGATAAATACGTACTGAAATAAAAAAGGTCGCTGAATGAAATATCCAAATCACCTGCGAACAAATAAATTAATAATATAGACTACTGCTTCAGCACTATACATTTTCATAAATATAGTTACGTTAAAAAAATATTATCATTACCGAAATCATCCTCAGCGAGAATTTCATCAATGTCTGAAGCAGAAAAAAAAAAAGCTCATCAGTATATGTGAAAGAATTTAAAACAGCCAGAAAACAAGTTAAATAACAATAATTTACTTACCAATATCGGCTGAATAAGCTAAGATCCTCAGAAGACATTGCGATGATTGAAGTGTTCAGCTCGGGCGCTCAGAGAAGACTGGATGGCTGAAGGGGGGTCTCAGCCTATTTATACACGCGTCTGGAGCCATGGAGAATTGGTGTGGGAAGACTGCGCCCACGATGATGAATGTGGTGGCGCAGCTGTGCGCATTCAATTACGAACCCGCATCCTGCAGCTGCGTGGGGAGCGATAATTCGGGTGTGGCGCATTCAATTCACGAAACCGCATCCTGCAGCTGCGTGGGGAGCGATAATTGATGCTTCCGGGTGTGGCATTCAATTACGACCCGCATCCAGCAGCTGCGTGGAGCGATAATTCGGGTGGTGCGCAGCTGTGCATTCAATTACG